>CALSCE010009344.1:11656368-11685501 GCA_943593645.1 Bovichtus variegatus | reverse complement strand
GTCTGTCTGTCTGTCTGTCTGTCTGTCTGTCTGTCTGTCTGTCTGTCTGTCTGTCTGTCTGTCTGTCTGTCTGTCTGTCTGTCTGTCTGTCTGTCTGTCTGTCTGTCTGTGAGGCCTACCTTTGTTCAGGTGTGAGTTGGCTTTGGTCTTGTCACTGAAGCCCTGGCTTCGTCTGTTCCCAGCAGCACTGACCGAGCCTCTTGGAGGGTTGTCACCGCCAGCAGTGGACACCCGCGCTGAGGGGCCGGGAAGTCTGGCGAGAAGAGACAAGTGACATAAAGAAAGTAAGGAAGAAAGAATATACAAAGCCTTCATGTCACACACACTGAGGGAACACGGTAATGCAGGGTTATAACACATTCTGCTGGGACAAATCCAGCCTACAGCTTCTAAATTCAAAACAGGAGGGATGACTTAATTATTGACCGAGAGCACAGGGACCATGCAGATTTATTACAGCAAGAGCTTTAGGTGAACAGAGCAGAGCAGCACCCAGTAACATCGCATGTCTCAGCCAGAGGCAACTACTAATGGAGGGTGGCAATAAGAGAAAAAAGAAAATCTTAATTTGTCAAAGCACTATGTCACTAATGTATCTTAAGAAAAGTGCTACACACATAAAGTTATTAATATTTATGATCTGTTTAAAGAATATGAGGCTGCCAAATAATAATGGGCGGGTTTAATCATCCCACACAAGCATCACTCTGCCTTTGTGTGCCTCAGTCGACACCCAGGAAAGGTGATGTACTGAATTCACGATATAAATAGGGCCTACTTTATTGATTTCTGAGGGGAAGAGTTCTCCTCTTGCCCTCTTGTTGGGGCTGCAAGGTAGAGCCTACCTTAAATTGAGGACTAAACCATCCTAATCTTTGCCCACTTTCTTCATGCTTTGTACTATTTTAGTCTGAGTCTAGATACATGTGTACATCCGGCTCATATTCAGGCTGAAAGTATTTGGTTTAAGAAGATGCACACACCTTCAGATAAATGGAAACTCTGCTATTGTTTGCTTTCCCTGCAGCTCTGCTCGCACCTACAGTAATCTAATGGAGAAAGATGAGCTCACAGCAGTGTGGACGTATACGAGTGTGTGTTGGACGAGCTGACGGAGTGCACGTCCCAGCGGAGCTGTGAGCACAACAGCCTCAGATTACACGTCCTGCTCCTTTATTTCCCCACGTGGATTGGACAGGATATACTGGTCATGGATAAGGCTTTGGTGAAATGTATGACACCTTTACTTCATATTGTGAGTCGATCCGTTGCCTCTGGTGAGGTCCGCGAGCCGAGCTGTAATCTGACCAGGCCGTGGCAGACAGACTGCTAATGAAATGCTAATTCACAAGCGGCGACATCATCATCATCATCATCATCATCCTGGGACTGTGAGGCAGACGCTGATAAGCAGATTACCGCTCTCTATCTCAGCTCTTGTATACATTAAAGAAACTCTCATTTCCGACACGCCAATCACTTTGACTGGCCATTATTTATCTGGCCATTGAAAGGTAATAGGTTTTACCACATTATTTAGTCGAGAGTAGCCGGAGATCATTTAGCTTTCAATTATGGCAGAGCCAGTCAGTCTGCAGCCTTCCCCCTTTGCACTGGCTGTGTAAAGGAGAAATATTCTATTTAATGGATATATAAAAAAATAAAATAAAATGTATGTCAACATTTTAATATAGGTTACAATGTGTAAAAACTAATATGGCTTTATGTATACTAAAAAGTAAAATACAGGCCAGAAAAAAAAGGGTTTCTGACAAATAATTATATTTGCTCAAAAATGAATAGAAGGCATTAAATACATTAATATCTGAACCAATTTAAAACTTTTAGATATTTATTTTAAAATGTATTGTAAATACAAGAGAGAGGAACCATTCTTTTTATGCTTCTTCGGGTTTGCTTGTCCTTTAAAAAATACACGTGAAATGCATCACTCGCTCTTCCATTTGCAGAAGATATTTAAATATATGCCAAGAAGTTTGAATTTGATCTGGAGCTGGGTTTTTAGGTGTGCAGCAAACTTACTTTGGATTCTTTCACATTGGCTGTGTTTGACCAGCACCTAACTGAATTACACTGATGTGAGAGGGATGTCATAATTGCTCATTTCTAGTGCACATAATCTCTGAAATTGAAATTTGAAATTTATTTTAGGCATTTATTTTGTAAATGCTTTAATTAAAACAAGACAGATTGTTGATTGGCAGTCTGTGCATGTGACAACTTACAAATAAAACAGGCCTTTCATTGCAATATGTGCAGAAAATTACAATTTATATAAAGCTTTCAGCTCATTAAAATCCATTAAAACTTACAGTAAAGCACTTTTTTAAATGCACCTTAATTTATGGAAATCTGTATACATTTTGATTGGGGCCTTTAAATGAGAACATGTTAGAAGAGCCAAGTGTTTTGTTTGGGTGGAGTGAAACAGGAGAATCTCACGTTTTTAATCTTTTTATCTTGTAGTAACACATGCTGGCCAGAGGGTGGGGCCATTACATCGTTTTGGGGAGAAGCTGGTGTGGGGCAGGTGCAATGCAAATAAAAATCTGGGATGGGCACAGCATGCAAAGCCACATCCTAAATCCAATTTCAAGGTGCATCATCACATAATATGATACTGCATGCTGAAAAATAGTAAAAACCTGAACTTGAAAGTGAACGCAGACGGACGCTACATTTGAACAACACATATTATAGATGCTCATTCCAGCCACAACTGTTTTAATTATTAATGTCACATTATATGGGGGATGTGCTTGTCAAGCAAACCTGCACACACACGCACTTACTTAAGGGTTATCTAAAGGTCTTTCACAGCCCATTTAGCAGGCTTGCCAAATGAGGCGCACTGCCAGACAGACAGGGCCGTCCGAAAATGGAGCCGGGAGCTTTAGTTCTATCTGCTCAACACTACAACTCATGCATATTAGATAGGGCTTGTAGTAGAGATTGCCCCTTAATCATAGACAAAGGAACAACATGAAACTCGTTACAGTACAAAAGAACGGTTATCCTTGATTAAGGGCAATTTCTACCTTCTTATTTCCAAGAAGGGGACGGGACAGGGGGGGGTGTGGTGGAGGAAGGGGAGAGAGGAACAAGAAAACACAAAAGGCAGAAGACGCTGACCTAGAGGTCTTTTTCTGACCAAGTGAAAACTTGAGCAGTTTACTCTGAGAGCCATCCCTAGAGGAGAAGAAAGAGAGATATGGAAGAGGACAGAGACAGAGAGGTCAGGTTTACAGTTATAAATGACAGGTAGGTGTAAACAGGATAGAGATGACAAAATGATGGATTAGAACAGCAGAAACAGCAAGAAAGTGAAGAACACAACCCATTCACCCAGCTTCAAGGTTACGTTTCTCATACTTCCAGTTTACAGAGTTTGCATATTACGTTCCAGCGAGCCTCACCTGGACTGCATCTCGGCCTGTGCTGCTTTCTGGGCTGTAAGGGCAGGAGTCCCATGCGTAGAGTGGCTGAGCTGGGCCGGGGCGCTGCTCTGCTGGCTCAGAGGAGGGTGTGTGCCCTGGACGGTGGGTGGGTTCGAGGGCTGCGAGTGCTGCCGCTGGGCCTGCTGCTGCTGCTGTTTGTAGCGGGACAAGCTGAAGAAGAGGCCGAGGATGGCTTTCAGATTGCCATTTCGAATCTCTGTGGGTCAGGGAGAAGGACAATGTGGAATATAAGAAAAGGAAAAGCCAGGTGAGGTGAAGGAAGAAAAAGTCGGTTCGACTTCAACCATGCAACATGACAGCTGCAGGACTGTTCTGTGCTAAGAAACTAAAGCTACTAACCTGCTACAGGGTTAGCTTTTACATGCCGTTACGGCCTACTGATATTGTTGTTATATTGTAATGACAAATTAATGTATTGGCTTTGCCCACTTAATCCTATTTAGTATCGCTGGCAGGAAGTCTAATTTATGCACGTTAAGTGGGCAGTGTACTCTAAACAAAATCGAATGTGGCAGAAAAACTAATGAGTTTATCGGCAAAAAACAAATCGTACTTTTGATGAAAAGGCCACAAAAGAACTTGCCAAACTTGTGGCAAGCCCTCCATCACCTTCTCTGTATACACAGCCCATTGCAGCTGTACAACAATGTCACGTCATTCGCTGCTGTTGCATAAATCCACAGACTTTTACTCGTCACAAGAAAATACACAATGTCTCTCTCGCTGTCAGGAGACATACGATAACCTTGGTAGTATTAGTACTATAACTGTTAATGTTCCTACTGGGGAAAATATGTTGTAAATATTTAAGCCAACATCAATCTTTTTTTTCTTGGAAGCAGGCTACATTTAAACACGGCGCTAAGCACCGAGTGTTATGGAACATTAGTTCTATATGTGGTGCAATCAGCGCCTGCTGAGCCTACATGTCTTAATGTGTACTGTCTGGCATTAATGTAGTGTGTCCTAGCAAAAGAGCTGGCCAATAAAAATGCCTTGATATATCAAGTTGCCATTCTGTATATATATATATATATATATATATATTTTTTTTTTACCATAGCAAGAAGGGCATTTGTTTAGTAGCTAAGCCTGGCCCGGCCCAGGTTTGGTTCTCCCTCTCTTGTTTCAGTGAGAGCAGAAGTGCAGCTTACCCTCTGAAGACAGACCCTGGATGTTGACTCCTTTGGCTGCCAGGAAACTGAGGCAGGCATCGATGTTCTCAATCTGGACAGAGAGACACAGCTGTAAGACACCCCGCACATTTCCATTTGAATTTGCATAGTTGTATAATGTGAGGAAGCATGCTGGTCTGTCTTTTGCACGCTTCTCTTCACTGCCTAATGGCAAAACTGGAGGCGAACATCTACTGGAAAAGTCTATCTTCTAATGTGTTAACATTTTCAGAATAGGAGGTGCTGAACATTAACGCTGACAAGGATGAAATACAGATACATACATCCTTCTTTATTCTTTGATTTCATTCTGTTGGACCAGTGCAAAACAGGCAGTGATAATGGGAAACTAAATCTGTTAATAAGAAATGTTATTCTCTTTGGCAGTAAATACTTATTTTATACATTTGAAATCTTAGAAAGTACTCAGGATTGGCTGATGTACGTAACAGTCAATCATCATTGATGGATGGTAGCCATATGTTTTGGAGAATGTCTGAATAATGTTGAGGAATATTAGGGCTTTGTGCAAGGATCATGCAAGATTTCAAGTGCGTCAGACTTTTGTTGTCGTAGCAGATACAGTAGATGTGTGAAACACCTACAACCAATCACAAAGGGCGTGGGATTTAGAGTCATTCAAAGATGTTATGAGATCCGTAGGATGAGCGGTGAAATAAGTGTTTTCCCCAAATTAAATTGAAATATGTTAACTAGTTTTCGAGACATCAAAACAAGCGAACGGTACCAAAACTATGACCTCTTTGGCTCGTGACTTAAAATATATCGACACACCAGCGTTGGAAAGTGGTAGGAAAGCTTTATATACACTGTAGTGACTAAAGTTCATAATGTGATTTGCAAAGCTCAAAACGCAATATTAATCCTATGGTGACATATTGAAAAGACGATTCAAACCAAGCAGACTTTCGTCAGCAGAGCAACAAGAGAGGCAAACCATCTATACCAACACAGTTGCTATGACAGCAGCCTTGGCAACCGGAGCACAGACTGCTGAGCTGTCACTGCGCTGCGAGAGGATTTGATAGGCAGACAGGCTTTGTTTAGAGCCCATGTGACCCATTGTACGGCGATAATCACAAAGTAAACCACATAAAAACAAGTCATCAAGCAGAGTCACGCGGACATTAATGATTGCGCGATCAAAGTTTACCAACTGTTGTTTTCAAAGAGCAAACACACCAAGTACAGCGTAAAAGATATCGATATGACACAGCCGTGGCTCTGACTGTAAGGTGGTGCTCTTGGCAAGGCAATTAACTGAAGAATTGACTGTGAAATGGACATTTAAAAAGCATTTTACAGTGCGCACAAAGGTTAAAGAGGTGCTAAATCTTCTTGTACCATGACATTTATTACCAGTGAGAGTGAGTTTATAACACACTCAGGCCAATCTGCCATGTACTTACAACAAACTCCTTTTGAAAGTACGACAGCTCAAATATAATCTCACAGCCAAGGGAGTACAGATATAGAGCAGCGATACTGCAGGTGGTTTGTAAACCGAAATACATATGAACTGTGTCCTTTGTAAACGAGGCCGGGTGTGGGCTGCAACCGGGAGGGTCTCGCTCACTAAAGATTAATGACATGATTGCACTTAATATGTGCCGACTAAATATAGCTTGACCTACAGCTCCCTCTGTGGTTCTCCTGTTGGGAAGTATCAGGCTGTGAGGTGAGCAGCTGAAGCTCATTTACATCCGCCTCTATTAAACTGTGTGAACACCTGATGCACGTATGCATACAACATGCGTACTGATGGCAATCATACTTCTACTAGTTACAACCTACTACATGTATATTACATCCACCCACTAGTTTATCACGTCACATTTAGCTACATCCACTACCACATCACAGCCACATAGGGCTGTCATAACATCAGCCTTTCACTACAGGATTATCGTGGTCAAAAAAAGTCACGATAGCGTCGCGATATCTCATGAAAATAAAAATAAAAACAGAAGCAAATTCTCCTATCGGTCAAATTCATCATCAGAGTATTATATTTACGTAATGTGTTTTTAATTACAACTTGCTGCATCATCTATGGGATGACAAGTGACAACCTTCTCTATTGTACCATAGAGTCATTACTCAATTCACTCCTTGGATTACTTCAGCTCCTGCTTGAAACTCCATGTCTGAGCCATGTTAGTGTGTGAAGAGAGGCTGGCAGTTGAAGCAGCAGTGCTGCCCCATGCCGTCATGTCCGTGACCTCTGACCCCACAAACAGCTGTTAGAGGGGCGGACATATGCTGCCCTTCGATTTGATACAGCAGAAAACGTAGTAACACTAGGAATGCAAACCATCGCCCTCTCCGAATACCACAGACTCTTTAAAAATAAACCTCTGAAACACCCCTCTAACCCCACAGACATACCCAGAGACGTTCTACAATACCGCGGGCCTAAACTTCATTTGAGTGACTGAACCACTCCCCTACTGCCCCAAATTCCCTGGTATAGCTGGGAGTTTAAATAGCAGCAGCCTGCAGAAAATATACATCACAAATGCCAGGCCCGTCCTGCTGAGATGCTCCCAGGCCCCGCCTCTCAGGGGGTATCCACACTGAAACCTCTCACTATTTAAAACCTGCAGGGACCAGAGCTCAGAGAAGCCAGAGGGACATTACTCATCTCCACAATCTGCTACAGAGCTTTACCGTGTTTCATATAGGGAGACCAATCACTTTTTCTATAATCTGTCCATTAAGAAATCCTCACTTGAATATTCCTTTATTGTTGTATACCACTGATCAGTCTGTGATGTCCGGTGCATTCCATAGTTCACTGCATTTACAAAAAGTTAAATGTTTGTGAGGAGTCCGTCCTGCAGGTTAAAGACTCTGTACATGTAATAGCGACATGGCTAGTTTTAATCCAGCTGGGGACCTTTGTTGTAGGTCATCCCGTCTCTCTCTTACCTCTCTACTGTCAAAAGTGCCAACACTGTCAAAACATTTTTCCCTTTTTAATGCACGATTCACGCTTTTGTCATTATTTATATTGTATTTTTTATTTATTTATGAATTATTGATCACTGCGCCTTAAGTCATGAAGTCTCAACCAATTAGTGAAACAACGACTATCAATAAACCGACACATTAGTCAACAATGAAAACTATTGTTAGTTGCAGGCCTACTGAACATAACCCAGTTCAGTTTGTTTTCTATGCCCCCTCCATTTTGTTCTCCACAAACTTAGTGTTAAGACAACCGGCTGATGCATTGAACATACTCAATTAAGAGTCAAAAGACAAAAATACACACCAAGTATGCAAACACACACAAACACACACACACAGCCAAAAGAGTAAAACCACCAAATCAAGAGCACACGGAAGAGAATATCCTTGTTCATTCATTGCTCTAACAAATCCTCTGAAACGCTGAAGGACACCCCTGGCAGCTCCTACCTGCCTGGACGTGGGCTCTGTTCCTGCAGTGCGACTGCTCTGCCTGGCCTCACACCTCCAACCATGCCACCGTCACCTCCTGCTCTGCTCCGGCAGCAGCATGGGGCTGGCCAGCCGACAGCCCTCTGAACAAACACTTCTTCACATCACAGGGATGCTATTGTTGTGTGTGTGTGAGACAGAGAGGGAGGGAGGGAGGGTGTGTGTCTCTGTGTGTGTGTGTGTGTGTGTGTGTGTGTGTGTGTGTGTGTGTGTGTGTGTGTGTGTGTGTGTGTGTGTGTGTGAAGCAGGGTTTGACTGATTGGAGCTTTTGAAGACTGATACCGAGGCCGATATTTTTTAAACCAAAGTTGCTGGTAGCTGATCGATTTCATTTCTGTATTGAAATACAGAAACCTTTTTCTTGTCAGAATGAAAAGGCACCAGAGGAGCATTAAGTGCACCAAGGGGACGCAAAGTCTCAACTTAAACTAAACCGATTGTTATTGCTATAGGTCCGTGAAGTCTGGTATATTGAGCTACAAAAAAGTTCTTAGCAGTGTTTTAACCGCACCACCACTGATATTCAATACCAGTTTAAGCAGAGTGATTCATCTGCCTTTAAATGATCATTCTGGTTTCTATGTATATATATCGGTCTGACTCTTATGCGACGACGCCAGCTTCATCGCCGAAAGCTCTCTACCATCTGACTTTCTGACGGTTGGATTGTGATCACGTAGCATGGGAGTGAGACAACGTGTTGTCAGCATCTGTACGTGTGTGTATGACTGTGTGGTTGGATCTGTCAGTATCTGCCCACACGTACTTTCACTCTATCCGGAGGTTTCGCACATTACAGCTACCAGCTCACCTGCGGAACTCTGACATCTACCTCAATAATTCTCTGTCTTGACTGAAAGAAATGCAGAGGTTTCAACACCTCAGGGAAGTGCAGCTTTTCTCTGCTTATTGATAAATAAATAAATAAAAAGTGTTGCACCAGCAGCTATGATGCACACATCATGATGCAAAATCACAAGCGTCTACGTCAGGCAGCGTATGCTGTGTTATTGCTTCTGAAAACTTTTCTTTGCTGTTGTGCGTCTTTATTCATGTTTGCAATCACACTGTGTACACTTCAAGTTAATTAATTACATTTAAATTTAAATATGTCCCTTATTGTTATCCCTTCATAACATTGATTATTATTTATAAACTGTTATGCTAAATTATCCTCAGGCTGACACTATCTGCTTTCACAAATAAAAACAAAAATGTCCTCAGGCTACATCATCATGTCCCTGCTGAACTGTGAGCAGAATAATTAAAGCAAAGCTGATTTAGTTTGTTGTTTTCATTTAAAAAGAGGCCACATTTTTCCCAAGGTTGAGGTTCTGGAATAATTTCCTGCATAGTTGACAAACTGTTGTGTCATGTCTCCTATGAATGGACTAACTGTTATCGCAACAGACTACTTACTTATGCAACAAACGAGCACAGTATGTCAGTCTGTGTGTACGTACAAGGGGTGGACAAAATAACAGGAACACCTTATTGAGCATTATGCGATCACAGTCTCGAGAAAAGCGTACGCCTTTTCGTTTCTCGGAGGGCTGTGTGGTTGGTTTGCATTATTCAGTCAAGTGTTTCTGATATTTTGTTATTCAAAGTTTTTGTTGCCCAGGGCCCAACAGCCCTCATGAGGACAAACTGTCTCGTATAAAGATCTGTGTCCTCTGACATTAAGATTTGAGGTTTGGTATCTTGGGTTGCTTAGAAACAGTAACTGTGATTGCTCTGTTGTTTTCAGGCCATCGTGTGATCGCCTGAGTTCTGACCAGGTGACGCAGTTGGGGATTTCTCTCTCTCTGCCACGCACACACACAGACACAGACACACACACACACACACACACACACACACACACACACACACACACACAAAAAGGCACCGCTCCCTTTGATCAAACATTTACCAGCCCGCTGAATCATTAATAAAACATATTTTGGGTCTTGTCAGGCTTACCTGCGTAAATCTCACCATCTACACACCCAATCTGAATGTGTGACCTCTAAAACTGCACAGCCTGTCTGCTGTCAGGTTAAGTACGGGGTTTCCACCAGGTAAAAACTGTGTGGCAGGATTAAGTGACACTGAGCCCGAAGGAGAACGATAAAGAAAAGCTCTTTTGTGAGGCCAGTTTAACACACAAACACATTATATAAGCATATAGCCTGACATGAAGTGAATGTGCTATACACTCATTTAACATTACTCTGCGAATGTTGATGTTTCTTTCAGTCTGTTTTTCATCCGGCCCATTAAAGACCTGCTGGTTCTACCTGTGTGGCTCTCTGTCAGTCCAGCCCTTCACCTCATCCTCTCTCTTTTGCAGCAGTAGAAAATAGGTTTGCGAAGATAATAAACCAGTACAGCAAAAAGGGTATTGAGAATATAGGTAATAATTAAAGCCAAGAGTGTGTCCAAGAAACAAAGTCCCTGAAATAATAATAATTTCAAAAAATACACTCTCAATATCCAGTAGAGAAGCGTAGTGTGAAGCATTGCATGGTTTATCCATGTATTTGTGAATATATATGTAATGGACTATCCTAACATTTCAACATATGTAAATATAGGTATAAAGTGTCCAAAATCATCGGGGCTCATTTCAAGGTCAATTCATACAAATTACCTTACAAAACCCTTGTCGAAAAGTTTTACTTTAAATAGTAATAAGTTATCCGTTACTTCAATCCTCACTCATGGAGGTGAAATAAATTGAATTTGTGGGAATTACAGTATTGGAAAATTGAGGGAAAGGGTCCTGGAACAACATGCTGCCGGTTTTCATTTGAACTCCTTTCTACCAATGAAATAGTCCCTTTAAATTCTGTTTAACTTTAAAAGTTGGCCCATAGTATCTGAAGTATATTTAGTAAATTAATCCATCACCAGAATGTAATAGCACTGAATGAAATGAGCATAATGAAATGTTTGGTTGATAAAAACATTCCTTGTTAGGCCTTGTTTTTATTTCCCAGCTCCTAGCAGGTGACATCTAGTAGATTTCAGAAGCTGCAGCTTTCACATGGGATGCTTGGACGAGACACCCTGTGTGTGTTTGTTTGTGTGCCTCTGTGTGTGCGTGGCATCCTGTGTGGTTTTAACAGCTCGGTGTCAGATCAACACCTTCACTCTGGTCTGCACCCACACACACCCACGCCCCCCCACAAACACACACACACACACACACACACACAGAGAGAGAGACATACAAACAAACACAGAGGCTGACTGGGTGCAGGGGAATGACCCGACGATGGGGGTCCCTTTAATGACGATGTGACAGTTGTAAAAACAGCCTCCCGGGCTCGGGCGTGGATAGCCAGCATGCTAATCAGCTAGCGTGAGAGTGAGGTGAGAGTGCTCCAGTTTATTCCACTGATGGAGCTTATTTGCATGTTTATTCGTTTAGAGACAGAGGTTAAGTTAAGTGCTGGTAATTGGCAGCAGCATTGGAAGCTTTTGGGGATTGCATGCAATGAAATCAAGTGAAGTAAAAGTGGGCTCTCATACCACTCCACCCCAGCTGCCAACTAAACTCTCAGGACCTGTGTGTGTCTGTGTGTGTGTGTGTTGATTTTGACAGTACAACAACACACAAAGCAGACATTTGCATAATGCCTGTGGTTGCACCTGCCCTTAGCGCTGCTCCAGTGCGTCAGATTTTGCTTTAAAGCTAACAAACCGACTGAGATTATTCGCAGTGATCCAAAAATACTCACACACACACACACACACACACACACACACACACACTGCAACATCTGCAAACACAAGCAACATAAAAGCGGATTTTGACAGCCGATATCCAACAAACAATATCACGCTGCTTGAATGCACACTATAACAATTATTTTTTGTTTCCCCCCTGACTGACACACACCCTTCTATGAACCTTCGGGACACAATCGCAGACATATTTTATATTTGGATCCACTTCATTTGCCTCAGAAGCATCCCGCAATATTGCTGTCTTTAAAAAAAAAAAGCTGCAGATGTTGGCAGATGACGGCGGGGCTAGATGTAAGAGAGGGTGCAGAGGATGTTGATAACAGTGGAACAAAACCACAGAGAGACGCCCAGACCACTGAGACCAAAGAATGTAAAACGCTCAATTACAGACGACTGGGGGCCGCAATCAGCGCTAATGGGGAAGGCCTAATTGATAGTGAGTGGGACAGGAAGTAGAGAGGGAGGTGAGCTATTTTCAATGCGACTTAGTGCGTGTATTTCTGTAATGACTGAACTTAACTCTGCGTTTTCTGGTTTTTACGATGCTCGCTACTGACCAATCAATTCACTGGAAAAACTGAGTCATCATTATTACAGGATCCCGTACTGACTGTACACTAAAGTGACAAGTAAAGAAGAGCACTATATATCTGTATAGGTCAGCAGAATCACGCTCTTTCGGGGATAGTTTATGACACTAAATATAACAAGTGCAAATAAAGTTGAACTGTGAAAAGTTTCTTTCATTTCCAGAAGCATAACATGAGGAAACTCGCGATGATAATTGGAAATAAAATAAAAACGATGCTCTCTGTTCTCTTTTATTAGAAATATAATCCACATGCTGTTAATAAGCTTAAATAAGAAAAAGGCAACATTTTAGTGAGATAGACCTTATCAGGCATTAACTACTTTTCTTCAGCCTTATATTACTTTCACTTTGTGCATCACATATTCCTATTAGGGTTTTCATCACCAGACAAAAAAAGCAAAACATATGCAGTCTATACAAACAACATATATATAATTCCTGCTTTTATTTATGGTCTTAGCCCTACTTTTTAAATTATGTCTAGTGTTTCTACAGCTTCTAATCCTAATATACTTGTGTGATTATACTGTATACATTTCAACACCTTGAATATCAGTTTTTGCTGTAGCTAGAACCAAACGCTCCCATGGGTATCTCATTTCGACTAAGTACTTAATTCATGTTTCTGATGATGTCGCTTGTAATTAACAACTCTGCCTCTTTCACATGAAAGCCAGATGGGAAAACAGAGTTAACTGGGCCAGTTGATAACCAGCTTCATGACACCGGTTATCCAGGATGACCAATGTTACGTTACCCCAGAAGGGACACTTGGCTTCACTGAGAACAGACTATGTTGAACATGATTTGTGTTGCAGACCCCTATTGAACCTCATATTGTCATTTATGTTAAATCGAAAGTAGATCCTGACTGATCTACTTTGAGGCTTTACTATTTACAAAAAAGGTGGAGGATTTTCCGTTGCTCACCAAGACATAATTAAATCTGCACCACGACTTCTAACATGGCAGAACATACAGAAACAGATCACCATCAAAACATGAAAACAGAGCACTGTAAAATACAAAAAAAAAAAGCACTTGAATCAATCTCAACAACAGGATGTCCCCATAAGTATAGTAATATGGGTCCATGTCTGCAATGAAGAGGAAGGGTTCAGTGATCAGCTGTGCTTCCACCTCCTCCTCCGTTGTTAACGACGGGCGTGTGTCTCTCTCTCTCTCTCTCTGGTGCTTTGAGAGGTTTCAGTAGTCTGGCTGGTGGCCAAAAATAGCCCCCTCAGCTGGCACACTGGCCCAATTTACGACCCTTCACATTCAGCGGAGGGCAGCCCTGCCCTGGGCTCGTTTCCCACAGAGAACACATAACTGTTAAAACACCGAAATCCCACCAGCAGCGTTACAAAGGAAATCCCACTTACATATCTGCTAGATGTCAGTGGATAAAATCACATCGTAACTGGCTGTAAAGGTCTTCTTTGTCGTCAGCGTTGATGCTCCCTGTCTGCTTTCACTACGGGGGATGAGAGGAATGCTCTCTCCTTTGCAAGTGTAATAAGATGAGGCAAAACTGGCCTCGAAGCCAAAGCCTGCGCCGCTTCAACTGAGCGCCAACTGCCAGAAGTCTGAGCCAGAGGTTTCACGGACGGCAGCCCGCAAGACCACAAAAGTAAAAATAAATGGACTAACTATTCACCGGTGGCTTTTGCACCGCAGCTCCCAGCGAGAGCCACATGGGTCGGTGAGATGGGACATCAAAGGGGTGTTCACACACAGAGAGTCACACAGAGGTAAATTTCACGACGTCCTGCCAAAACAAACTTAGAAGGTCACTTACCATCTGAGAACGGCTCTTGGGACAGCCATTGATATCGCCAATCTTCTCATTGGCTGAGGAGAGACAGACAGAGGAGGCAGAGACAGAGAGATAAAAGAAGAAGAATGAAAACGCTTTTCAGGCGTGATGTAATCCTCTTTCTTATTTCCAGTAGAGATCCCCGAGTGTGTGTGTGTGTGTGTCCCAGACAGTTGCTGGGTGAATGAGGAGAGCAGAGGTGTTCCTCTCCCCTCCCGCTGAGACATGAAACACTATCTGGTCACAGCAAATGGGAACGGGGCCGCTGGGGGCCCGACCGAGATGTGTGCTGTGCTGCTTCTTTTCAAAGGGGGGCGTGTGCTTGTGTGTGTGTGTGTGTGTGTGTGTGTGTGGTGTCAGGGATTCCTCCCATCTATTAGAGGCCCAGCCCACAGCAGCTGAGACACGATCGTCAGCTCACAGCTGACAACTGTGCCAACAGCACGGCCTCCTGCATCAGGAGGCACGGTGGGGCCCACTGTGCTGCTCCACCTCAGGACCATGTTCTGCACCACCTACCTTCTGCGAGAAAATACTCCTCTTCGTGCACGGTGAATAAATACGCTCTGTCTTTTAATGTGTCATGGAGACACTGGACGCTCACAACCAGGCTTCAGCAGCGGTTGCCAGACATTTGGGATTTTGACCCCTTTAAATAACAAAGCTATGTCGACTTATGACCCCTCGTAACGTATTGTAAGTAGTTCAACCAAACAGCGATTTTCCTTTCACTAATTTCATTTTTAATTGATTTAAATAGAAATAAAAAAAATAAACAAATTTGAAGTTTAATAAAAAAAGAGGTGTTGGAAATAAAAGGTAAAACTATCCAGTTAAAAGATGAAAAAAGAACTTGGTTGGAAGATCTCCAGGTCGGAAAAAAACACTGCTTTAAAATACATCTTGCTGTACATCTAAAGCGAACAAGGATATTGGTTAAATTAATGCAAATTACCAATAATGTGGTGTATGGACGGCCAATTGAAGGGTAGACGCGTTCTGTATTTTTTCCTTTTGTAAAATAACTTTTGACTTTAGCTCCTATCGGTTTACTCGACTCCATCAAAAAGTTTAGGCAAAGCTCAAAAAGTAGAACATCTAAAAAAGGTCACAGATCTGGCTCACGGCTGCCTTCATAAGAACTTTACTGATGTCCTTGTTCTCAAGGTTTTCCTCTTCCTGACCTTGAGTGTGAGTTGGTAAAATAGCTAAACAGGTGCCACATCCGGACCCAGTATGGCTTTTCCGACAGCAGGAGGCTCCAGTTTCACCGGCGATTATGTGGTGTGAGGTTTTTTCCCAGTGGAGAGGAGGCAGCAGGCAGAACCGGGGAATGGATGACTCTGGCTCGTGTTGTTTTAATATGAGAGCAGAGGTCAGCTGTCGGAGTGTTTATATCGTAAGTAGGCTTGGTATTGTGAGAGTACAAATAGTACAGGAATGCAGAAACCTTTTAAGGATACTCAGGAAGTTTACCTGCATTGTGACTGATAAAACAGAATTACCGTTTCATTTCATGAGCCCTAAAATAAAAAGTCTCAGAGGAACTTTCTGAGTTCAGTACAGTTGGAGTATGGAGAGTCCCTGACTGGTCAAGACCAATATAGTTCCATTTCAAAGCACAAAAATAACCAGGAAGCGATCTGCTTTTAGTTTGAGAGGAAAGGGCCGACTGTATTCCACTACCACAAGCTGCGTTACTCCACAGTCCACATCCAGGTGTGCAGGATTGACTGTTGCTATAGTTAAAGTGACTACACCCCACAAATAATCTGAATAATTTAAGCAGCCAACATCAAGGCAGAAAGCTGGAGCTAGTGTGAAAGATATGCTACAGACATGTCAGACATGTATAATAAATATATTTTACATACAGTGTATGAAACGCCCCAAGCCAGATCCAACTCTCAAAAAACAATCACGTGCAACAGCAACAGCATGACAGTGACATTCCTCTCTGTGCAGGATGAAGCCATACGGAGCATAGGAAGCATACATCTGGGTCAGAGATGAAGGGTTGGAGCAGGGAGCAGACAGAGTCAGTGACATGCTGAGTCACCAGTCAGCTGGTGTCAGCCTGCTTCAGCCTCAAAGCTGTCGGCACATGAAATGACAGGCTGAGGACAGCCAGATGATGATACAGACGAGGGCAAGGGTCAGAAACACAGAGCAACAGCCCACTTTCGCAGCCGAACTAGGTTACCTTCAACTACTTCAGCCTATGTTGAAAAATGAGAAACTTTTTTTTTTTTATGCCATTCATGAGACTTTTTGAAAACACAAGCGAATCAATTTTAAAATGCATGTTGGTCAATGTAAACATTAAGTTAGTTTAGAGGGACTGTAATTAACATGTAGTAGAGGGAGGACACTTTACATGTGACTTTGCTCTTTTATCGTCAGTACGGCTTTTATGGGCTTCTTTGACATTTTTATTTTGTGTCCTTATATAGAGGTTGTATTTCTGTTTATTCTCAGGACATATTTCCGTTAGACGCTCATACTAAAGAAGTCGACATCTCACAACGCACCAGATCCCTGCTCGGTTTCTGAATGAGATAGGAACGTTTTTTGGAGGTAAAGTGAATCCCAATTCTTCAAGTTCAATCATGGGCGTCAGAAAACCTGAAAAAGTGGGATCTGAACTTCTACAATAGTGCGTTGCCCTCACTCTATCAACACTAGATGGGAGAAAACTATTACTATTATTACACTACTATAATAACTAAAACTGCCATTATTACATCAGATAATAGAGTTAAAGGTTTTCACTCTGTAACATCATCTCTATCTCTAAGCTCTAAGATGATGATGTCCCTCCGTTTGAAAGAATGCAACTATTTGTTTGGTAAAGGTCAGTCATATTTGAGTAACTAATGACGTGTTTCACTTTTTTTTCAGCAACCACGTGATCGCCGCTGCCTTCCTTTTCCGCAGATGTTGTAAGCACACAATAATGTTTTCCTTACCTACAACCTGTATGATCTCAGCCAGCAGCACTCCGTCTGCGACGTCTGTTTGCAGGTCCTTGATCAGACGCTTGTTTCCTGACTTGGCAAGGTAGTGGTTGGCCCAGTCCGTGTAGATCTGCGGGTCAGACAAAAACACAACCACGCCGTTCAGTTATGAGCCAACAAAAATAAAATCCAGTCCAAAATAGGGGCAACCCCGTCAGGTCGTCCACGTGTTTCAAACTCCATAAACACTTGAAAACTACAAAAGGTATAAATGGTTGAAGCAAATTTACGACTCTAATAAAATAACAACATGGTTGAATGGGAGCAGAGTAGCCCTCTTTCTTTTGTTGGGGCTCCGATCTGGCATATATCCGCGTGGTATTCAAATTGGGGCCATTGTGCTCAGCCAGGGCATTCATCTCAGAGCGCACGGCGGCTGTTTTCAATGGGCCATGCTGACATCACTCTCTGGGGACAGAAAAGACCCTTCACTGCCTGGGGGGAGGAGAGGAGGGGGGCCGAGCAACCATCTGAATAATCTGAATAGCTGCCTTCATAATTAGTCGCCAAACTCTCTCTTTTTTACTCTCTCTCTCTCTCTCATCAAGAGAAGTGAGTCTCTATTTCTAGTGAGATAAAAAAAAAAAAAGGCTCACAAAGGTTGAAGTGAAGTTGCACAGAACATTATTCCTAATAAAGAAGAAGTTATTTTGGAGAAACTGATACCTCATGATCTTGATTCGCACTATTGTAAGGCTCATCTTTAAACTGCAGAGACTCTGTTTAACAAGTGTAACTTCAGAGCACCCCCCCCACAGCGATCTGAAACATATCTGACAGCTCGGCTAAATTAAGACACCTCTCCTTCTACAGTATGTCTCACTCTGGTTTTCACACAAACCCAGAAACTGTTATGCCAGTCAGGGGAAAAAGATGGCATAGGAAAGACAGTCAATGTGTTTTAGATTCCTTCTGCAGTAATCTGATTTCATGTAAACGATAAATATGATTTTTCAAGTTAAATTTCTACTGGAGAAATTTCTTGGCTATACATGTGTTGACCGTTTCCCGCCTTTTACACGTGCCCATATGCAGGAAGAGAAAGTATCGCTGCGACAGCAGTGATGCAAGATAAGACAAATACTCTTTACTCATAGTGATCAAGCTGCAACCTCCTGTTCTGAAAAGTGACGCCAAAGCTGAAGTGTCTTAAACCTGTATTCTTTCAAAAAGCCAGCAGAGGGCGACTCCTCTGGTTGCAAGAAGAAGTCTGATTGTATAGAAGTCTCTGAGAAAATGACCCTACTTTTTACTTGAATTACTACCTCAGTAAACATTTTCCTGACGAGTTTATGGTCTCAATCACTAGTTTTAAGTCTTCTTTAATACAGCATGATGTTCATTTTGTAAATAATGTTCCCATTTAGAGTAAAATAGACGATAAAACAGCGTTTCATTTAGGGCGGGGCTACCTTTTGATGAACAGGTTGCTAACACGGCGTTTTCTGGTTTGGGTGTTGTTCTTGTTTTCTTCTAAGAACGTGAACTCTTGCACAGTGTGTTTTCAGTTGATCAAAGTTAATGATTACATTTTGGTCCCTTAAAAATGTCTTGTTCAGCCAAAAAAACAAGATAGCAACAGGCAAAAAACAAGAGGGCGATAGACAAAATGCCAAATTTGAGGATTCAAAAAAGTAGAATCTATTAGTCTGAATATGTCTTTTTCCATAATTGAACAACAAAAGAATAAGTAAGCCTTGGCTCCAGAATAGGAGCAGGTTGCGATTATACTTTCTACCTAATTTCTCCCAGTAACCTGGTTTCTAATGTGCTTGCAACTTTCCCAAGAGTTACTGTGAAATTCAAGTGCATCAATTATTACTGAATGACTGCACAGCATTGTTAAGGTCAAACCTTCGCACAAACCTGGACACACAACACGCATGGCGAGGTGTGTGACACGGCTGTGACCCTTGTTTCTTTGTGTTTGCACTGTAAACAGACCCGGAGCTTTTCTGCCATGCTACTCATCGGCTGAATCACTGCTCTCATGATGGCTTACAACAGGTGTGCGCACTTCAAAGGTGCACACACGCACACACGCACATGCATGCACTCATCTTCACACACACGCTCAAATGCAAAAGGTTTATGAGAGTACACGACCACACATTAAACACAAAGCGTCTCGGGGCGAAGTTTAAATTGCACAGGCAACATATCCAAACACAAATGCACAGTTATAAAAAGCCTCTTGAGTGACATGTGGAGCTAAAAAAAAAAAAGCCTTCAAGCAGCAGGATTAGGCTCCATCTTTTCAATTCACACCCTCAGCTGGTCATGGAGAAAAGGAAGTTGTTCAGCTGTTCAGCAGCTTTTGTGTGTGTAAACTTTCTTTGAAGTAGTTTTGGGCAGGTAAATTGAGGGGTTGGAGTGCAATTAAAATTGAGGTGAAATGGGTAGCTGTCAGTCACAGAGGTAGAAACCAGAGGGGGGTCAAACAGCCTGAGGGCAAGTGTGTGTGTGTGGGGGGGGCAAGTCACAACAGGTTGCCTTTTGAGTCCTGAAAATTTAACTTTTCAAAACATATTGTGTCTCTGCTGTCTTTCTCTAAGCCAAAACATCAGGTCCAAACTTTGAATGGGATACCTCACATATTTTAGGGGGAAACATAGGGTTGACGCATTTTAGCATGGAGATCTAGAGAGAAACTGTACAATGGCCGAAGACATTTTCATAAAAGTAAACAAACAGTTTTTTTATATATTAAAAATAAATCAAATTCAGAAATTCTTTATTAGTCCCACAGCGGGGAAATGTACAATAATTATTTAGTCTACTATGAACTCTGCAACTCTACTGAGCTTTTAGCTTCTTTGAGCTTACTGTTTTGGTTTTATGACAGATTTACTGTAGGCACATCTCATCTCTCTCAACAACTTCATTTCCTTTACAGAAAACAAGCTCTAATAAACTCACTGTACACTACCTGCCCAGCACCAACCTAGCTGGTC
Source organism: Bovichtus variegatus (assembly GCA_943593645.1). NCBI lineage: Eukaryota > Metazoa > Chordata > Actinopteri > Perciformes > Bovichtidae > Bovichtus > Bovichtus variegatus. The sequence goes on along the minus strand of CALSCE010009344.1, from coordinate 11,665,244 downwards.
AAGTTAGACTTAGCTGGTGAAAGAAGTGGAACATTTAGCAGCTAAGGAGCCACATCATTTTCTCAGGATCAGGTAGAGACCAAAACAGAATATACTTTCATTTATCAGTTTAACAGAAAAACGAGAGAACGAAAGTGTTATGTGTCTGCTGGACATGTAAATGAACAACTGACACGTTAGGGCTGATGAGAAGCAGGCATCTGATCCGAGAGTCATTTTAATAAGCTGCATGGTTAGTGGAGAGGAGTGTTGACCTAATATCTATCGGACATAAATGCATATTGAACAGAACATTTAATCAAAACTCCCCAGGGTTGTAAAAGACTGATGAATCCATATTAACAATAGTAACTATGTCATAAATGGAATTCATTGAATGGAGAAGAGGGAGACATTAAGACTAACAGGACAGTCCATGCAAAGTGAAAAGGAAGTCGTTTTAATTTCAGGTACTTTCTGTGCAGGGTTGGCTATTGAACATGCTTTTATTGTGCCAAATGAAAAGTGTTCGATATACCGAGTATCAAAACCTGTAAAAATATCACAAGTTGGAATTGAATGATTAGTCAGATTCTTATTCATTCTAAGCTTATTCTGTGATTATATGCTTCCTGATCTAAATCAGGAAGCATTGCTCAGTCTAGATTGGACTTTATCTTTTCTGCAGAACCTTCTTTGTCCTCCTGCCTTTATATGGCAACTTGTCAAGAGTGTTTCCCTGCATTTGCTTCAATGCACACTGGGATCGGTTTCAGCCACCAATGACCCTTCACAGTGCTAAACAGGATACAAACAAATGTAATAAGCCCTACAAGGCCTCACTCCTGTAACATGACACATAATGTCCCTGATAATATGGTTACACAGTGCACCATGGCATCACTCACATCCATGTGTCAGTGATCCATATCAACAAGTCTGATGTTCAAAAGATACGTTTTCCAAGAGGGAAAATCCCTCCATTCCCAGAAACTCCCAGTAATCCCGACCATCTCCTCATGGGATTGAGGGTCTTTTTTAGGAGCTATAAATTCATGTCGGGGACATTCCCGTCACCGGAGAGAGCAACATGACACTGAGTCAGTCACACTGTCAGGGAGTTACGGAGAATGTCAGAGGCCGATCGGGAGTATCGACCTCCTGCTTTGGGAATTTGTCTACTTCACAAACAAAATTTCGACCTCTTTGTTTTTAACACAGACCATTAACAGTGTAGTCTGGAAGTATTTAAACAGTTGCGCACTTTCTATTGTTTTTTTTCTGTACTTCAGAACATTTGGAATGAAATCATGACAGATAAAAGTGCTGACTTTTGGTCGAGTTCCCCTTCGTCAGTTCCAAAGTACTCACAAAACAAACATGTTTCACTGTCTAAATACTTACAACGCTTAGGTTTGGTTAGTTTTGCTTGTTATTGTTTATTGTGACTTCTTAATAGCTGTTTATTTAGCTTTTTTTTTCAAATTTTGTGTGGACCCCAGGAAGACTAACAAATAGAGGGATCCAAATAAAAGAATAAAGAATAGCCTGCAGTAACCTCTCCAACCCCCCGGAACACTACTCACTGTGTGCTAAGGCTATGTACGGAAAATTGACATAGGGACATTGATTTTGACCAAAAACAAAGACCCGTAAACAACCAACTATGCTTTGTCACTCATTGCATGAAATCCTGGACCCATGTGCATGTTTCACATAATACGGCCTAATTTAGGCCTTCAAAAATGACAGAGTCTGCTCTTCAAAGCTTGTGACGAGCAGCGATGAGTCACTCATTCAGACAGCTGCGTCTTTCTCTCTCTCACACAAACACACAAATCTGCTTCACATCCAGCATCCCCGCTGCCTCGGCTTGCTGAGTCACCAGGCTGGTGTGCGATGCCTACAGAAGGGCATGACGCATAAAGGCCATCCCCACTGCGCTGGGTCAGCCAGGGCGGAGAGAGGCAGAGGGCAGCCCGGGCATTACGCTGAGAGAGCGTCCTTGACTTTTCTATTTTGGCCGGATGGCTCAGCTGCAGATGCGAAGGCGTACGTTTAGCAAATGTCACGACATCTCATGACTAGGCTGATTATACAGGAGGAGGGAAGCAGATGTGCTTTAGTACTTTTTGTGGCCATGTTTGTGTGTGTCAGACTGTCACTCAGCTGGCGTAACCGCGTCGCATTATTTCACTCTCTCTTCTCTGTTGTTGTTTGCTTGGTAAGCAAACACTGCAGTGGTGTTGGCATACACGTAGACATGGCTGGAAAAAGTTTTTAGGTCAGTGTTGGTGGAGTTTGTATTTGTTCTGTGGGTTTTAGAATACTTTCACTCTGTAAATCTTGCCTTTAAAAAAAAAAAAAAAAAAAAAAGAAAGGTCAAATTGTAAGAATGCTTGCTAAGTCTTCCCACAAATTGAGTCTGTTTGGCATGTAATACTCACAGAACAACTCCACAAGATCATAGAGGAACTTATTTGCACAACACACTTAAGGTCTTCATTTAGGTGAATTAATGAAAATAACAAAAACAGGAGCTACTAATTCTAAATTAGTCTAAAACTATTCTTTATATTTAGGTTCATATGTAGCTTGCTTCCCTCTACATACGTTTGGTCATTTATATTTTTTATGTTATTTTGCCAAATATTGCCTCCTATTATATTGCCACCTAACCCCATCTCATCTTTAATTTTTTCTATATATATTTGTATAAAACATTTTGCCCTATTTGTAAATTTTTGTACATTTTTGAATCTTATCCTGTCTCCTGCTGTGTATTGCAACTGTTGCACAACAATTTCCCTTGGGATGAATAAAGTTCTATCTCATCTTATATTTTTATCTTGATGAAGAGGATGATGTGGTGCCTTTCTTTTTCACCCGATGGGTTTTGAAAGACATTCATAACTGTGAGGCGGAATTTTCTCAACCTGTTAAGGACCATTTAGTCATTCCTTTGAAGTTCAAGCATGAACAAACCAGCGGCTCCACTTTCACATGACAACAGTAACACACAGCGCCTCAGGTCCGTCCATGGAAGCACAGTTCTCACATACGCTGACGGCGCACGGCTTTCCAGAAACAATTATGTTGATAACTTCGGGACTATTAGCCTTATTACTTTCAGGGTTCAGTTAGCAACCTTAAAAGCGGTGCACTTAACACGCCATTATGAACTAATCTACCGACATGAGCAAAAAACTATAAAGAGAATACAGCAGGACCGGAGCTGCTATAAAGTGCTATCTCTCATGAGAAGCTTTCATAGGGAGCCAGGACTTTAAACAGCTCTTGTTGTAACTCAGGCAATGGCACTGAATCGAGTGCTGAGTCTACAGAATACAAGCTCAGTGCTTTCTTCTACATTTTAAAAAGGAAAATCTACCTTTGAACAGTGCAAGAGTAGAGCCTCTTCCACTGACCATGTTGAGGACATCCAGGGGTTTACGAGACCAAATCCCAACAGTTAGCTTTCATGTTCAACTCACAGTGTGTTACCTGCCTCACTGTCAGGGGGCTTCTTAAAAACATTCCCGGCTGCTCCTGGAGATCTGGCTGTAACCCTGACGTTTCTATTTCAAGCTCAACCTTCCTCTTAGGTCTCTTTCTCTCATAACTCCCAAGTCCCCTTGGTTAATGTCTGTGGTAGGTACAAAGACATAAATCTTCACTGTGATTGGTTTCCTCCTTGTTCCTGTCCGTTCGCTTCATGAATGCTTTAAAATGAACAAATCACTGCAAGGTAAAACTCTTCAGCAGGTGGGTCGCCTCAGCGAAGATGCATGAATGACACCGTAAAAGCTCAAACTCAAAAACCTTCACTGCGTTAACCCCTCCCTTCCCTCGCTGGTTTCTTACCAATTTGTAGTTTTCGCAGGAGAAGCGGCTGTAGCTCCTGGCCGGCGCCCTGAGGCTGCCATACACTGACATGTTAACCAGGCAAAACAAACAACTCGAGGTCCATAAACTTCCAGCACACCAGGAGACCAGGTGGAGCAGGTAAATATAGCCACGCTGTTTGATGACTTCTCCTCCACCTCACATCTCTGTAACAGCTCTTGTGTGTCAGTCTGGCTTGTTGTCTGTATGAACAGCGCATGCTTTACTCCTCTTTATATGTACCTCTATCCCCCCCCCCCCCCACCTTCACAGTGAAGCCTCAGACGCTCTGACACTTCTGAACTCCTCTCTCCCACCGTCTGAGTCAGACACCCTGACTTCCCTCTTCTGCTACTGGTAGTAAGATAGACCAGTAACAACAAACCCAAAAATAAAACATTTTATTTGTGTGCATAACTGCAAAGTTGATTAAAGCTCATGTCTCATATACCTGTGCTGTGTGTTACATATGTTTTTGAACATGTTATGGTGCAACAGACATTTTTCAGCCACCACCATAAAGCTCAAAGATAAGTCAAATAGTTTTGATTATTAAGACCATCTGTAATTCCTCAGAAGTAGGAATGATAGTACAAATTGTGGCTGCTTGCTTTTCTATCTATTATTTCTTGTTCCGCAGTACAGTATACTGCAGCCTCACAGCACAGGAAAACTGTCCTGACTAGAGAAATATTTCCTACCTGCCAGGTAGCACGGGCAAACTATGATGTCTCGACATTATATGTGGTCATCCGGGAAACGAGAGAGAAAGCACATTCGCCCCCCGTGTCCGAGACAGATGGTGTGAATGTGATGGATGTCTCTCCTCGATGTGACAGAGCTCCCACCGCTGACTGACAGAAGACTTAAGTGTCTTCTTCCTCTGACACACCTGGTGCTGTGCATTACAGCAGGCGCCCACACACTCACAAACATGAAACCTAAGTTCACACGGGAGGTCTCCGATCTCCCTCGAAAGGGTTATCCAGCCATTGTATTGTGTCATGTGGTGATTGAACTTTAACCAGCAGAGTAATGTGGCGAGCTGACATCAGTACTGCCCCACCTCCATATTCATACACCGACATAAATTCACACCTAGGAGCTGCCCATAAAACCCTACACTTCTACTGCAGGCCTCAGAGCAGCTTCACTGGAGAAAACTCAACTCACTTGTGGCGTTGCTCAAGGACACACATTTGTGCTTTGGTGTTAATACATAAGAAATATGAAAGCAGATGTGGCAACTATTCACAGCTTCAGCCCACTGTTCCCTGCCGCTGCTGCTTGATGCTGGCCTCCAACAAGCAGCGATGTACAGGCCATCTTAAAAAGGTAGGAGTGAAAATGAAAATGCATGTAGTGAGGGGGTTGGAAAGTAAACTTTTGCTAAAAGATCATACCACAGCAGCATTTGAGCTTATCAGAGTGGGCATTTGTGCGTGAAATTTGGACAAATATTAAGCATGAAGGCGTCACATTGATGTTTAGAATGATGCTGCTTGAATAAAGGTTTGAAAAGAGTAAAACAGGCAGAGGTTATTGCTGACGAGGCACACACACACACACACACACACACACACACACACACACACACACACACACACACACACACACACACACACACACACACGTTAACTCAAGTTTTTTTTTTAATAGGATTTCTTAACCGTAATGTCTTGTAACGAATCCTATAAATGGTCACATTTTCTCAGCCATCTTAAAGACTTTTTCACTACAAATGTAAGGGTGACCTCTATGACAACACACTGGTGTTAAGTGCAGTCGACTTAGAGGACACATATTCTTGCCGGCGACCCCTGCTGCTGTCTGACCACGCTGAGTCTCATCGATAAGGACTCAGCAGCTCTCCGTGCTGGAGGCTGAGGGCGACATGTGGCGACACATCCCCTCTGACCCAGTATGGGCCGGCTAGCAGATGGCTGGTGGGAAAATGATGGATGGACTGATGAATACACACGCACAATAATCAGAAATAATAAACATCAGAATAAACAGAAGGGAGGGGAAGGAGTGGTGGATAGATGGAGGTGATAGTCTTCCACTCGTCTTATTTCTCCGTCACACCTAACATGTAGTCACCCAAGACACAGGACCTCCCCCCCCCCACTCAGCTTAAGACAAAGTCAACACTGGGCGAGGGGAATCGTCACCTGCACAGCTCTCAGTGAACACAGCAGACAGATGGCTTCTGAGAAATCAGTGTCCCTGGTCTGTAAGATATGACAGAGGACTGCAGGCTGTTCTGCCAGCTGCTGTGATGCTTTATACAGGACACAATGACTCCAGCAGCCCTGTGCTTCGACACTGATACTTCCTGTGCTTGATCACAAACTGGACTGAGACATCCTGGTGGACGCGTGCTGTCCCGCCTCTCTGCAAATCTTTCCCACTCTACTGTCAGATAAGGGATATAGGCTCTGATCTGCTGACTCAAGGTCGGTTTGATTCAGTTTTTCCGTACAGTCAATATGGAAAACCTCAGTTAAATACAATGGTTTGAGACATCTACTGCCATCATGTACACACTAAGTTTGGTCAAACCGACTTTCCATAGTAGTTTAGCTCCTTGATGCAAGTCAAACTAGAGACAGATGCAGGACTGCTACTATAATGTTTCAAATAAAAGCAGACACGTTCAATGAGATAAGGCACAAGAAAGAGCAACTGAAAAAGATGCTCAGAAAGACTATTTTGTGAATTTCAAGAATACTAGAACATCCAAAACAGCGTCCAACAGTGGCCCAAATTTGATCCTAGCATGTCAAACCACCTCCGCCCAGGGAAAAAAGCAGCAGAATCTATGAAAATGTCTTCACATTATACTACGTATGTTACGTCCCTGCAGTGGCTATTGGATGTCAGTGTCTGTCCTGTTATCTAGCGAGGTACAGGAAAACAGAGGGAAGAAGCATAAACTGAGACATAGAAAGATATGGGGTGCCTGAGAAACAGAAAGAGTGACCCTGTGAGAAGGTCTGTGCACACATAGGTTCGCTGCTCTTCATACAGTTATCATATGGAGCCTGTAAACATGTGCCTTTGCTTTGCTCTCTCCTCTCCATCACCACTGCAGCTGGAGCTGCCTTTGCTTCATCTTCTCAGCTCCCAGCAGGATGCACCATGCATGTCTTTTATTTTTGCTGTGTGGGGCCCCTGGCAGCTACTTCGCCCCCCCTCCGTTCTCTGTTGTACTCACACAGGCCTCTCAAGTGGCTTTAGCCCACAGAAAGAAAGCCGAAACAGGGCGCTCTAAATGAGCCCTCATGTCTCTGCTTGGTCTCTGTCTGTCACATGAAAGACATGTGGCTTTGTGAGGCACAGAGGACATACCAGGCACATGGTAGACAAAACGAATTGGCAAGAGCTCTGCAGTTTGAGAAACAGAGCCGACTCGTCCATCAGAAAGCCAAGAGACGTAGTGTGCATTTGTGGTCATCTGTACATGTGATTCATAAATTTGAAAATCACTCCTGGTGGATGGATACACTTGACAATTCCATTGCAAAAGTTTAACATCTGCACCCATGAGTGATAGTTTCGATAATACTCGCGAACACCATTTACCCTGATTATCTGACAACGTCTACATCTTCAGAAGTTAATCCAGAATATGATCATATGGAATCATGAATACAAGACTTCTAAACCCCCTAAATTGGTGCTTTGGTTGCTGCAGTTGAAATGGCACAGCAGTGTTTGCCATGCAACATCTGATCAGGACAAATCCTGATGCACATGAGGGCAGAGCAGCCAAGCAAGTGTTATTAAAGAGGGCTTAGCTTGTTAGTAGTACTGTGTGAGTGAACAAGCCATATGCAATGATAGAACTGATTTCCCTGCAGAGACAGCTGCCTCGTGGTCCGAAAAATATCACATCCTCAACCTGCAGGTGTGGTGCAGTAGCAGTGATGCTCTCCACACTATAATGTACCCTCAGGTCTGGGCTTCAAACTCAATATCATAGCTTTTTGAGCTGAGTCAATAGGGTTTGAGAAGGAATGTATACACCGTTCTCATACATGACTTTTCTCAATCCCTATGTAATCTTTCAATGCGGCGGTGTCCTGTTGCCTAGTAAATCAAATACACATCCTGAAATACTGCTGCAAACTCCTCCGTTAAATTCTGGCCATCATATATGTTCTCCTTTCTATTAGGCCAAAGTTTCGGATGCATCAAGGCTAAGGTCGGAGATATACTTGATCTTACCATGTTTTGTTAACATTGAAAATGATGCTTCACAATAAAAGCATTTGAAACTTTGAGCACTCTCTGCACTATAGGCCATCAATAATGTAAAAGCTGTGACAGGTTCATCACTTTGTGTGTAAAGGCAAGATTCAACTGTACAAAATTTATAGAAATGTTGTCTGGGGGAATCTGAATCCAACTCACTGGAGTTAGAGATTTAAAAACTCTAGTCAAGACAGGTAGTTTAATTCCATTTTCTTCAGTTGTCATACCACACGGAGGCTTGAGATTAACCTTCACAGACAACAATAACTTTGCTCAGTTCACCAAAATATTAACTAGAGAACAGATGAGCACTTAAATGCATGATGTGACAAGTGAGTCTGTCAAGGCTACATGCACACAGTATTACACACAGAGTACCACAATGCACCACATGACAACTATAGTTTAATACCTTAACTGAAAAAAACAATTACGGCTCCATTCAGGGTTTTTTTTTTTTTTTCTTGCTCTGAGTATAGTGGTATGTCTATGACCAGGATTAAACACATAAATCATGTATTTTGATTTAAGATGCACAGGTCATATGTTGACATAAGGACCATGACAATCAAATAATCAATAGGCCTGTATTAGAACAGAGAGGGTTGTGGACATCTACCACACTTCATAATAAAAAAGGAAGGTCATTTTAATTTCTGGAAGTGTGTGCACATGTTCAAGTGTGCCTGCCTGTAATCCCTTTGTCACACACACACACACACACACACACACACACACACACACACACACAC
>CALSCE010009344.1:11612752-11637572 GCA_943593645.1 Bovichtus variegatus | reverse complement strand
ACACACACACACACACACACACACACACACACACACACACACACACAGTCTGACATGGTAAATGCGAGACAGAGGAGACAGCTGCACCCAAACAACAGTCTCCCTGCAGTAAACTGGGGTGACAGATAAGGAAACCAGGGAGAAGTCAGCACGGCCACAGCTCCGAGGTGTGTGCGTGTGTGTGTGCGTGTGCGTGCGTGTGTGTCTGAGCGTGCGCGCCGACATCTGGAGAGAATCTTGCCATGTGATCTCAAGCCCTACTTAAAATCAGAAGATGGGCCTTTTTGTCCGAGGTAGAGAAAGTGAAGCAGAAACACAATAAACTGTCCCCTCACTCACTCCTTAATGAAGTCTGCCTAATGAACCCGCACTAATCAGGCTTTAATAGCTCTTTTAATACTTAGAAGCTGAAGGTGGAATTAAATGTGAACACATTATGTTGGACATGTGTTTTTCCCCCAGTAATTATTACGCAAACAGTTGCGACTTCTCCTCTATTTAATGTCAACATTTTCAAACATTAAGCAATGTTAGCCCCTCTTACTCGACAAAGGAGACAGTGGTGAATATTGCATGAATGAATGAGGGTGAAAGAGAGGACACCAAATGTCTGAGCATAAATTAGAGCATCGATGTTAGGAAATGGTTCAAATGATATATTTAATGTACATGAGTCAATATTAGCGGATCTGACCTCCTTTTTGCGTCCTAGTGTTCAGGAAAAGCTGCTGAGAAGCAGGTGTTTGGCCTAAATATCCAAAACACCAGCAAGTGACATTCAACTTCATCAGCCTCTATTCCTTAGTGGAGAAAAAGAATAATCAATACGAGGAGAGATTAAAAAATTGCATCACGCAACAAGGCTGCAATAAACCAGCCGGTGTAATGTGAGCCCTGAGGCTTAAATAGCAACTACCGCCCAACTGCTGTGACACAAATGCACTGACTGCTTTTTTCTCAGTGACGAAATAGGGCAGAAAAGTGAGACAGACGACAACAGATATGGGTTTGAGAAAACAGTGAGGAAGACACGTGAGAGGGAACAGAAATAGAGATGTAGATCAGAACATCTTAAGGAGGGGTTAAAAAGGACTCTGGGGAGGCTGATAGATGGTAAGTCATTCTAGTCCTGGTTTTATAAAAGTATTTTCTTTTTTGCTGCAAAATCACTATAAGACTCAAGAGAAAAAAATGTATATCACAAAAGTGAAAACTGGATTTGTAGATTTTCTCTAAAAAGATGTCAAGTTGGATTTTGGGAAACAAAATATTGACACTGATGTACGGTGAGGATCACGGGCTTAGATTAAGCTTCATGGACAAACACAAGTACAGTACAAAGTGTCAATGTTATATGTACAGGTCCCTTTAAGATAAGCACATCTTGACAAAAGTATGGGCAAATTCCCAAAAAGTCAGCAAAATATATTGCAAACCAGTGTGTGTAAATGTAGTATTATGTGAATATATGTGACAAGACTTTTGTTCAAAGTGTCTTACAAGAAGCATAATCAATCAGATATCACCAAAATACCATTGCTGCTTCCCACCAACGTTAGCATTACTGTCATTTCAGTAAATGAATTTGACTCCTCTGTCCACACACTGTTTTCATAGAAAAGAGACTACTGTGTTTCCACCAGCCCTTTTCCCCACCAACTTTTCTACCGCGTTAGCATACTTTTCTTGGCCATATTTCAGCTTTCTTTTGAATTTCTGCTTCTCTGTTTTTTTTTTTTAATGCAGAAATGTAAACTGTGCGTAAAAGCAGCTTGATGTAAATGTACTTCAAGTAAGAAAAGTGCAACATGGAACAAAGATCGTAGATCGTTATTGTTCTTGTTCAGATGTGTGTAGTTTACCAAAGCAAACTACAAGTGGACTCTAAGTGCAAGTGACAGAACAAACTCGTCTGAAGTTGACTGAAAGGAAAAACAGCTTCACAGTCACCTGTGCTGACCATCTATAGCACCTGCACATACTAAAGGACACTCGCCGTTATTTTGAAAATCAGTTATTATGGCCTGAAAGGTCAAACAAAACTTTTTTTTTTACTGTAGTTTTCTGTGGCATTAGACATAAGACAGAGTAGGAGACTCTCTTTTGCTCCGATATATCTCATATTTCTCCCTAAGTTGCGTATTGACATGAAAATACACAGCTAATGATCGACTCCATACATCCACACAGAGCCATATCCAACAAAACTATCTAGAGCACATTTAGTGCGGTGGTTTGGATGCAGGAATGAAGAAGAAAAATACAGCAAAAAGAAAACTCAGGCTTCCAAAGCCATTGCACAAGCTTTAAGCCCGGTCATGCAGGACATACAGTGCAGATACAGTATATTCATCAGAGTATTATTAATAGAATGTTTGTTGACGCATGCAACCAAAAGGCATTTGAACTATCAGATAATAATAAAAAAAAAAGACTGCACAGAATAAACAAAAACATAAAATATAATGGAGCATAAACAAAGATTTCAACTTATTTCCGAGACCTAAACATCCCCCCAATAAACGTATTTACAGAGAGGTTGTGGCGACTGCAGGAAACTGCGATGTTGGCAGACCCAAAGCATGCGCTAAAAAGAGCAGAGATCATGGATTAGTGGATCGCAGAGATACAAAAATGCTAATGGTATTCACCAAACAAAGTGCTGGATATTTCGTGCGGGTTTATCGAGGTGATTGTTAGCGCTTATACATTATTCATCAGACTCTACAAAACAGCCAGTATTTGTATGTGGCATGATTCCTCAACACTGCAGATATAAGAACGCTCTCATGTGCTTCTGCTTTGCTCTATTATTAGAAGTGGGAAAGTGCAATTTGTGTTTAGAAATATCTGACCTTTCTGTTATTTGAAGCTCATGATACTTCAGGTAGTTTTAGTAATTTGTAAGTACTAGAATACATCTTCAGTCATTTATGAAACCTGATTTCTCTGGCAGCCATTTTCAACCAGCCACACAAGCATTGGACTGAGTTGTTGCAGAGACTCAGGACAGTGAACTGCTCCAACACGCAATGTGAGCAATGCTGTTTTAAAAGTGATACTCTGCCCAAAGGCTTTCATCGATATCAAACGCTCGTCCCATGTAGGCTTGAAATGTGCCCGTAAAAAAGTTGATTGTTTTATTAGTAGGGAACAGCAGATTTAATTCATTTCTGTTACAATGGATGCTGATGGTGAGAGTTCTACACGGTGGAAAAAAGTATCACACTTTCAAACAAGTCCAGCAGCATAATCCAATTCTCCACTTTGCCTTTTCTTTTTATTTTCTACTAAAAGTCAATGTTGGTTTCTTTAAACCACAACCTAAACCTAGCCAAACCTTCACCGCAGGAGTGTCAGATCAGAAAATACTAATATCAATCTTTTTGGAAGGTAATCACGAACACTACACACTACTCTGTTGTTTAGTTTGGAGGACTTGTTGAGTCTTTTTCATCCCACGGGTGAGGCAAGTTCAAAATGAGTTGTGTCTAAAATGTCTATCGATCTGATCAATGTTGCTCATCACACGTACATGACAATAGTCAGCACTTACAGCGGAGCAAATGGAGGAAGCACCCGCTGTTAGCACAGTGGAAAGTAAAGGTCAGGTGAGACAATGAGAAAAGAGATATTAGAGATATAGTTATTCAAAGTAGCTGGGATTTTTTGTAATGTGTCAATCATGGAACAGTGCTTTCCAATAAACAACCATGTTTACATTATCCGTATACAAAGTCTCATTTAAGAGCTTATTCTGTACCACAAGGTTGTGTAGTCTTCACTTCAACCTGAACTCATAGGTATATCTACCTGAACTCTAAAAGACCTCCGTGGCTGAGTGCTCTGTACCATGTACTGTACATACATGCTGACGCACACAGCTGCACAGATGGACGCGTCAATGTTTAAGCACATAGAGTACACGCACACATTTTAAGATTCATCTCACAGCACCCTCTCACTATGCTCAAACCTCCATCTGGCACACATATGTGAGCTTCTGTCGAGAGACCCAGCGTTTGACAGAAACTCACACTCAGCTGAATCTAAAACCAGTGCGCTGCTGCGGAAACAACATGGGACAGGGAAACAACAAACAAACAAACAAAGAGCACTTCTTACCTGCGACAAGAAGGTCACAGCATCACGCAGGAAGGACGAGTGGGAGCAGGAGAAGAGAAACGGAGAAACATACATGTTAGTAATGGGCCGATGTACAGCAATACTTTCCATTTTATTAGGGAATTCTGGCAAAAATGTCTTTTAGATTTTGAAATCTGTAATATCCATTAATTTTACTCTTATATTACATTACATTTCATGAAAAAATGCACTCATAATTTCAATACAGAGACGGATAAAAGACATTTTTTTATCGACTCGTGTTCCCATACCTCTGTTAAACTTCTAATGCTTTTAATGATGTAGGTACATGCAAGTCATAAAACAACTGAAACACATAAAAAAGACCTGCAAAATGAAGAGGAATGCCTGATGTTGCAGAATAGCACACTTAAAAGCGATTGTGGCACGATTTCCTTTGAACCATTCAGCAGGGGAGAAAAGTTGTGCCGCAGACGAGACGTTGAAATCGATAAGTCAAACTATAATCCCAGAAAGGAGGCAAACTTGAGAAAGTGTATCAGCAAATAGGGAGGTGTGTTTGGCCCTCGACCAGCTGAAATCATTGGGGGAGCCACCCTTAATGTTTACGGCCTGTTTCTGCCTGCGGGGTGCCAAGGCTAAAACGCTCTGCCAAGTGCTGCCCACCCAGCTTCGCCCCACTTACTCACAGCTTCCATTTGAAAGGTAATGCTGTTTGCGCGGTGATGTAAAGCCAATAAAACCTTAAAAAGGGCAATTCAAACTAAATGCAAAGTGCTCGCACACCTGTTTTAACGAGGGGAAACTTATGATGCTGTCACACTGAGATAGATAGCGAGGAATAACAAGACACATTGTGGGACAGACACAACTCTCCAGTAAGGACCCTCAAAGGCAAACAGGAAATTAACACCACCACAAACAACAAATAAGAGTCCTACTGTAGGCATATTTTTTAGGGAGAGAGGAAATCAAGTCCAAAGCCTCATTTCCTGCCTCGAGGCTTTGATGGAAACTCAAGGGTTACAAATGGGATTTTATGAAATGTTGTAAAAAGAAATGTAAAAAAAAAACGTTCTTAGTTTGAAAGCAAGACTTTTAAATGTTCAAAGCCAAACAGCTTGGGAAGAGGAAACGCATTGACTCCAAGCCACAAAATGCAACGGCAATTAAAGGCTCTAATTTGGCAGAGGTTGGCAGGGATGTTTCTAATAGACGGGCTGCACCACAAGCTGGTGAGTAAAACAAAGAGCAGCAGCCTGCACAGACACTACGGAGCGCTGTTTAGCCAACAACGTACGGACGCAATGGAGAGAATGAAAATTTGGTTTGTATGTGCGAGCTGTATGCACATGTCGTTCTATGTGCAGTTCGCAGAGGCCTCCGATGGAAACGGACTAACACAAACACTCGCAGAAGCACTCGGCATTCAAGCATCAACATCCCTGTTCTCAGCGGTTTATTGGCCGAACTCTAACGAAGGCGGCTGCGAGCGGAAATCCCCTAGAAGAAAAGTAGAAAGGTCCGCGGCGTCCTCGCTCACAGCTGAACGTGAGCCTATTTGGCTGATGACGTGATGAATCCGACTCCACACAGAGGCGTCGAGGCCCCACGGCCATGATAGTTTGAATGCGCCTCCCCGCTCTCACGCTGTGTGGGAGATTGTGGGCGAAGGTTACTCAGTTTAACTGCGAATGATTCCGACACTCTTTTTACACTGGTGCACTCCAGGGAAAGCTGCATTTAGTGTAACAGATGCAACAAGAAACTCAGTAAAAGAAAGCATATCCTTTAAGAATCAACAATGTTTTGCTTTTTTTTATGTCTCATGAAGATGTGTCAATGTTGGTTGGATGGAAGCACTAAAAGGGAAAACACACTTTCTTGTTCGGTGCAGAGAGAAAAAAGGTTTTATTATCAGAATAAAAAACCTTCTCTATCCTGAAAAAGGGAAGATGTGCCAAAAGGCTGATTCATAAAACTGAGGATAAGAAGTTTTATCAGCTATATGATGGAATTTTAACAGGTACAAGTTTCTCTTCTTTACTTAGATTTAAAAGATACCACATTGTTGACCAGCATTTGACCTGGAAAGCTGCAACCTAAGCAACCTTAAATCCAACCTTCATGACAAAATAACATTTTAATTATAGATGGTGTTTCCCATGCAATGACAAACTCAGCATGGTCGAAAAATCCCTTTTTGTGACAATGAACCCTAAGAAAGTGTTAACGGGTATATACATGCGACACATATGGTTGGTAGATATCTCGGTCAAACTGCCAGATTATTTAAATTAAATGTGATGGTTTTTACCTGGAAGCGCCAAATGTTTGACCCTCCCACCAGTATAATACACAGTTACTTTCCTTAATTTGCAAAACATCCAAACAAGATTATTAAACGTAATTATTTAAATCTGAATAACAGAAATGCATTTAAAATCAAACCCTGTATCGTTCACGTTCAAATCCTAATGCCCTTGACTACTCATTCAACCAGAGGTAATAACTCGCTTGCTGTTGAGCTAGCCAGTGGTGCTTATCCTGCAGCAGGTGCCACTTTAAATGCACCTCTCCTGTTTCTGACAGTGGCAATCTGGAGATCAGATTAGAAGTTGTGCTCTTTATCAGTAAGCAATCCTTTAAAGAGCTTAGCGAGTTGGCCCGGTCTGCCTCCGACAGCGTGCTGGGTCAGGAAGGCAGCCGCTCCACGTCGCCCCCCTCTCCGCTCTGTGCTAATCCTGTTTTCTGCAGAGTATTAATGCCAACCTAGAGCCAAACATCCAGCCATAGATACAGTAGCAGAGGGCAAGGAGAGGGAAAAAGAAAAACACAAAGAATGAGTGTGTTTTTCCTTGTGATGACAACAGGGGCAAGGGATTGAGAAGGACGAGGCTGAAGAGAGGCGCTGTAGGCCGAGGAGCAGCAGCGTTTATTCTTTGTATTGTGACACATACTGTATACTGAACATTCAGGGAATGCAGAGGGCTGAAACTAGCGTTCAAGGTTTGCAGCTTTTATTTGCCTGAAATAAAACCCCATTAAATGTACTTTCTTTTTGCAAAACATCTAATTTTTTTTTTTCATTTAGTCAACAGCAAAAACGACACACTATTCTGTTGTTTAGTTTGGAGGACTTGTTAAGTCTTTTTCATCCCACGGGCGAGGCAAGTTCAAACTGGACGACCTTGTAATGCCATTAAAGTAAGAGTTGTGTCTAAAATGTCTATCGATCTGATCAATGTTGCTCATCACACGTACTTGACAGTAGTCAGCACTTACAGCGGAGCAAATGGAGCATTAAGTCCAAATATAAAATATGAATGGACGGATGGATGGACAATTTTAACATACATTTTATACAAGTTATTTATATACCAGCTGCTGCAGGGATGATCATCTGTCAGCTGATGTTAAAAGTATTAAGATATGAAAAATAATCACACAGACTCTTCAAATCAACCAAATATCTGCATCACTGTCTTGTGATTTTTTTTTCATTGACCAGCAGATGACGTCCATGTATTTTCAGACTTGTAAATAGTCCACTAAGTCATACAGTAATTATGACTGGGTATGACTGGATTGGATGGTTGCCTTACATCACGAAAAGACCATTGTTCAATGTTATTCAATGGATAAAGTGTAAGCTATATACAAAAGTTTTCACAGGCTGGGTAGGACTCCCTATGACTAGTATACTGGTCTTGATGTCTAAAATCATTGGAGTGCCCCTCTTAAAGCAAATCCCTACCAGTCCCAAGTGTTTTAGAGAAGAGCTTCCAAAAGTGTTAAAACTTGAAAAAGAGGCTTTATTGTGTTTCTGTGCCATTGTTTTACTCTCTGATGGTGGATATCCTTGGTTTGCCTTTACCCTCAGCGGATTTACTCACAGTAAAGTGACTGTGACAGATAAAAGAGGCCAGGCCTGCACCTTCTCATCACCGCACAGCAAGCTGACAGCGGATGATCATTGCAACGGCAACAGACATGGAGAGTCAGTGTCAGATACGTAAGAGAAGGACAGAGAATTAAGGAGAAAAACACACAGATGCCTGACCCGATGAAGACACCCGTTCTAAATAGCCATGAATGATCCCTCAAGACGGCTGAAAGGCAAAATGCCTAAACAAACAGAGATAGAAAGGATAGAGCTGGACAGAGGGATGCTTGAGGGAAAGGAAGAGAGGGCGGAAAGATGGAGAGAGGGAGGAAACGACCAGGAAGCGGGGGGGTTTGGATGTTGCTGGTTTGCACTTGGAGCCACATAGGCCTTAAGCGTCCTTTACAAGCCTCAACCATGTCAGATCACATCAGCGTCGCTGCCAGCTCCTATCCCTCCCTACACACTAATGGACTAGTACACACTCGCGCACTCACACACCAATACAATAACACAAACGATCTCCATAGAAGTCCGTGAACAAACACACACAAACCTTAAAAAGTGCCTTCATGAGACGCTTTCCTTAATTTATCTTACCCCTCATCACGCTGCCCCTGTGGTCCAATTTCACAGCAACAACTTAAAGAAGCCACACACTCACTCACTCACTCACTCACACACACACACACAACCCATACCCGTGTTAAACATGAATACGAGGTAAGCACGTTTGGTGGCTGAATCGTTCGTGTTGTGCGGAGAGTGGCAGACCGCTCCCTGAGCTCCCCGAGGATTTCGCCACAAATGCTTTTGGTTACAGTCCTTCCATCGCTTTCTACTCCTCCCTCTCCCGCTCCCTCCATCACCACCATGAGTGACCCAGTTCAGCTCACTGTCTTTCTATCTCCCTCTCTTCCTCTAGTAACGAGGGCTTAACTTTCCCAAGGAGGAGCACATTAGCAGAGCAGCAGCCTGCCTGAGGATGACAGTACAATACGACTAGTATGTTTCAAGTTAAACTGCTACAAACTGCTTTGAGGATTTGGAGTTTCAATCTTTGATGGTGTCGAAGGCGGCGATGGAAAAATAAACACAGGAACATTTAATCAGTTGTGTAAATGTCAGGGATTGTTATTCATAAGGTTGAATGAAGAGATAGGCAGCTCACAAAACGCCACATCAGCTTTGGTGAGGCACCAGGGTTCCCCTCATTACACTCCGACCCGTGGCCCTTTGCTGCATGTCGTCCCTCTCCATCCCCCTTTCCTATATATCTTTTGTACTATTTAAGAAAAGGCAAAAAGCCAAAAAGCTTTGGTGCTGCAGTCATGATATATAAGGTTTTTGAATATATAATGTTTCATGTCATAAATGGTGAGTACATTTAAAGTGATGCGTGATAAGTATCAAAGCAGACAAACAATGGTATGGATTTTATTTTAACTTGGAGTAATAGTAGAGGATAGCATTAAACAAAATATGAAAAGTAAAAACAAGAATGGGAGGTTGTGAAAGAAGAGATGTGAATAAATTGAGATAGGCGATAGTGAAATGAAACCGGAGACAACTCTCCAACAAAAGGGAGTTTTAAGAAGTGCTAAAAATGCTTCACTACTACACATTTTCTTTGTTCATGGGCAATATATTTTCAGATTTAGGGCGTACAAAGGAAAGGTCTTTGACGTCGGACTCTTGGTTAAGCTTAGGGAAAGATGGCGGTTTTGGTGAAATATTGGAAAAGTCAAGTCTCATGATTCAAGTCAGCAATGCATGTCTTAATGTTTATCCAAGACCATGAAGATGAACATTTTGTGTGCAGGTTGCTAATATTTGATAACCATTTCTTTATGTTCATTAAAAAAAAACTGTACATTTCCTACCAAACCCATTTGATGCTGCAAATTAGTTTGTAAACGCTCAGTCAAAGCATTCAAAGCTGCCACTGAATTTGTTTGAATCTTTTGTATTCACTTATTAGAAACGCTACATATGCAGCAAGTTGCATGTAAGGACACCCAAACAGCTCCATCCATAGCTCCATCCATAGAATTCCCTATTTTGCAGTGTAATCGGTAGAACAGCATGGCATAATGACTCTGCAGGGAAACTGGATGTTCAGCATTCAGAGCAGGCAGCTTTAGTTTAATTTAATTCATTAACTCCGACCAGCCGCAGTGAGGCAGAACTTTGATGAGCACTACAATAGTTTAGATGAAACAGTATAAGAGCTGCTCGCTGTCAAACGCTTCTCTGCGGTCTGGGACCATCCACCCTCCACTGGTAGTCACCCCGAGGCACCTCTTCAGAAACTATTCAGCTGGCGTCCGCTAGCAGCAGCAGAGGAGCGTGCAGTGATTTTAAATGAAGTCTCACTCGCTTCTGTGCAAGCCTGAATGAATTTATTTGGACAATAACATTTCCCTATCTCGATACTAGGTTGAATCAAATGGGCCAATAATAGATTGGTTCATTCACCGTGGGGGGAAGCTGGGGACGCGCTCCCACTCTTTTGCTTGTTGAGCAACGCTGTCTGGAATAATTGGTTTCATTGGAGAAGAGGAAAGTATTCCCAAAGGGCTTGATGAGAGAGGAGGGACTCCGACTGTAGATTTTCCTGATAGATGACTCACCATGTTCACTGTACTACTTGTCAAGCTCTGGAAAGTTAAGAGGTTATTATAAGTGAAAAGGTTGATTATTCAACAAATGGGGGGGGGGGGAGTGTCTCCTTATGAATTAAATACCCAGGCGAATCATCTCATCAAATGTTTCCTTGATGGAATTCCAACCTGGAAACTGTGGGTTTGGAAAATCCCCATTGTATTCATATTGGCCTCCCATGTCAACTTGTGGCCATGCAAAAAACTGGCAACCTGCACAGAATGCTTCTTGCTGGGACAGGCTCCAGCACCCCCTTCCATTACCTAAATGGGATTAAACGCGAGGAGAAAACAGAAGAATGAATGTCAGCTTCAATGTGGTCAGCTTATTCTTTGCAATTACCTGGAAGGTTGACCAGTTGAACAACTGAGCCGGCTCAGCAGAAACCACACGCAGCCGTTCACTGTGTTTATGTGTGGCTCCACTGGAACAGAGCGGTTGGGAACGTTTTTATTTACATGGCCCTTGGGGCGGCAGGGACCCGATCACAGGAAATACAAAGTGAGAGGATATAATCTCAGTTCATCCTGGCATCCAGGGAAAAGGCCATAACAGGTATATTGGATCATAAAGTATGGATGGGTTCACTGTGATCCTGCCCAGTCATCGGTCCATACTAACCCCAGGAAACCCTAGGATATTACCGGCAGCCGAAAAGCGTCATCTTTCTCCATTTGCCCTAAAGCCAAGTGAGGGGGACATCACCGTGACCCCTGCTACTGCTGAGCTCTGGACTTTATAATCGCCCAAGGAAGATGAGGATGACAGAGGGAATGACCTCAAACATAGACAGGAGCTGAATTAAGGCTTTAATATGAGCCATATCAATTGCTCTCTTGGGGATGCTTTGTTTCTGTTTTTGTATCAGTCAAAACATGTTATCTAATGCATCAATGGTAAATGTCAAGTCTTGGCGTCAATCCATCAGGAACAAAGCTTATCAGCTCCTTTTCACAGCTTATATTTTACAGCTGACATTTAACAATTATACACTGAGAATTCCACTCGAGAAGAGAAAGGGAGAACAACTGCTGTATTTTACAATTTTCATGGCGAGATGGCAACATGGCATTCTTATATGAAAAGTACAGTCCATTAACCCTTGTTCTCTGTTCCCTCTCTTTTTTACAAACTGATCTCTAGGGGTTTTCACAACTAGCTGACGGTGTGGTTGTGGATAATATGACTTTAGCTGGCATCCACACATTTTCATCAGTTCATTTCTAAAACATCTTAGCCTGCATATATTTACAACAATACTATTTTGGTTTGTTGCAATCAAAGAAATCGAACGAGAGTAGAACGGACATTGCTTTGTTTGACGTGGTCATTTGACTTGTTGTTAGTTGTTATGGTGACAACATACGTCAGTGGGGATGTAAAGTGAGTCACACTCACGAGTGAACTCTGATTTGGCCTACCGTCCATCCACCGTCCGCCCACACTGAGCTTGTGTTTTCCTTTTGTCTAAATATGAAGCAATTAAATCCAGCTATCCTTAATTCCTCTCCAGCAGTAAGGCAACGGAGGTGCACGAAAGACGCCGCTCCATGCTTCGTGCTACTCAACTGATTGGTCATTACTACACAATCTCACCTAATTGAGTCCGGGACTTGCCGCAAGTCTGTTCATACAGAAGTTAGCTTGCTACAACTGTCACAGTTCTTTGCAATGGCAGCGGTACACATAAACATGTCCGCCCTCCTGACCATCCTGCTACGTTGATTTAAATGGGAATGTCAGTTCTACTCTCATTCTTTTACTATGCTACTATTAATCTTTTTACGGTTCACACTTACGGTTTTAGGGTCACATTAGTCATTTTCGTATCAATTAAAACGCAACATTGCCTTGTGGGAATTTTTGAGGATACTATAAAGAGCATGAATTTGGCAAAGTGTAAATACAATGCACTATATAGTATATAATGACATAGGATGTTTGAGGATGTTTTGAAAGGCATTCTGGGAAATGTAGAAAATCACTGAGAAGGATGTGAGCTGACAAAAGCAAAAGATGACAATCACATCATCACAAAATATATGATAAAGCTATTCCAGAAGTAAAGTGGGGGATGGGATTTACCAAGAGACTTCCATGAAGATTTAGAGGCTGACTCTGGAGTCGGCCCTAGACTGCTGCTGGCTACGTCCCAACACTACCTCTGCTTAGCTGGCACCGCTCCACTGGACTCTACAGCCACTAAGAGCTGTGAAGATGGGTAAGAGCTTACGGAGAGGCGCTAACCAGAGGAGGCTAACTAAATGCTTTCCAAAGCTCTCATAGCTGTCTTTAATCCATTCTATCCTTGGAAGAGGATCGGTTGTTGGAAGGGAACCCAACTTGGCGCTTATTGTATGCTTTATACGCTCGGAAGGCTTTATAAGAGTCAGAGTTAACCACAGTGCATCCTTACCGAGTGGTGTATCTGTAGTTACTGCAGAAAACTCTCAAAGGATGTGGACAGATCATTGCTTCCTAACTGCGTTCAGGTGCATGTAATAAACCTCACGTTGTCAGTTAGATGGTTTGTATTTAATGATGTTTCAAAAATGGCAAAACTCTTAGCAGATGATCAGCAAAACTGCTTCGAAAAATTTAAACAGATGTATAGATTGTAATTTATGAGAGATCAGTTACAAATTCTTGGTGATGCATAATTGTCTTGTCTTGTTTGTCCTTGAAAAATGTTCTCACTGACCTCTCATTACCGTCCCTTAAAAGTCTGTTCCCATGACTCCAAACCTGAGGTTCAAATAGGAATTTCTGATTCAAAACTGTCTGGAAAATTAAATTAGACCGAGCTCGTTTGAAACAAGCAAATCAAATTAGAGGAGCTCCTTGATGAAGATGCCACAATGTTCCCATGCGGCTGTCAGGAAAACGGGTACATGATCGTAACAGCTGACTCATATCAGATTCAATCTGCACGGCTCCACTCCTCCTGAGATCTTCATCTCCAACCGGGTCTTGTGAAGCAATGAGTAATTACTGTGATCAACATGCAGATGAACTAATGCCATGTAGTCCATCTGCATGCATCTCCATAGCGCAGGAGGGGACATATTCTGCCAAAGGGAGGCTCTGAAGGGAAGGTACCAGTGACGCGGTTGACAATGAAGATGGTTAAAGATACATGTGCTTCCACTAAGAGTTCATGATCCAACACTCTATACTTGATACCAACTATATCTTCCAGTTTCTCTCTTTTTCTTTCTGTCTTTCTTTCCCTTTGGCTTAATTTCTTTCTACCAGTGTCTGATGAGGCCATTCCTCCTACTCTCTGCGGGCCCTGTGTTTGATAAGTGTCAGGGAGGGGGGGCCATTGTCGCCTCAGGCTGATTGAGCTTTCCCTTAGAGAGACAGTTGAACCTGAACAGCGAAACCAATCAAACTAAGAATTCAGTCAACACGAAATAGGACCATTTTCTCTGCTACCAATCACGAATGTACAACCACACCAGAAGAGCCTCCATCTTCTACAGACTATGACTATGTCTATGACTGTGAACACTTGGAAGGCAAAGGAACAAATATATACAGTCAATTTCAACGGCATGTGTGTTAATCCACACCAGAGTGTAATATCATTTCACCTGTTAATAACTCTTGTATAAGCATGGATTGACATGGATTCTTGAAAATGACAGCAGTTCACATGACACAAGTACATGTGGTTCTTTTTAGACACTGTGTCCGAAACATATCTCACATGGACAGTTTTACCTCAAATGAAATCATCTGAAAAGGGAGCATCCTTGGGTTGAACTGCTCGCAACCCAAACATATGTCACCTGATCGTAAGTTGCTTTGCTTTAGTTTAAAGGGTCACAAGCCAAAAAGTTTGGGAACTCCTGCTCTAAAAGCATCAGCTGTGTTGAGTTAGCAGAGGATATGTGGAGATGTGCTGTATATCTTCTGATGTCAATTATGGTATCAGATAAACCAGCATCAAGCTGGATTGAGTAACAGCTGCGATAAAGAGAACACACCCTGTGGATTCTTAGTGTCGACTCTAAACTCCTAACATTTTGTAGAGAATAATGAGGGAATCATTTGTGCTGCAGAAGGAGCAGAAAGCTCCCATGTGGTCTCTGCTCATAGTAGGGCAAAAGCATTAGCACTGATTGAAATAATATTCTAGAAACGTCATTTGGAGGAACTTGAGTTTACAGCCATAACAGTAAACGAATTACTGCAAATTCAACGATGACGCTTATCTACAAACCACAAGCTCAACAGATGTTAAATCTGCCATGTTAAAAGTGGATAAGATATGTTCTAATTATGACTTGTCCATCACAGTAATGGACAGCTTTGTAACCAAATTTGAGATTTGTCTCCAAACATCGTTGTCACATGTTTGATGGGTTGATGAAAGTTGTCAGTGGAACGAGTAGGATGCATTTCCCCAGAGACGCAGCTGCCATAAACATAAAATATGGTCTTGTCTCGAATCTGTGGTGCCCTTTGGAAATGTCTCACCAGGAAAATAAAGCTGACAGATGGCTTCTACTGTCCTGCAATGCTCCAGATAGACAGACAGCACTGCTGACTCACTTCCATATTGTGTTCCCTGACAAAAGACCAAGGCAGTGTCCACAAGTGTCGTTTAGACGGAGCAAACGTTGCTGAAAAGCACAGTAGTTCGTATATGATCTCAAGATTCATAATGCCAACACACACACACAGCGTTACTCCAGGGAGGCCTCTCTCTAATGCTTGCATACACCCCTGTTCATTGTCTTTGTCTGCTGTTTCCATGGAAACGTGCCGCCTCGCTCCGCAGCATATCGATGAAATGGGCTGAAGAGCGTAGAAAATAGCAGGGAGAACTATTTCTGCTCATTAGGCGCTCAGTGTGGCAGCAACTGACAGAAGCTGCTCAGAGCATTAATGTCCTGTCACACATGGACACAAGACTGAACCGGAGACCAGTCCTGCAGTCAGCAGTGAGACTCAGTACTGACTGCAGGTCCTACAACTACAGGAAAGATGTTTAAACATGTTGTAATTAAACTAAATAGCTATAACTTAATATATATCTGCATTCGAGCAGATGCTTTTACAACTTAATGACACAGGAAATATACACTAATAAATATAAATATGCTCTTAGACAGACTGCAGCTTTCTGTATTAACTATGGCTATATTTCTAAGTGTAGAGAGAAGAAGCCTTAATGAGGGGAGATGTGAAATAAAAATGTGCTTTAGCATGAGTAGTAGCAGGAATAAGTGTCCCCTTGTAGGGGTAATTGGGCCTTTTAATAAAACAGTAGCTCTGTTAAAGTCCTATATTGCGCAACAGGATCGAAGTCATCAGGAGGAATCCTCTAAAAACGCCACAGCCACATGAGTCGGTTTTATTTTTGCATTGATTTACGGGGACACCTTTTTGCAGAAATTGGCAACTGCAGTACTAAATATAAAAGTTTAGTACAGTGCTCTATACACTGCGAGATCATACATAAAAAAAATATCAATCTTTTTTATTGTAGCATTAAAAAAAAAAAGCATACTCTACACATGTATTTATATTTCACATACATTCTTGAGAATGTATGAGGATGCACTGTATACGGCTCTTGATCTAAACACACTTAAAAAAGGCACACAAAAAAGCAAAAATAACTTAATTCATGCACACTGTCACACAGACACATGCCAGCAAGAAGGAAAAGGAGTGGCTGTCATGTTTTTATTAGTGCCTGAGTGACGCACGTGCTGCTCATGTTGTGGTTGGAGGTGCTGCAGCTGTTGCCAAACTGGGGGTTCAAGGACCACCAAGGATCCCTGAGTGGGGTCCTCAACAAAATTAAGGATAATATTATTTCACTATTACATTACCTGAGTGTGTTTGGATTAAAGAAGAGAGGAACGGGATGTAATGTAAATAAAAGATTATACTCCTCTTGTCGCATGTCTCGTTCCCCTTCTTTTCATTTCACAAGCGGTTTAAAAACTCTTGAACGGTCATGTTGATTTTATACTGTACATATACACAGCTGTCATGTTTCATTTACATAATAGAGGAATAGAGGAGTGGTGGACTACAAACGTGGTATTTATAAAGACCATTGAAGTCAACTTTCTGGGCATAATGACTTATTGGGATCCACAGGTAACCTGATCCTTTTTTGTGCAGCAACAGCTTTTTGCCCTAAAAAAACATGAGAAAAGATGACATTTCTTAAACATTGATACTAGTGACTGAATGACTCCTCCTCTTTCAGAACTTACAAATACATTACTATAAAGTCTTCAACGAGTCCACCTATCAAATAGGAAAATAGGTCAACTATTACCTGTACGACTAGAAAAAAATATATATTCATAAGATCAGTTTCTGATCTATCACCTCTATGGTTAAAGTCAGGTTCAGTTTGAGCAATCAAAACGACTTTGTTAACCACGACCCAGATTCTTGCCTCATCTTATCCGACACCAACGAGGACTGTTGGTAGCAGACGGAAAACAAACTACGAGCTCTGTTATCAAATTCCATTATAGCTGTACAGGGAAAATCTGAAAAACACATCATATCGTGTTCACTTTTATGAAATTCCCAACAGCAACAAGAGCATACATTACAAAACCATGTTTGATAATGTCTGTCTCTAAGAAAATGGGCTGGGAAACTAAAATGAATCCATGCATTCTGCACTTTACTACATTGGACTGTATCCATATTCTACAAAAATAAGATAATTATTCAAAATCTCAAGATAGAACCGATCTAATTCATTGCTTTCTCATTCGCTTAGATTTCCACGCTGTGTTGATCACGATTTGATTATATGGACTGAAATGTGTTTAACTGTGTTATTTTGTTGTGGTAGTTCTCTTTAAGGACAGCGGTGCAGAGAGGGGAAACTTAGTGAGGGCAACGAGGAAGGGTAAATTAAGGACATGCCAAAGAGAAAGCCCATTCAGAATAAAGCACAGGGATGACGCTAAAGAGGAAATAAAAACCCTCTGGAGATCACTTACATCTCATCTACTTCCACACTGCATCTCACCGGCTGATCCCAGTGCCAGCTACTGGTCGCCGTGTCTCATAGGAGCCGTGGAACAACGCATTAAATTATCTGGAGAAAGCTACAAGCTGTTCCTGGGTGGTTATCATTCTTAGCAGTTAGTCATAGTCTATTTCCTTTTATTGAAAGTCGATAACTACTTTATCAACGTTTTGTTTTATTCATCATACACCAGGGAGCCATTCCTCCACAGCTGGCACTGTACATGTGACACAATGATTGGTGGTGCAGGAGCTCTGAGGCAGAGCGAAAGACAGTCCTGGCAACATGCCATGGCATCGCACAACTGTGGAGTCTAACAAATACACACACGAACGCACACGTACAGAGTGAAAGTCTATACATGCTGCAAGGGTCCAGACACAGCGATTTATTTATATTAGTGCCTGTGACGCAAGATAGAGTCCTAATTTCCATGCAAAACGTCCCCAAAACCTCTAATGGAAGGCTGTGAGGTGGGAGGGAGTGAAGCCACATAAAGGGAATCAACCAGCGTCACAACTTTGGTTCCACTTGAGTTATTTTCCATTTGAACCATATAGCTAAACATCTGGCGTTTAACACCCTCTTCCTCCTCTGCCACCTCCTTCTCCTCCAATTAGCCTGCTCCCCACTCCACAATGTCCCCGACAGCATCACTACCACAGCGGTGCATGAGGTTCTCGTTTCTCCTTCACCCCTCAGCCTGACCTGCTCGCTGAGGGAAGTCTTTACCCAGTTACTCCAAGTAGGTTTCGATCAATGTGGGTTCTTTAAAGGTTGTGGATGACTTTCAAATTGTAGTGGATGAGATACTGTGATAAGATATTCAGATTTATACACGATTGTTATAAGAAGTATTCACTGCCCTCCATGGTTAATAGTTACCTTCGGCTTGGTTTGTTTGTCTGTTTGTTTGTTTGTCTGTCTGTCAGCAGGATTACGGAAAAACTACCGTTGTGATTTTCATGAAACTTGGTAAAAGCATGGGCCATGCAAGAACCTATACAATTTTGGAGCGGATCCAACTCACAAGGTGGATACACGCATTAATTAACATTGCGTTAACGTTGCTTGTTTTGTCCGAAACCCAATTGACAGTGATGTATATAAAAAAAAAAAAAGAAAGCAGCATATCCTCACATTGCAGAGATAATGTTTGCCATTTTAGGCGCAACAAATCACTTACAAAATTGATTGATTATAAAAAAGTTTGAGCTTTGAGTCAAAGGTTCATTTACTACAAATATTACTTAACTCTAATCTCTAAACCCATTAGTCTGACGACAATAGGCAATATTTCGGGGGGTTCTGGAGCAGCAAGTGAACATCTGGCAAAGACTTAGTTTTCTGTGCGCTGCTCATTGTTCACAGTCCAAGTAGCAACTTGAGACGCGAGACAGGAGTCTGAGTTGCGAGACAACGATCGCATTTCGGCCAATGTGTTCCACCTCTTTTGCTCTCCACACGGACAGTTTACCTGCATTCAACCAAAGCCTGCTCGACCGTGATTGGTTGGAGCTCAGTTCAAATCACTGTAAACAAAGCTCAAGTCTCATCTTGAACTTTTACTCATCATCTCATGTAAACGAAGAACATTTTCTAGACTTCTATCGTTTCTACAGCCAGTCGCGCTCACATTGAGTTCATAATATTGTGTCAGCTTGAGAAGGTCAGCTGCTTACATAACCAACTATGGAAGACAGAGTGGCAATTCTTCCAGCGACCGGCACCAGGACCGGGGCCGTGCCCTCCGCGGAGGCCCGGGGAGTGCATTTTTTCCCGGGCTGGCACCACTCATCGACTCCTGCCAGGAAAGCTTCACTCACGGATAACAAGGTGTATAAATAGACCTGTGGGTAATGAGGCATCAGAGGTGAGAGGCACTGAGGAGACAAGACAGGCACTACAAGAGTAATGTTATGTAAAAGATGTGTACAGTCGAGCTAAATAAAACAAGCCACTCATCATTCTCTTAAAGAAAAGTATCAAATAAAGTGAACATAGTGAACAGACTATTCTCAAGTACTTATTCGAGCCATGAAACCCGGGGCAGTGCTTTGTTTGGCGGCCGCTGCAGTGCACACAGCTCTGCGGTGACTGACGGACTTATTTGGTTGTTCTGGTACCAACCTTAGTTGCCAACAAAAGCAATAAGCCAGCACAAGGAGTTAATACTCCAGAAAACTGTTGTAGCCTGAGAGGCTGAGCGCAAATAAACTGCAACAGTGAGAAAGAGAAAGAGAGAAAGAGTGGACGCAGCCTTTCAGCGCATTACCTGTTGATTTAAAAGGCAGCGCGGCAGCAGTGTTTGGGAGAGAGTGGGCTGCTGGGTAAACAGACCGGGCCATGTGGGTGGACTCCCAGGGTTTGAGGGACCACCAGCAAAGACCAACACAACGCACACACACGCACAGACACACACACACACACACACAGATGAATGGAAGAAGTAATGACAAAGCAAGATCTGACAGTTTTTTGGGGTGAGAGACCGAAATGACACATTGAAGGCGAGAGGAAGAAAGGTGCAGAATTTAGAATTAGACGGATATAAAATATTTAACATTCAACACAAGTTTACCATCAAACTGACAGAGGCACTGAAACACTGCTGAAGTGTATTTGGGCTACCTGAATTCCATCTGTCATTAATCACAAGTAGTAAACATTGCATCAGCATTACACATGTTCTCTTATCCTCTCGCAACATAAGAATACGTGATTATTTAGTAAACAGCTAATGTGTTTTTCATCCACATTTTTATGAATGTGTTCGAATTTTCAGCCCATGGGCGTCTTACACTAAATTTGACTTTGCATCAGCGACACACCAGAACTTGAGCCGTCCCACGACAAGATGAAAGGCAGGTTTTTATTAGAGACTGCAGCAGTTACACTCCCACACAGCACATCTGCGCACAGCCTCTACGATGCAAAGAGTGACAGCCGAGCATCAAGCTGAGCATCAAGCTGAGCCCATAGCTGATCGGAGGACATGACAGTCACTCCATGCTCAACTAACACAAGGAGGCAGGTTACCTCATGCCAGAGTGCAGGGTATCTGGATACTTTATGAAGCTGCAATAAGAGTTTTTTGATTGGGCAGAAGAACTTGATAATAAACTGAAAGACACACACCTCTGGCATATTCTTCCAAACAAGAATATAACACGTGTTTTTGCTGCAGAACAACAAAAAAGTAGACAACAGTACAGGCATGCAAATAATAATCCTTTCGACTACGTTTGTGATGTGTTTGGGTGACCTGCACGGATCAGATTTGGTTGTTCTGTTCCACAGTGAGACAGAGAAACGTTCTTATCAGTCTTACAAGAAATGGTAGACAGAACGCAGCCTTATCAGGAGAGCAGGTTTGAGATAACACTAAGCCACTTACTGACAATTACAGGGACAGATCCACACACAGACACAAAGACACACACACACACACACAGACACAGACACACACTCCCTCTCTCTCTACTTTAAAACCATCTTGAACTCCGGCAGACCTCAACCAACCTTTGAACAAAACAGATTTGAACATTTAAAGAAGAGTAAAAACTCCGGAGATGTTCTCCTTAGAGACGCTACCTGCGATTAAGCTGACACAAACACACACACAAACACCTAAATCTCTTTATCGTTACCTTAAGCTATTTGGACACCCAACTGTCTCAGTGACGGCCAAGATTAATCGTGAGGCCTTGGCTTCTAATCTACACCCTGTCAGGTCACAGGTCCCATGCTGTTTTCTTACATGGGATAAATTAGACTTGTTTCTCTAAATCGTTATGAATAAATGAAGGGAAAATATGTTGAAGGCAAATTCTGAAGTGAACGTCATCTTAAAAGGGCAGCATATCAGGATCTGTCTTCCATAATTTGGACATGTTTCAGGTTGTAATAGGAGGATGGGGGAGGATATAAGGCTGGGGGGGACTGCTCCGGAGACCAAAAGGACCAAAATTGAACACGACAGACTCACAGGACACGGATGCTCATTTGTACTTGATTGCAGAGAGCACAACACACAGATTGTCTGTAAAACCCTAAAAGAAATCTCCATTATGTAAAGGTAAAAGGCTTTTGCTATAAAGACGCACAAGGAAGACATTGCTGGTTTCTATAAATTTGTTTTGTATGAACCAATGATACAAAGAATGACTTGGTAAACTTTAAAATGTTGTCATGTATAATGAAAGAGGAAACTGTGCTATGAAGTTGAGAGCAGCCACTATTCCTTCAGTTGACTCCTGAAAACTCAGGGAGGTTAACAAAGCAACAGAAATGGATTGCAGTGGCCTCCAGTGGTCAATTAAAACTCATGCATTTGCCTCACACAAAGTTTTAACAGTATGCAAAAAATAATAACCATAAATAAACTCTACATTTGAACTGCATGAATGTTAATGCAGCAGTCTGTAAACAAAGGTTATACCTAGACACCGGAAATAATTTAATAATGCTGCAAGAATGAATAATTTCTAGAGACATGTGGACTTAGTTTCGAAACCTCCATTTCATCCAGAATCAGCAAAACCTAAACCACATTGTGTAAACACAGGCCCTGTCATGGGAGGAGAAAACCCTCTCCAGGAAAATGAATGGAGCCCTTCCTCTTTCTCAGGCTGTTTTACTTGACTTCTACCGGTTTGATTCGACTCAGTGTCGCCGGTGAGCTGCGGTCCAAAACAAACGTCCCCCTGCAGACAGTAAATATTGAGGTCTGCTCCAAACACTGTCTATTGTGTGAAGGTCTGCAGCGCTGTAACATTAAAGTGTGTCTTCAACTTCCAACTTGAGTAATTCAAACAACCAGCCGCTTCTCAAACAACACAGTATGTGTGAAAAGGTAGAGAATGGCCGAGGTCAAACACAAAGGCGCGTGTTGGCATGTTAAAGCAGCTAAATGTTTTAGCAAAGTAAATGAAATCTAATAAGTGTAACTTATGGAAATACAGCATGTGTCATTGGTGGTGGGGGGGGGGGGGGGGGGGGGGGGGGGAGATAGTGAAAAGTGCTGCCAATGAATGATTTGGGTGCGCCCTCTTTTTCTTATGCCTCTTTAACATCAGCTTCTACACAATCACTACATTTCCCACGATGCTTTTCAAACAGGTCAAAACTTCTCCAAAACAGTTTGACAGGCATTCAAGTACAAAAATGTATAAAAAAGTGAGAGCTGGTAGCACTAATAGTGAGTGACAGCTCACCATCACATTCCAGCAGATCTTGCCCGGGTTGACATTTTAATTCAATTAACTCCACAATAATTTTTTTATTTTTTCCCCCCCATCAGGAGACGCCCTTAAATCTCTGTGCTCACCCCCATATTGGATAACGAACAGCCTTTGAGGGAAAAAATATATAATTCCCTCATTTGCATAAATCTCCCCTTAATTAAGACATTAAATATGATCTGCTATAGACACACATGCATAAGCTCACAGCAGACGCAGCACACCCACAGATTCAAAATTCCCCCCTGAGCATGGGCCCGTAACGCGATTAAAGTCTGCCTGCAGACATTCGTGCATGGTGGGATTTCACACTCATTGTTTTTGCAGACAAAACGGATTAACCGCCGCCGCGTCAGGCTCACATTCTCAGAAAATTCAACAGCTCAGAGCTCTGACAGGGACTGAGAAACAGCCTGGCACTGACACATCCACAGCCAAACAGCACACTGGGATGACTTTATGATATTAAATCCCTATTTAAAAAGGGAAACTACACCCAAAGAATCAATTTGTTGATGCCATTCAGGAATTATTGAAACACACTTTGCCTAAATGTATTTAGTTTTATTTAATTTTTTACTTCAGGTAAAACTCTAAATTTTGCCAGAATTGCGGTTGCATCTCAGCTGCAATAAATATGAATGTGAACATAATGTAAAAAAAAAAAAAAAAAAGACAAAAATGCATAAGTGCATCCCCTGTTTTAAAATGTGGTTTCTCTTAAAGCAGGCAAGTCAAAAAACGAGATAGTTTTCTCACTGAGCAAAGTCCACTGTCTTGATCGAGGGCAATGTGACGGCAGATCATTTACCGGTCCAGTGTCCACATTGTTCTGACTGTTTCAGCCAAACAAACTTTTGCAACAATACCTCCTTCCACTATCTAAAGCACAGAAGCAACCACAATTACACAAAGCTAAAGTTGTTCCACATAGTGTCAAGAATCATCTCGTCTACTAAAAAGTCAGTTTTAATTCCTGTGTACAAAAACACATTCTTATTCATTTTCATACAATTAAAACATGTATTTTTTTCCCCCAGTAAGTCATGGAAGTCCATTATATCAGGATAATTTGCTTCTCAGGAAAATCTGCCGACACCATTTTAAAAAGAAATTTAAAACAGAAGTTTGAGGAAAAAAAACTAAATTTGAAAGAAAAAAAATAATAATTTCACCTGCATCAAATGTCTACAATCTGTGCTGACCATGTACCACCACTAGGTGGGAGCAAATAGACTGATAACTGACTGGATGTCAAATTGACCACTGATTGGGCTGGAATTTGTGTGGCATGCATGCTTGTTTTGGTAAATCGGAACATATAAACAAAAACCTTCATCCCAGGTAGTGAGTGTATTTATTCTTTATGTAGCACCAAACTAAGTCATAAAGAAAGCAGTGTGAATGCTGTTTGGTTGTAAAAATGAGACTGATTGATGGGCAGAAAGAAAATAAATCTATTTGGTGAAGGACAGATGTTTTTGTTTTCTTCCATGCACAGCATCACCCGTAGAAATGTCACATGGAGTAATGGTTTGTCGTAAAGACGGATAAATAATGTAACAAGCAGAGAGGGTCTCTAAACCCACACCCACTCCCAAGACATCAGCAACTCTGTTTCGACAGCAGAGCAGGCAGGAGGAGGAATTGGCACTCCACACACACAAACACACACACACACACAGGTGAAGTGTCCTTTTCTTTGTAGTGGAGTGGGGCAGCATAGAGAGAGGTTACTCCAGAAAAAAAGAGGATAACATCGCTCCATCCATTAGGAGATCTGTGGGAAATACAACAAATGAAAAGGGCTTTCCAGAGGAGAGTTGCTCAAGCAGCCTATTACCTCATTCTAACACACACACACACACACACACACACACACACACACACACACACACA
>CALSCE010009344.1:11556272-11612352 GCA_943593645.1 Bovichtus variegatus | reverse complement strand
CACACACACACACACACACACACACACACACACACACACACACACCACTGCCCCCTGTGCCTCTCATGTCAGTGTTCGCACATAGAAAGGTTTTCCTTCTGCAGGACAGAGGCAATTAAAGAGCCCCGGTGATGTTTTAGTAGCAGTGCGCTTGGATAAGCAAGAGACGGAGACACAGAGAGAGGGGGAGAGGGGGGGGAGACAGAGAGAGGGAGGGATGCAGAGAGAGATAAAGGGGAAAATCAAGGTAGTCTTGGAAACCTGGAGGGAGGGCAGAGGGGTTTCTGGGAGCTCTAACCCTCGAGTGACTCTGTATACACCTTTTTTCGCCTCATTTTTACAATGCTTATGTTGGGGCTAAAAGCTACAGGGCCAAAGTGTGTTTTTTGTAAATGTGAAGTGCCCTAAAAGTTATAATCCTTCTGGTTGATTTGGCATAACTGTGATTACTGGTGGTAATGGTGAATTTTAATATTGCAGGTCCCAGGGGTATGGGACATGAGCATCGTACATTAAAGGTTTGGGAAAGATCAACAAACTATGGTTAAGGTTAAGCAACCTAAAGACTTGGTTAAGATTAGTAAAAGATCGAAAATATGGTTAAATAAAAAAAATAAATAAAAAAAAGCCAACTTTAATAGGTGGTGTCCTTCATGAAAAGTTTATGCGGTATATGCACATCCATCATCCCGACTTCCACACCCTTACTTTCCGCCTCGCTACATATACCTACCCCCTGCACCTCAGGTCGGCACTGGACGTAGACTATGAAGTGCAAACCTGTCTATGATGGGCTGGATTTTAGGGATACTGGGCTGGTTAGCAACAATGTAAACCACACTCCATAGAGCAAATACAGAATGCAACACCTTGAATGGCTACTGCTGAACAAATGTTGTCCAAGAATTGCATCAAAAATGGGATTTGATATAAAACATTAATGATATAAAATGATGACTTGCTGTCTTACTGAGTTTCAGTGCTATTACCTCCCCAACAGAGTTGATGGATTTGAGGAATGATAGTGGAAATGGACAAGTACAGAGGGGTTAAATGTTGGCTCTGTTCAGGCTACAGTACAGCAGGTTAACTGATCCCTACTGTCTTACCTCTGGGAATAAAAAAAAAAAAAAAAAAAAAGGTATACGAGGTCTGGTCTAATGAGACCATTACTGGCCTCCTGGTGCCTCAGGCTAGCAGAGCAACACAAGTACACAGGCACATACACGGGGATAATTCAGTTTTATTGTACCTCAGAAGCAGGGACCAAAGTGTGGCGAAATTATTGTTTAATGATTGAAGATTTTTTACGGCCCTTTCTTCTGGTGTCTGGCCTATCTACCACCATCCCTTTGTACGTCTTGTCTTCTTAGTTATTTTGCGTTTTCCTTTCACCATCTTTTTTTTCCTTGTCTTCTCTTTATCTCTCCTCTCCTCAATCTTCTTCTTCTTCTTCTGTTTGGATGTGTATGTATGAGTATGTGTGTTTTTGTTATGTCCATTTTCTTTATGAGAGATAATGGGCTCTGTGTGATTTATTCTGTTTTTGTTGTAAAGTCATTTTCACATTCAATTCATTTTCTCACACACACAGTAATAAGGCCAAGGCTCTTACATTAAAATGCTGAGAGAGCAACGATTAGCCAGTTAGCTTCAAAGCCTTCTGCATAACATTGATCTCTGGCCGTTCACATGTGAAGAGATGAGATGAGATGCTAACTGAGCTCAGCAGCACACGGGTCACTCTGGATCACACGCTGTATGTTAACAGGAAGCACAAGTGGTCTGTGTGATCAAACGTAGGCAGCTCAAAGTATATGTAGTAGGTAGAATCTGAGGAATCACTGAGGAAGACCAACGTTTGGGCAGATGGGATGGCTATAAAGTATTGGAAAAAAAAAAAAAAAAAAAAAAAACTGTAAATGGGACCAAGAATCAATGGTGGGAAAAGATTTACAGGATACACAGGATAACCAAGATGAAGGCAATCAGATTTCTTCTCTGGCTAATGAGGAGCCACGTTTCTAGGAGGTCACCGGAGGACAACCTATTCAATTTTGCAATGTCCATACAGCATTTATAACCTTTCTGCAGTTGATTTTCAGATGCCAGTGTTGAGTAGTAACTCAAAAAATAACCTGAGCCACATTTTGGTTTCTGCGAGCTGTGAATGAATCCATCTAACCTGGATCTACAGAGGCTGTATATATGATTCGAACATTCAGGGTCGGAGTCTGGCCGTATTTTCTGCTGTGTCTGTTGCCAGGGTTCTCACCCCCCCCCCCCCTCCCCCCATTCATGACAACCTTCCCACTATATAAAGCACCTGAGCATCTAATGGGAATCTGCTGGCTGGAGCTGTTGACATGCTCTCTGCAGACGCCTCCCTCCTTCCCCATCTGTCTGCTGTCTCCAGCTGCTCAGAACGGAGAACGAAATACACAACTGGGACACACACACACACGCAAAAATCTGTGATACCAGGTATTCAGATCCACTGAATACACCCGCAAGACCAGGATTGTCCCCCCAGCTCCAGAGAAAAACACCAAAGTAAACAAACACATGTTTCAATATTTCATCATTACAGGAGATTTACAGCCTATTTATTATGGTTTACAGGTTTACAACTGCATTAAGGGGAAACGTATTGGTACACAACACATTTAGCGGTTATTGCATGATTGGCTTGACAAATTAAAGTTTACAACATATATTTTCTGAGGTGTGAACCATTAAGCTGTCTTTCAAATCTGTAATTGTTAAAGTCCATGATGTCATTTTTAAGAATGACTCAAGTCAAGTATCCTGTGTGGGTTCGACTCGTCACGGATTGAACTTGACATCGTACACATCATGAGACAAACCTGACTGGCACTCCAAACCCTTCGCACTTAAATAGTCACTCCCTGGCTCCGATTGTCAAAGACATGTTACTCAGAGGAAGCCAAAGAGTCTGTATCAGCAAATCACGCAGATCGTATGTAGCTGAAATAAACAGACTCTGGCTCTGTACAGCTCTTCATCAAAGCCTTCCTAAGGAGTGGCTCGTTGGACAGAAATCAGAGTTTGATCCTCTGAGCCTCGAACCAAAGCGCCCTCCAATTCCTCTCATTTTACCAAGCTCTCGTATTCTAATCTCGTTCCTCTTCTCTCCCTGAACCTCCATCAATCCTTTCACCCCCTTCTCTCATCTTCGCCTTTACTTCTTCGCATCGACAGCTTCTCTTATCCCTCCTTTCTGTTCTTCTACTGTACATGACTGTGATGCTCTCTGGCCTTCATGAATAAGTCATCATGCAGACAGGAAGAGAAGAAGGCATCGCCAACAAAAGACCCAACTGAAGGACTGTTGGCCACAGGGAAGCACACCTAAAACACGTCGACATTTACAAACATCTACATCCGCGAGAGAATGAGCTAATTCAACATACTGTGTGCCATTGTCTCTATATTTGCAGCTGCAGTACCAACACCTGAGGTTACATTGAGCTCATAAAATAAAACATGCATCCTTCTTCGCCCTTTCATTCCCTCACTTCGTTTCTATTATTTTTTTTGTTGTGAACTAGTTTGTTCAATCTGTTTCTCAACATTTCCCTCCTTCCCTTCGAGTGTTTACTTGCTGCCTCCTATTCCCTGCTGTCTCTGCAGCCGTCTCCCTGTTTATTCCAGTGAGGATTTCCCTTGTAGCATCCCCTCCATCCCAAATGGGATTACATGAAATTCCCACTGCCAATCCTTTCCTTCCACCCCCCGTCCTCCCCTCCCCTCCGGGAAATACCACAACATCCACAAGAAGAATTATAAAAAAAAAAAAAAATCCAGTTTCTGGTGTAAGAACTTAATCACATTTTACCAAAACATGGCTTATTTTCACTTCCAAAAAAAGAGCAGGGATTCCTTTTTACTTCATGACAGCGCGCACAAAAGCAAACACCGCCTTCCTGACTTTTGTTCCATTGATTCTATCCAGCAGCTTCTTGTCATTAATTGTAACAGTGGTGACACCGCATCCTATTCTTCCCCGTTCTTGCTGAACGGTCCGACGATTTATCCAAATAAAATTCCATTTCTCCAGCTGACAGGGCAGCCGTCTCCGACTCCTCGTCCTCCTCTTTGCTCCTGGCCTGCTGACAGCCAGCCGGCCTTTAATGCACACAATTGATTCTGTGGCCTTTCTTAGGAGCTAATAAATGGAGGAACCTCCACACTGTGTCTGTGACTCCAGATGGATGACCCTGCATGTCCAGATAACAGAGCTGGGGGGGAGATGTTCAGAGGTTTAGTGGTGGAGAAAGAGACAGCCGAGCAGGAAATAAGGGTAGAAAGTGACGAGGGAGAGCAAAAAGTAAAAACACAAGAAATCTAAATTTTCGTCTTCCCAAAGCCAAAACCTTGGAGATACTCTGGCCTAGTTTACGATAAAAAAAAAATGTGTGGAGTATGTGCGAGTACATGCGTGTGTAATGATGTGGACATAATGAGGACGGATGAGGTCACTCTGGCAGTTGAGATGGTGCACCTGTAGGGGCCGCGGCTGGCTCTGTGAGAGGAATGATGTATGGTAGCTGGGGTGGTGTTCGGATGCTCAGCAACGCGTGCTTTGCAGCCCAGAATAAAAAGTCTCCATCATCACCATTATCACAGTCATCATCATCCACCATCCATCATCACCTACATCGCCCTCGCCATCATCACTATCTATCATCCGTGTCAACAGGAGCACTGTAAATGTTTGGGAAAATATAGGCGGAGTAAAGTGAATCAGTGATGTCCTTACTCTGTGTGGAAACTCATTTTAAAACAGCAGAACCATCTTCATCTCAAAGCAGGAAACTGCTCTCTTTTTTTGATCGCCAGCATTGTTGCTTGGACCTTATTGCTGTGCGTGTAATGTGTTTCCCAGAGATCATCTGCTAGGAATGTCATCTTCCAAGGTCAAGTAAATTCCAAACCGCCACGCCATGAAAATAGGGCCCTAAAGAGGAATCTATGGCAAAGAGCATTGACGCTGTCCTGGAGGCTCACCTTACTAAGACGATGATGAATTGTCCATTAATTCTTCAATATTGTCTTCTTATTTCAATCAAAGTGAAAAAGTAAATTACATCCCTTCACGTGAACCAGAAGATATGTTTCCAAGGAACGACTTGGAGGATTTAACCTTTACATGAAAATACACAGATACCAACAGTGATTCCTGCTTCTTTCATCAACATCAAGTTCAGTGTCTGCATCCTCCATGTGCGTGCCATCTATTAGAATAATCTACATCTGTGTCACTGAGTCATCAAGTGTACATCAGTGCAACCAGACAGCATCTGACCTTAAGCACCATGAACGTCACAGTGGCATCAAAGCAGCACTGTGTCCCCGGGGCTGAACCAATGCGTCAGCGGGGAAACGGGCCAGCAGGAGCAGCAGGGAGGGGTCGACCCAACAGGTACACAGGTAGGTAAAAACATTTAACACACTGTGCCAGGTCAAGCAATTGCTCACAATGACGGAAATGTGCTTGCTCATCCAGGGCAATATCTGCAGTGTAAGCAGTTCCTCAGAGAGAACATTTCCAAATGACGGCAAAATAAACTTTTGCTGACTTTTGTTATCCCCAACTTCCCCCTAAGGGGATGAAAGTGATGATGTAAGCTGTCTTCACAATGTGATCTTTCACTTGTGAGCCTCCTTTGGAACAGCGACAGCCACTGTTCGATAGTGTCACTTGTCATTTTGTATTGCCATATCCTTGACAATAGAAAACTCTTAGAGAAAGGAGGCTAGAAAGGAAGGAACTAGTGAGAAAGTGGAGGCTTGACTAAGACTGGAAGCGCAGTTGTATATTCCTCGCAAGACGCCGATCCACAGGCGATGAGTTGAGCACAGTCACAGCAGAAATGCTTATCAAAAAGGACATGTGGGAGCGTGCCGCTCTGAGCAGAAATGGGATGTGACAGTAGATTTAGCTTGTTATTTTCTCTGATTTCCCTTAAGCCCTCCCTGGACACAGGCTATGGTAATCACATTTTAGTGTAAAAACGGTGGCGTTTACAGCACGATATACAGCTGATCTTCGCGTAATGTAGATTTCTTGGGCAGCAAAATGAAATTGAAATTGTTCTCAATATCCTGCAATGGAACGCCTCCACTTTTATTGAATATGAAAGACCTGTCTCACTATGGTGCAGTGACACAGTCAGTGTTTTCCTTACAGTGTTTCTAAAAAGGAGAACACTGGTGTCTAAGTTACAGCCCACTCGCGTCTGCTGATGTCACATTTTCCTAAGATTTGGGCAGTATTTTGTCAAAACGATGGAACATGGATAAACAGTGGATACGTGGAGTATGATGAGGGAAGTTTCAAAGGGCATTTCAACACTTTTTCTCCACCATCATTGTTAGAATCCATTGTAACCGACACCATTTCAAGCTAAACACAGCTGCTGCTCTTTGTAAAGAAGGAATCTGCAGTTTCTTAACAGTGAACTTTCAAGCCTACAGGAAAACGAGTGCGTCCATGCATATTGGTGACTTTTTTTTGCACCATTGTGCCATCCGTAAAGACAATTCTTGTGTATAATAACCCTAATACTTAAAATAATCTTTTCCAGTAATATTCCTTTATGTTAAATCTATATATAGTTGTAGTCAAAGCTGCACATCACATGACACTGATGCAGTTTATTTCCTCTGACTTCCCCTGTCCACCCCAGGATGTCATGTCCACTGAGCCTTTCCCAGAAGCTTTATTATAGTTTTCCCGTAATGCACTGTCACATCTGAAAAATCCACAAAATCCACTTTATAGTGCCCTAACGCATTCGAAATTGGCATAAGTGAAATAAAATCGGCAGTAAACATGCAGACAGGCAGGCGGCACTACAACAGCACATCTGCACTGATGGAGCTTTTATGGAGCAGGGGCCACAGTGACGACAGCCCTAACAGCCCCATAAAGTAGCGATTAGCCTCAAATGGGACGAGATGTGGTGGCGCTCTGGCAGCACCCTGGTGACAGCACTGCTCTCTGGGGAGCAGAGAGCCTGTCAGAGGGGGCCTCTATCACTGCTGCTGCAGCCAGGGGCTCGAACTGGCAGGGCCTCCACGCCAGGAGCGTCTTCCCCCAAACTCCTCTCCTCTAAGGAGTTATAAATCACCTGGCTGCTGACAGCAGCAGCGTGGAGAGGAGTCACCTTGGGTGAAGCCGGTAGCTTCTACACTGGAAGACATTCACTTACTAATAAGTCTTTTTTTTCTTCCTTTATCCCCATTTATCCTCACATACACAGGCTGAGGGCCATGGGATGCAGAAAGCTCCGAGCTCGGCAGCTGTCTCCCTCTGTTCCTGCCTCAGTGATTACAGTGGCGTGTCACTATATGGTAGCCCCGCTTTGCACCGAGAAGACAGCCATTACTGCTGCTGCTCAACCTCTCGTATCTCTGAGAGCTGCATGGGAACATCATAGAACAAATGGTAGATAATGGAGCTGAAAGACCATAAAAGAAAGAAAAAAGCTACGTATCTGTGTGTGTGTGTGTGTGTGTGTGTAGGGTACCAACATCCCACTGAATTCTCTCATCCCTGTCAGACAGGTTGTGTACAGTCTGGTGCCTCCTGTCTGTCACAGACCAATAAGAAAACCAGGCCTTCAGAGAGTCTGTCACTGTCCTCACCTCCCTCCTCCCAGCCGTGGGACACACATATTCCTGTTTACAGGGATGAAGGAATCCAGCATGTCATGCGATGTGTTTTTGTGGTCATGGTACACTGGTTGTATTTCTATCAGAGCAGGAGATGGGCATTTTTCAATGTTGCCATTTTTCCACGGTGAGAATTGTGTTTTTTATTTTTAAAATCACATGTTTGCCACTTCCTCTGACTTTTCATATTTTTTTTTTTGGGGAGACAATTTTATCAAATGATGAAAAAAGCAATAAGAATAAATCTTCTATAATTTTAATAAAAATGTTTCTATCTCGACATATTCCACCTTTTAACCA
Source organism: Bovichtus variegatus (assembly GCA_943593645.1). NCBI lineage: Eukaryota > Metazoa > Chordata > Actinopteri > Perciformes > Bovichtidae > Bovichtus > Bovichtus variegatus. The sequence goes on along the minus strand of CALSCE010009344.1, from coordinate 11,604,351 downwards.
ACTACTTTATTTAAAGCAATAACATCCTTTATATATAATAATATAGTAATACATATAGATATAAGGGCAACAATTCTAGAGCTCTTGGCTCCAAACAGTCACTGCATGTTCTCAGATCAAAAATATTTTGAGCATGACAGAGCGTTGAGTAAATATTTGACAAGTCATTGAATAAAGTGCAAAAAAATCTACTTTTAATCATGAGACTTTATGTAATTTATTATTTTATTATTATTATTAATTTATGTCATCCTTTATTCACAGGCATTCTGTGAACTTTAAGGGCACTGTTTCCCCTAAGCTCCTGTTAATGTATGTGGATGTGTGAAGATGGCTGGGTCCAGACCTTTACATCCGCCCACTCCACCCAGTTGACGGATTCGTCTGGCATCATGACATGAAACAGGTTTGTCGGTTGAAAAAGCACGAATTCCAGTGAGCGTTGCGGGGGTAGTTTATTTTTAATTTGCTCCGCTCCACTCTTAAAACCCCGGCAAAACCAGTACGTTGGCATGGTTATGCATTGGTGTCGACTTAAAGTGACGTTAGATTCAGGCGGATTTGTTGGCCTCCAGTGATTGGTTAGGGAAAATCCAATCCCCTCCTCCATGGAAACCATTTAGAGCGGAGACAATGTCAGACTGAAGATGGAAACGTAGTGAAACAAGTTGACAATTCTGTCTGATATCAGGCAATATCTGAAGACTTCCATACTGATCATTTTTGTCTTTTCAATAACCATCAGTGTCCCTGAACAATGGTGGAAACTGTTACATCTCGCTGGTTCTTCGCTGATTTTCACTGGTTTGACATTGTTAGTATAAAACACAGACAATACACAATCTTTCTGCATATTTCTTGACATATTTTAGAAAAAGCTGTCATCACTGCAGACATGCCTGGCATTATGCAAACTGTCAAGATGTTACATTTTCTTTTCTTTGTTTGTGTGACACAGAGAAAACTGATCCTTCCTGAGGATATTTCAGAACGCAGTCTGTGGTGAATAAACTGGAACGTTAAATAACAAAATAATAATTTTAACCTTCCCAATTGTGATGACAATGCCTGCGCCATCTGTCACCATGTTCTTTTCTTTTTTTTTTTGTTTATTGTTCATTGCTGAATGTAATTCTGTTCCTCCATGACTGTGTATTACATGTAGCTCCAGCTGCATCGGTCTGACTGCTTCTTTTAGTATAAATGAATATTTCTATGTAATTAGGCATAACGGTTTGTACTGCTCTTTTTGCACTGTTGATATCCTTGTTATTATTTGAAATCCTCACTACATTAAATATACTAAAGCTTGAATTACAGTTATTGTAGGACAGGCTTAAACGTCTCTAAAAATCTACTGATAGAAGGATGTTTTGGTTAAATCTCAACAACCGATTGTTTGGCCGTGAATGTCAAACAAGTTTTGGTTAATCCAGCTTCCTGTTAGGAGACAAGATCGAAATGAAGCGAAAATAAATATTCACAATACCCAAATGTGCACAAGAATAAATAACTAGCTACATGAAGATCTTCATCAGAGAAGCATGCTCAGTTTGAACTGTGAATAGCTACTTACAGCAGTTGGTAAAGAAATCACATGATGGTAAGTGCGGATGTGTGCAAATATACCGCTAAAATGATACACGGCTTCAAGGCTTTCACTGTAACATCTCCAGGGACTTTTGACAGGACTTTTCACATCATCAGTATGTGTGTGTACTGTATTTTAATTAAATGCAGACACATGCTTATTTCATCCAGAAATGTGTTAGTCGAGGTGAAAATGGAGGCTGGGAGAAGCTAAATTAGAGAAGGGTAACAGCAGCATAACGTATCCAGACTCTGCCGTGCATGATTTATTTGTGTTTCTTTGCTGTATACTGAACGTTTAGTCATTTGCGTATGAGCTGGTTAAGTTTGCCGACACAGTGACACGAGATTTGGAAGCTAAAAATAAACGTTATTAAAAATATTTGCACGCAAGCATCTTGCACACAAGATTTTACTCGATATCTGGCAACAAGAGTGTCGCTCCCCGTCAAGAAATAAAGGGTAATATTTAGTCTAAAATATCTGTTGGTTATTGATCTCAGATTCTAGGATAATTTTGTCTGGTAGTCTATTTTGGTTATTTTCAAAGAGCCTGTCCTGTCAACATATTTATAGCACCTACAGTGCGTTTCAATGATCTAAAACATCAGACTTTTGGGTCAGTCCCTCAAAATAGAAGCCAGCCTTTTGCATAGACACAAAAGATCACTGATGATATTTATACACAGCAAGTCATGGTGTATCCAATGGCAGGCGTTCCTTTAATTGATGTAGTTAAAATAAATCCCAGTCTGGGACTTACTGTAAAATATTGATTTACTCAGCCCCTTTTTGACAGTGTGCACAGTTTGCACCGTGTCTGAGATGCAATAAAATGTTATTATCGCCGTGTGCATCTGTGTGTCTTGGTATATATATGCATATGTGTGTGTGTGTACTACATCTGTGTACCTACCCTTTCTCCCTGCACATACTAATTACTTTAAATTAAACCGCAGGCTCTTCCTCGTCAGAACTTATTGGCTTCTAATTACTTTAGCACCTCCTCTGTACTGCAGCACGCCGCATCAGAGGACGATCCTGCTGGGACGTAACTGTGAACTGATTGGCTTCATCACTTCACAGTTGTTAGTGACAGCTGTGGTCAAGCGGACAACTGCAAACAAAGCACCATTTTTACAGGAATGGTGGATGGTTTAAAGTTTGATAGCATTTCATCAAACCTTGATTCAGAACAAAGTCTCCTTATCAAACCCAAATCACTTTGAACCCCCATATCAAAGTGATTTAAGTTTAAAATAATGGCAAACTACCAGAAGTTATAAATAACTTAAGTGCTACTACACTCAAACATTGACATTCAAAGAAGGGAAGTTTCTTCAGATTTGCCATTTAGCTTAACTGAAAGATGTCTACATTGATGTTGGAGATTACTTAGACTCAGAGATGAATGGACTCGAATTGGATTGGCTGAACCATCTATCAAAACTCAACCCCATACATTCCTCTTCTTCCTTTCCTTTAATATATCTCATGGTACGTCTAAGTCTCCATGTATTTCTCACTGCCTTACATTAAAAGCTTTCCACCAGTGAACTACCTCAGGACTTTTATGGTGAAGCAGCTTGAGGAAGTGTTGATTTACTCAGCATTGGTGTCGGCACACTGCACACACGTCACTTAACAAGTCTGGCCTTGGTTTAGACATCTTTCAACTCTTTACTATACCATCAATTATCTTTACTATTTAAAAGGATCTACGAGAACAGTAAGGTATAGCAAACCATACAATACATCATGCTGCACGGTGGATCACAGCATCGCACACATGTCCCGACTGCAGGAAAGTTATACATCGAAGTCTCGCCATGTGCTGACAAACATAGATCACATTGGGCGACACAGAATAACAGGCATGAAAGTGTTATTCATTTTTAGGCTACATGAATGGTAAACAGCTTTTCGCTTCACTGTTCACAACAATAACAAGGCTAAGCTCATACTGTGATCTGTTTTCCCACCTCTGTTCATGCAGGGTGGCTTAGAGGGATGAATCCCAATTTCACACTTTCATGATGAGGCATGCTGTGGCACGCAAACACAGCCTCACACACTGCTTCAGATCGCTGTGGGTTAAAAATACCACACACAAACTGCAATCAGCCATTATGCTCCTCCCTACTGTTAAAAAACATGAAATCACAATAACTTTCAATTCTGAAGGCTCCCCGCAATGAAAACAATAAAAAAAAATAAATTAAAAAAAAGTAATAAGACTGCACAACATTCTCTGTATTTTATTCTAGTACTTTTTATGGATTACTATTAGGTCATGTATCAAATATTTGTCTCATTTCCATGTCTTATATAATTTATAGTACGCACAAAATAAAATGTAGTTTTTCTTCCGTTTGGTTTTTCCATCTCATTCGCAAGAAATGAATTGCCACACAAACTTCATTAAAATATAATTGAGTTTAATGGGGCTTTAGGCTACAGTCTCCATCTGAATTGTGAAGCCCATCATGGAGATATACTGCATGTTTGGTAAATTCATGGTTTTCTTTGAGTCCAGCTTTGTGTAAATTATTATAAACCATAAATTAAAGGGGGAAACAATAACCCGAACACTAGTAGAGGTCTGTTAAAAAAATACACACAGAAGACAAAGCACAGTTTCCCCACACACACACACACAAATACACAATGCAAGTCTCAGTTACCATAGAGACAGGGCACTCTCTGGACATATTGAGGATTTCTTATTTTATTTATTTTTTTTTTTAAAAGCCTCCCTGGCAATATTATTCCCTCAACACCCTGAGAGCAGAGACACAGACCGTCACCACTCTGCTGGAGCAGGAGACACCTCAGCACACCGTCTAACAACCATAAGGAGAAACAATAATCAGTGTGCTACCAGTCCGCCCTTTCTGACTCCACACTTGCCATGATCGACTTGAAGCAAACCGCTCAGCATCTATGGCAGCGATACCATTACAGGGTTACAGAGGCCGGTGGTGAAGCCACATGCAACTAGCCACAGCACTGACAGGGAGTTTCCTGTACAGGTCTCCGAGGGTTTCTGTAAGAGAGTCGGAGCCAACAGAGTGCCGGACATGTCTCGGTCCTGTAATTGGTTGGTACACTGGGTAAACACCAGAGCCCATCTCCTGTAAACAGCTGCTACAGGGCAGCTAGAGTCAACAGACGCTCCGGGGAGCCTGACAGGCAGCGACACTTGGTTACTTTAAAAAAGGAAAAATCCTGTTTTTTTTTCCCATCCAAGTTCTAGTTACGTAGTTTTGGCCATCATTCTTATCGGTTTTCTGTGCATGCCTCATTCTCTTCATAGTGAAGATGTGGAGTCACAACATGTCCCAATATTCAATGCAGCTTTACAAAACAATCCATGCATGGGGAATCATAAACACAGGCAATGAGGCAGGCATAGTAAGTAATTATCAAGCCCCTTCAGGATCTCGAGGTGGTTTTGGCTAATTATTGTGACCCAAAATGACTGAATATACCGGCTGACCCATATGGCTTATTTTTGCAAGAATTTGAGGTGAAGAGAAATAGAGTCAGCTGTAAAAGAGAATTGTGACTGCTTAAAGTGTCCAATCCAACTTGTGTCCAATCATTGCAGTTCAGCGAAACCTTTATGCAAAAATATTGTGAATTTGTTTTACACGAACTTTGGCTGTTATTGTTAGTAGGCAGTTTTGAACTTCTCCTGTGAATTCCTGTCAGTAGCCACTAGCCTGTGCAGAAGGCTAGACACAAAGATGAACTTTTATTTTTATTTTTTTTTACCTGAATACAGTCTATAAGGAAACCTCATTGCTTACTGACATAACTGTACCGCTGTGAGCAAGCTCCACAAATAAATGGTTAGTTTCAGGTATTAGATTACAGACAGTTGAGTTTTGGAAACTTTTAATATGTGAGCTTGTTGGGAGTGACACATAGCCTTGAGGCAGCTGCTGCCTGAGAAGTATTTTAAGGCTCGTTTAGATTTGAGACTTCATTTGACTTTGGCTCATACAATTAGTTTGGATATTTATTAATCTTATGTCGGAAATTGTGGTAATTGCAGAATTTTTCCAGTTGACCATATTTGGTGAAAAATTGCAAAGATTGTAAGAATTATTACGAATTCACCGAAAATCCTGGAGGGACAGAGAGGATAATGAAAATAAAGATAAAGATGATGCACATGAAGTGAAACCCTCTCACTGCTTTCAGAGAACCAAGAGAGAAAGAGTGACACAAAGAAAGAAAGATAAAAGCAGGAGTGATGGATGATGGTGGGAGCAGCAGTGTCAAGACTCCTCATTCCAGGAAGTGAAATCAGTTTCCTCCTGGTTTCCCTGAGGCTGTTCCACATGAGAGCTCCAGCTCTGCCGCTTGCATCCACAAAGCAGAGGACGGCCGAGCCAAAGAAGCCCGTGACATTTGACAGGGGGAGCATATATGAGAGAGAGAGAGAGAGAGAGAGAGAGAGAGAGAGAGAGACAGAGAGAGAGACAGAGAGAGAGAGAGAGAGACAGAGAGAGACAGAGAGAACATAGAGACAGCAAAAGAAAAAAAAGACACGCCGTCCATTATTTCATCTGCACAGTACAAAGGACATCTCCCTCTCAGCAAGGAAATAAGTTGGGGTTACACGGGGAAGCACAAGGATGGCTGAATGTCAGGAAGAGCGTTGGCGCGGGGAAAAAAATGGAAAGTGGAAAACAGGGGAAGATAAAAGAAGAGTCATTCCCTTCACTGAAAAGATCAAATATGACTTATAGAGGACATGAGAGAGATGATGAAATAGGGCAACGAAAAGAAATCTGAAGACACACAGAGACAAAGGGAAAGCAGAGAATTAATGTGACTGCCGGTACCCATTTGTAAAGTATTTAACTCACCAGAGAGTTTCGCTGCGACCCCCACTTTCACTTTATCAACTCTCCCCTCTACCCTGTCGATCCTCAGATACACTCATCATGTTGCACACATTCACCTTTGAAGTTGCCTTGCATGCTGAATCTTCTTTATAAGCATTGCCAGGGGTCCCAGCCAGGCAACCAGGACGTGGCGAATGGGACAGGAAAGAGGCGTCTGGGAGGGGGACTGATTGATATTCAAGATCACACAGACACAGACGCTGCACCTCAAGCAAAGCTAAAATTGAAGAGAAATCCCCACAAAAACCAATCAAGAGGACTGGCAGAGGGGGGGGTGGCACAGCCTGCTGATTTTGGCCAACATGGGACATCATCTACACATGCATAGTTGTGCCAGCCTATGCAGAAATGTGAAAATCAAACACAAACACACAGCCTGCAGCCTGAGTGCGGGTGGGATGTGTAGGTGTGGGACACAGGGGAGAGATTATAGCCCTTACAGGCACGGTAAGCTCTCTCTAATAAAATTAGCTTTGGTGTTTGATCAGCTTTGTCTGCAGAAATAAGAACACAGAGGTCCCTCATTCCCCTGACTACTGTGACGCCAGACATTTTCAAAAGGTCCAGTTACATTCAGTGTGAACTCCAGGGGTACAGTGGACAATCAGAGGAGCCGTTTCATCGAGTTTTCTGCGGCTATATGGATAAATGCAATTGCAAAATTCAAGAAGACGTTATTTTCCACTTATGTTATGTCAGTGAGTCCGTCAGTTACTAGGCATACTTTTGCGTACACTTCTTATCAGAGGCCAGGTATGTATCTTCTTTTTGAATTTGATTCATCAGCATGCACTGGAACTTGTCAAGCCTGTAGGTTTGCAGTTTAAAGTTAAATTATTCTATCAGAATCAGAAATCCTTTATTAGTCCCACAGCGGGGAAATTTACACTGCGGGGGAAAATCACGGTGTTCCTTTACATACGTGTGAACGGTACCGTAATTTCCGGACTATAAGCCGCTACTTTTTTCCCACACTTTGAACCTCGCGGTTTATACAATGACGCGGCTAATTTATGGATTTTTCCCGCTTTCACAAGCTTCATGTCGCCAAAAAACTGAGCACCGTCGCATAATGTGACATAAATCGAGCGCGCTCAAACTTCCCATTCATTACGGTAATTAACTTTTTTACGAAATTTCTCGGTGTTTCATTCAGTGTACCAAATGAACCTCTAAAAACATTATGCCAACCTTCAATTGCATTATTAGTTCTTGGAATGTCTTCAGCAGCGGACATTATGAACAGCGGACATTATGAACAGCGGACATTTTAAACAGCGGACATTATGAATGGTCACGATTCTGATTACGGTCATGTTGTCACCCTCATCATGGCAAAGACACGGAGAAAGGCATATGATGCAGCTTTCAAGTTGAAGGCGTTTAAAAGCCTATTTATTTTTGTTCCAAGCCGTGTTTCGTTAAAGCCTGTGTAAAGTTCATTTGTTTCAATGTACCGGTAGGCACCTGCGGCTTATAGACATGTGCGGCTTATTTATGTACAAAATACATATTTTTTAAAAATTCAGTGGGTGCGGCTTACATTCAGATGCGCTGAATAGTCCAGAAATTACGGTAGTCATAAGTAAAAAGATGGCTTGAATTGAGTCATGGTCTACAGAAGAAATACCACCTAAATCGAGACTAAATGGCCAAAAGGTTTTAACTGCAGCTGAAAGGTTTTGTGAAATAAATAATCTATTCTTTTAATAGGAAACTAAATCGGAAACTATTTTTACAATTGCATTTTCCAGCAAAAATGCCAAACATGAGCTGGTTTTAGCTTGACCTTTGAGGATTTGATGCCTTTCCTTTCATACAGTGTTGCAATGTTGTCTGTTAGTTAAAAAAAACCCAAAAAAACAAGCAATTTGAATAATGTGCATCACCTGCGGTTCTGTGAAATAAAAGGCCATTTTTCCCCCGATTTCATATTTATGTACCAAATTGCTTCTCATCACTTCATCTGCCTTTTCTCTTCTCTATTCCTTCTGTGTTTGAGTGAACTTGAAACAAGCTATATAAATAAAATTGCCTTGGCTCTCCTGCCTCTCTCCCTCTCTCTTTATTGGTTGTGACAGTACAGTGGAGGCATCAGCGTCACATTAAAAGGCAGCGAGGTGGGGGGATCAAGGTGATCTCTCTACCTTGCTTTCTCCTTCCTCTTCTCTGAATTATGCATTTATTCAATTCCCACTTCTTCAGGCTGTCATTTCCTTTCCTCTTTTTCCCTCTTCAGCCATGAGGGAGAAATCCGGCTTGTTACAACGCCCAGATGATGTCCGGACACGGCCATTAAGGTCGGACACAAAGAAATTAGTTTTCCCTTTCTCTTTTACTGTCCGAATCTCCCTGTGCCGTTTGAAAAGAAAGAAAAAGACAAAGATTTCAAAGACTGTCCATCGCTTTAGCTTCTCACTTGCTCTTTTCACATGACAGTGACCCTCCCACCCCTGGGATTTCCCCTTTTCCCACGGGTGATAGTGCTTCCCTGGGACACATAATTAAATCTGTGTGGGGCACAAGGAGCACATCCAGCGGAGCAACGGCACTCAGTAGGTTACAGTCAAGTCAAAACACACAGACACACACACACACACAGACACAGACACACACACACAGTACACTCCCTCTTTCACAAATCCAATCCAGTCCAAAAGACCGCCCAAATTAGCTCTTGTTAAAAAACACAGAGGTGGCCAAACTCTTAAATCCCATCAAAAAGACAGAGGCTGTCAGTTATACTCAGGGAACAAAAGCTTCCCTGGAGTGAAACGAATCCCTTTGAGCTCATACAGTAGCTTCAAACCCACACAGCGGCCACTGAAGTGACAGAGAACCAGCAAAGATTAGGAAAAGAAAATGCAAAATGTTGCTTACCAAACTTCAGTCTTTGTGGGAGCAAATGTAGTGAGGAGATTAGAGGCTTGAACCGTGCAGCGCCTTCCTGGTCTAATCAGTGACCTCACTGTTTAGATTCAAAACTTTACACCCGACATATCAGCAGCAGCCACTGATTTGAACTTGAACCTTAAAATCCAGGATTCTCCCCTGCTGTATCCGGTTAGGCTGTCAATTTGTAGAGCGACGCGAGTTAAATATTAACAAGGATGATGACAGAGGTCGGATGGAAAGTGACATCATGCCATAAAAAAACAACACTATAATGGCAGGAGAAGGAAAACAAAGTGAAACCAAATGACACACTTCTGTGAGCCAAATCAACCCTCTGACCTTGACTCAACTCAAGCTTACCTGCAAAGCCAGTCAAAATACAATATAATTCTCTCGAATTAAATTTTTACCGCTGTCTCAACTGGAATTGTTATTATCACAGCAATTAGATGAAAGTTTTGATTTTCATGAAATCATTATATAAAAGTGATCAAGTTAAACGTGCCCTTTGTGCAAACTGGACACGATGATCGTCGATGACTCTGATGGAGGCCGCAAGTCGAAATGTGTTGGTTGTACGATAAAGTCGAACTACAAGTGTTGCTGGAGTTTTTTCCATCTCCCTTCTCCATGAACCTTGGAGGTGAAGTTGTGCCAGAAACCCATACTCTGCTTCTACAGATTGTAGATTTAACAAGTTAGACTGCTGTTCTAAATGAACATCCATGCCTCTCTTTCAAACTCTTGCTTGATTTTATGTTCAGGATTTTATAGATTATTGATTCTGGCGACATAAATATTGATGAGAAATGTTGTAAACACCTCTGTTTCAACTTCACTGGCTCCCTGATGAAGCTCCCATCCAGCTCAAGACTGTGGTGCTGGCCTTCAGACTACTGAAAGGAACATTTCTACCTGAAAGCCCGGGTCAAACCTACACGTGTGGTGGAGTATAGTAGGTAAAGAAAAAGTAGGTTTTGAGTCAAGGCCTTAATCACAAATACAGTCCCAACCCAGTGTGTCTTGATCTGATTCCTGTTCCCCCTCGCTGTGCAAACTGTCCTCTGTGCCTCTTCCACAAGTCTCCCTTTGATGTTTCAGATTTCATGTTTCAAATGAGAAAATATAAGCAATGCTATTTTATCTACATTTAGCCCAGACACGCACTGCAAACTGTCAACAGCTGTTTATCCTGTGTTTGTGTTTTAGCGTGGATTATAGCTTCAAAACAAAACCTAGTATGTCTACGTCGAGGATTCATCTGGGGACACAATCCTTTCTACTTTTGCAGAGAGACTGAGCAGTCTGTGGTTCACGAAGAGGACTGGAATGAACTGCCAGCTGAGCAATCGTGTGCAAGTGTAAACGACTAGCGGCCAACCTGAGGTGTATTGGGCGTCAGATAATTAAAGACATGCTCGCTCTTATTTAATATTGATGTCTGATAATGAAGGGATCACAGGCTTAACGGGATACTGGCTCTACCTCTTTCTCTCCTCTGGTACTCTGACAGACACATGTGCACTGTTGCACGCACACCTGAACAGCTACCAGCACAGACACAGAACAGCATACGTTCTAAATGAGGTCTTGGTGGTTAATTAGGACTCTGGTGCATTCACTGTATGTGCTGTAATATGCCATTTTGGTGGGGGGTGGGGTGACAAAAGAGCTCACTGGAGACTTCATTAACAACTAATTGATTTCATTTGCAGTATTCTGAGAGTGATGGCGCACATATTTTCCCCAAATAAGCTCAGACTGAACCATTTATGTCTGTCTGCAGATTACTGGTGGGGAATAAATGGCACATTTTACAGCATGGGGTGGGAATAATAGAGATGGATATGGCCCAAGATATGATGATGATGTTTAACAAAGAAAGAGGGATTCACTGCTCTCTCTCCTCCCTCCTTAATTCTCTGTCTATCCACAGCTCTGTTCTCTCTGAATTCCAGCCTAATTGAATTAGAGCAGCGTGATTAGAGTCTATATGGCACGGCAACAGTCCGTAGTTTTCATCATCTGTGCTACTGTGAGGCCTCGGTGGGCTGGAAAGGGGTGGGGGAGGACGACACTGATACACAGCGCAGGGCGTAGAAGTGAAGTGGGTGCTTCATGAAACGATGGTCAAGAATAGAATAATGAGGATCAGCGAGAGTGGAGCGATCAAACTGATTGCAAGGACACGACAGTCTTTCATCTTAAACTGAAGCTACATCTCACCAGAGTGAAAAACGAAAGCGTGCCGAAACAGAGCCAACAATTGTTCTATTGTGCAGTTCAATAATGACTAGAAGAGGCTGCACGTTCCAGTCATTTTGTGCGATATGAGAGGAGCTGTATCCGTAATGACCAGCGCTGTGATTTATTAGCCTGTTAGGCTCTATCATAAAGCAGTCCGTGGACGAACAGGAGCTGTAGATATGCGAGGCACGGCTGGCCTCAGTGTGAATAGAAAAACGACCTTGGACACGTAAATCTCTGGGGAACTTTCATTAGCCCACGACAAAGCCACAAAGAGCCATCACACAGCCTCTAAATGCTTTAGAGTTGGCCTTCAGGCAGCGCTGCAGTGTGGTCATTCACACATCCAGGCACCCTGGCTGGGAGGCGGTGCAGAAGTCGATCCCCTCAATTTAGCAGCTCTCTTCAGAAAACGACCAGCATGCTAACAGTCTGGCCTCTCCCGGTTAGCGCTAATTAGCCCGGTTCCCGAGGTGGTTTCACTCATTTCAGATCCAGCATTGATCCAAGGACTGCCAATAATGTGCTCCCGCTTTCCACTGTGCCCTCACACAGCTCCGCAGCGGTGGGAACCCAAAGTAATAACAGCTGTCAAATGCACGTTACCCCGGCAACCATCTCTGTGGCAACTAGAGAAGCAGCCGCCCCGACACGCTGGGAGTTATTGTGCAGCAAAAACAACAAACACTGGATGGATAAAAAAGGAAAAAAAAACAACAACTCAAGAGTGAGAAGTTCAGAGAGAGAATGCAAATATGTGAAGAAACAGAAAAGACATCTTTCCAAGTACGAAGTTCTGCTTCTCCCTCACAGACTACAACGGGAGGAATAATACCATCAATCACGTGGTCAGTGACCCCGACTCTATGCAGTGGTGCACATAACAGCACGACACCAAACACAACACAACAAAAACACATTTATTTACCTTGGGTGGTATTTTCAAGCTTTTGGCCATCGTTCCCATGAGTATTATCAGCAGTGATAATTGCAGTCAACAACCTAAATACTGAAACCTTATATTGTTAAAGCAAGACACACAATGAGTCAGACAATTAGACAAGTTTTAAACAAACCTCAAAAAAGGTTAGCAAAACTTATTTGGAGGAGAAAAGTTATTTAACCTACCACACTGGTCAGTCGAGTTACCGCACAGTTTCCCTGTAGAATGAGGATTGTTGTGTGTGTGTGCTCACTTTTGGCTTTAACTCCAGATTAAGTGGTTTAGATAATCTGGTTGAACGGTTGTTTTATTTAAAACATGCCTGATCATCTGACCGCATCTGTCTTACTCCTAAAAGTTAAAAAAAAAACAAATCCTCAGAATAATTCAGTTTGATCACAGAAAGCAAAACAATGACGCGATATATTCACATCATTCCAACAAGTCCACTAAAAGTCAATAGAGGAATTAGCCCAATTCCTATCCTGAAATTGAGAAGCAGCAGGACCCTTGCAGTATGCACTGAGCATCCTGGACAGCTTGCTACTCCTTTGCAAGCGGGAAAGGTCACAATACTTGTGATCAAATACTTTGTGTGGTCTCTGAGCGGGAGTCGTATTTAAAGATCATCGGCTCTCCAGCTGCTGGCTCTCAGTCGTGCAGCCGCCTCCTACAGCTAAAGCACCCCGGGGCTCTAACACACAAAGACAAACATTTTGCTTCAAATATCTCGCTTCAGTGTTGACAAGAGATGGTTTGGCACATCAAAGGAAGTGCATACATTCATAACTGCACACCCAAACACAGGTACCGGAACACAAGCACCTGTTTCGTCACACGAGAAAAAAAAAATGGGAAGAACGTCGTATCTCAGGAGAACGTTTCACAGAAGGAGGATGTTAAGATTAACATGTCCTCTTTCACTGTTGTTTTCACCTAGTTGTGTGTTTAAAATGCTCGTGTAGAATATAGCTACTAAGAAGCCAATTCGTTTGAATGGAAAAATGATCAAACATTGGTTTCTAGTGTGGAAGGGGAATGTTTTTAAAATAGAATTCTTAAAGGAAGTCGTCCTACACAATAAAGACAAACCTTTTGTGTTTTGAGCTGAAATTTATACAATGTGTGGTTGAACCATGATTCAGTTGGTCTGGCAGAACATATCCATCTTCCTGTCCACTGCCAATCCTTTCCATATTCTTCATCTCAGCCTGGGGTTGTTAAATGAGCATATCCCACCCTATCTTGTCTCCAGCCTCGAGCTGTCACCTCCACGTAATAAGCCATTCACTAACAGGCAGAGTAATGAGAGCGCTGCTCGGGCTGAGGGGCCAGTCACCATTACGGCTCTACAGGCCACTGCTTCACTATTAGCTTCTCTCACAGACGGCAGCTCAGCCCCTTGCAACCATTCTGTAGTGTCACACAGGCTGCTCTCACACTTACAAACTGCAATAATAAATGGAGAACCAGGAAAAGTCTCGGGAGACTATCCCCAAGGAGAACGTTGACAGGGGAAAAACATAGACCCACATCTCTCACTTACTCAGTGCTCCCCCAAAGTAAGACAAATGTTTGGAGTTTAGAAAAGGTATGGAGGGGCGCTGATGGCAGAGAAAGTAAAGTCAAACAGGAATGCACTAAATCAATGAACTGATCAGATACCAGGAGGGGAAATAGGAAAGGAAGCAGACTTAGTTTCAAATGTGTCAGGAGCTTAAAAACATTTTAAAACCCAAAAACATACAATACAGACCATAGAGCACTTAATAAGAATATTGTAAAGGACAATGCTATATTGGCTAGCCAATATCGTTTCACATGTTGGCCGAGATAGAGGTGAGAAAAACTATACGATGCTGTTGAATCGGCAGTAAAATCCCCTTGGGCACAGATTGACTTTTTCTCAGAACCACCAATATAAGGAGCATAAAAGCTTCAAATGAAGACCCCGCAGCAGTTGTAGTTGAACACCAGCAGTGTTTGTGAAAGGAACTAAATATTTTATTTACCGAATTGAAGTGCGCTTATTTCATTTCAGCTCAGTGAGTCTTTACTGTGTTTGTGCTATTATTTACTGTCGCACTATTTTCAGTGCTCTCCTTTTCTCTCTCTTTCCTGTGTTTAACCGAGGGCGGGACTTTGTTCGCGCCGACACACGGAGCAGAGAAAGGGCATTCAAACACTCGGCAGTCCGCTAGCTTGTTTCTCCGATACAAGCTGCTCTTCACGAACAATGTTAGGATTAAAAGACGTGCACGCAGGCTGAAATTCAATCGTGGTGTTCTGTCGGCAGATGCATTGATTGGAGAAGAGCTGTGATTAAGGAAAAGTCCACTAGCTGCTAGGTTCATTTATGCAACATAAAATCCCAAGGCTCAACCTCATCTTGAACCCCCCCTACCAAACTTTTTTGGAAGGTTTTTTTTCAAGTTCATGACAAATTAATATACCATAGAAATGCCAGAATATTCACAGTAAAAAATCTCAGTGAACATTTTGCTGTCCCTAACATGTTTGAATTGTCCTGAGACGGAGGAATAATTCATTAATAGACCAAAGCAACACTTTTTCTGCCTGCAGCATCATTCAAAATTAAACATGGCCGACCTCCTTCTCTCTGTATAATTTCATCTATTCTTGAGTTAAAGCATGACTGTGACCTCTGATACTGAAGTATGATAATAGGCTTTGGCTCATGGGCTCGCTGCCTTCTCTTCCATTTGATTACGGTTTCCGTTTGTGTGTTGAATGCTGAGTGAATGAGTGTGACTCATGTATGACTCGAACAGTGATGAGGATAACCTTTCATGACCTCTCCGATTCTGGTGACACTGCACACAGGCTAATTGTGCATTAGCTGGATTCTGATTACTAGATTGATGAATACGAATCAGCTCTGGGATTTTAGAGTGCATGCCGGTTCACAGAAAAAGCTTGAAAGAACATATGTAGCCTTATTATTTTGGTTTTATTTAGATTTTCTTTATGAGGTTATGTTCCATCGATGTCTCACTGGAGTAATTCTCCTTCCACCTGGAATGTACGGTCGGGCAGCTCAACCTTGATGTCTGAAATTCCCTGTAATGAGCACAAAATGCTAACAATGAATACAAGCATGTATAAAAAGTTAAAATAATATTTTCCTCCAGCACTAAAATAATATGCACCAGTGAATGTAGATGAACTGGTGTAAATTGACACATTAGCTCGGCCCTGGGTTCAGTCCTTTCCTTGTTAAGTTGTGACTGCAAGTCAAGATTTTAGCACTTTATTAGGAAAGATGTTTTACCCTTACCATAACTGTCTCTACAGAAATGTTAGATGCTTATATTTCAAATACAAATGTACAAAGTTTGCCATAGTTGTCAAAGTTTAACTTGCAATGAGTTGATTTACTAATGCGCAACTCATTACTTAATTATTTCGATGTGAAATACTATAAGCGTACATTACTGCAGTCCTTTGGTACTCAATATTTGAAAAATTATTTACAGCTCATATACATTTTCTTTGTTTGACAGTACACATTAGACACTATTTCTTGTAGTCTTGTAGTTTGAGGTTAAGTTTATTGTAGAATGGATACATTATCCAGTCATATTTTTTTTTTTTGCATTGGCCAAATATGTCATTCCAAATAATGAAGCAGTCCAACACCTCACTGTCCTTCCACTGAACATCATCAGAGGTGTTCCGCGAGTCATGACAAATGTTGTATTTGAGTGCCGTAAAAGATGTGTTTCTCTAAAACACCTGTTCTACTGCTAAACACCAGATGTAGGATTAATGTTCTTCTAGGAGTGACCCAAGATTCACCCAGATTGTAGCCCCTTTCACCTGTGGTGTAAGCATGGCTAAAGATTATAATTTTGCAATTCTTATTCAGTAACCACATTAGCCTCTTCGCCAGCCATTTCCTCGTCAGTCTGACTGACGGCTCTGTGTGTCACAGCTGCTGCACTGTCAGACAGACTATCAGTAACTCTGCAGGCTGCTAATCACCTGTGTCATTTAAATAGAACTTTATGGAGCCTTTACATAGACATCGCCAAATAACTGTGCAGTAGCTGAGCCAGTCACCAGAGTCTGCCAATTATCTCAGCCACAACTGGCAGCAAATTTCCCAGGAGCCAAGCAATCAACATCACTTCGGCCAAAAGACAAACATCCGCCAAGTCACATCCCTGTGCTGAACGTGACACCACCACCTTTATTTTGTTGATTGGCACGAATCCCATGACAGCTTTGACCACTAAAAGCCAAACCAATCCTTAAAGTCTTGCATTGTCAAATATTTTACATGCATGTATATCAATGGACCACATTAGTTTTACCCTAAATTTGCCATGTTTGCATGTTGAGATATGAAATTGGCTTGTGAAAATAACAATGACTAAGGCACCCAGAATTCAACCCATGCATTCGATTCCAACTAGCAGCTACACTTTCTCTTGATCATGCCACCATTAGTCAGAGCTCCACAGGAGACAACAAACCTAATTATGTCTATTTCTCTGCAAGCATGTCTCCATCTATCAAGCACTGTCTCCAGGCCTTCAAACTCCAATTCCTACAGAAAGAAAAGCATTTGGCTCTTCAGGGAAATGTATTCCGACAAGAAAAGACACTTTTACACCCAAGAAACGTTCCTTTATAATCCAAATGACACAATAAAAAACGCACAAGAAAAAGGTAAGAAAGGTAAGATGTGACCCTCATCTGAGACATTAACATTACTAAAAGGAATCAAGTCTGCAAGGCATCTAAATCTGTAGCATATAATGTGTATATATAGATATATATATATATATCTATATATATAAGAAAATATCGAATATCGCGATATTCTTTTTTTGTGATTGTGTATCGATTCTCAAAAACACTATCAATTATCTGTATCATGATAAGCATCCTATCGTCAGACTCTTGCCAATACACAGCCCTAATAATGTGGCACCTGGATTACTTTGAAGCCAATAAATTAACTTTCCACACACTGCCAGAAAAATGTAGTTGTGTTTATTCTACAGAAAAGACTGCGGAAGCATCAGCGTCACAGTGACGTCCTTGGACGTCATGAAGTTTTTTTATGTTCGGTCCCTCAAGCGCCCCTCCTGCAGTTCCATTCAGACTATTGAATGGGGGAGACAAGAGGAGGCAGAGGCAAATGTCACGGCAGAAGCCCCTGAGCAGTACATGTGACAGTGACATTTTGCATCTCAAAAGGACAGTAAATACTTTGCATTAGACCTGAGCAAGAATGTTCACTCTTACTCTTTGCTTTAAATGGAGGGGAAATAAATTATGAAACATAGACTTATATGCGATTATTTTCATTAGATTGTGTTTTTGACATCTAATGATATATAGATGTATACATGCAACAACAAAAAACAAAACACAACAAAGAAACTGAGAAGGCCCAGTCACCCCAGGTCTGGAGTTTGGTCCTGGAGGTCTTTAGCGTGTTTGCATCTCCGGACCTGAGGCAACGGGCACGGATGTGGCGGGGGAGCAGTTCGGAGAGGTAGGGAGGAGCCAGGTTGTTTAAGGCTTTGTAGGTGGTGAGAAGTATTTTGAAGTCAATCCTGTGTTTGACTGGGAGCCAGTGGAGGATGTGGAGGACCGGGGAGATGTGGTGGAGGTGAGTAGGCGGGCAGCGGAGTTTTGGACGTACTGAAGTTTATTTGCAAGTCTGGAAGTGATGTGGAAGCGGTAAGCGACAAGGAAGGTCGGAGTCGGGCAATGGTCGGCAAAAGCAGTTTTGGTGATGTGGTTGGCATGGGGCAGGAACAAAAGGGCGGGGTCGAGGATGATTCCGAGGTTGCGGACCTGGGTGGAGGGGGTGACGTTGGAGCCGTCGATGGTAAGCGAGAAGGACTGGGTGGAGCGGGTGAGGGAATTTGGACCGATGATGATTATTTCTGATTTGTTGCAGTTGAGTTGAAGTAAAAGTTCTGTTGCATCCATGTTTTAAGATCATTAAGACAGGCGGTGAGGGTCCAGTGGCTGGTGGGTGTGATGGTCTTGGAGGAGAGGTAAAGTTGAGCGTCATCGGCATAGCAGTGGAAACGGATTTGTCCGAGGGGAAGGATGTACAGGAAGTTTATGGAAAGGTATTGATGTGAGGTGAACCAGAAGAGGGTGGAGCCATTTAGTCCTGTGGTGTGTTGAAGGCGGGAGAGGAGAATGGACTGGTCGATGATGGTCGAGGAGGATGAGGATGGTGACAAAGCCGGAGTCTGTGTTGGTCATTTTCACTAGGGCAGTTTCTGTGCTGTGTTTGGAACTGAAGCCGGATTGGAGGGGTTCGTAGAGGTTATTGGAGATGAGGTGGTGTTTTAGTTGAGCAGCAACAACTCGCCCGAGGATTTTGGACGGAAAGGGGAGGATGGAGATGGACCGGTAGTTGTGCTAATTAATCCACAATAAACAAGTAAATTCCCAAACAAATAAAGAGAGTGCCCTTTGAGGCTAAAAGACAGTTACTCTTTGTTATTGAAGACTACCTGGCATAACGGAGAATATAAACTGGTTATGTTTTTTTCAGAAACTAGTTTCAAGTATGTCTGCTTGCTGCTTACAGACTAAATGCCAGTCTTACACAATTTCCTTACGTTGTTATGAAGTTGTTTCCAGCTCTGAAAAAACACAGTTTAAAGTTAGGTAAGTCATCCAGCAGTGACAAATGTGTTGTATGCTTCAATTTACAGAAAATTAAAAGAAAGATGAAGAGAAAATTATAATTTAAGTAAGTAATAATGTCTGCACTGTAGCCTAGATGTTATCCTTATATGACAATTATCCACCAATATTTTATTTCATAGATTTTTTTATTAAATATATTTATAGAGCCTTTAAATATACAGTATATATACACACCATTATACATTTCTAGATTTAAATAAATAAAGCAAAAATCATAAGCACTTATAAATGAATTGTGTTTGTGAGTAAATCATATATAATAATTTTTCTGGTCCAGTTTTATCATCTTTGTCAAGCAGATGTGATAATGTGTGCGAGATTTAACGGCTATTTTATGATAATGCCCATCATGCAGGACATTATCCACTGCTTAGAAACACAGAATTTGTACTAACACAAATATCCATGACATGTGGCCTAAGCTTTCCACCTCGTTATCTGTGCCAGGCTAAATGGCAAACCTGCCATTTTAAATGTATGAACGCATTATGCAACACACAGCAGCGCTCATCTCCAGCCTCCTGGTGCATCCACCCCTGGGGCACAGTGATTGGCATTCATAGGCAAAGTTATGGCCCCGCACTTGATTACCAGTCTCATTACAGGATGAGGGGCCAGAGGTCTTAATGAGGCCCGCCTCCTTTCTGCGTTAAACTAGGCAGGTGTGTGAAACGCAGGCAGAGGACGGTCCTCGTTTTCAGTTTCAGGCTCGGGCCAGCAAGGGCGAGATTACAGCACTAATCCAATGTTTGTCTGACACCAGCACTGATCCCTTAATCCAGACTGCTGCTTCCTTGCTATCTCAAGCCAGCTAGCCTGCCAGCAGCCGCCCCCCCCCCACCCTCAACACCCATAACACACAAACACACACCCCAGGATGCAGACGCCAGCTGTTGGGCTCAGCTGTGTTACAATGCTCTATAGTGTAGTTTGTGTGTGTGGGGGTAAATAAATGCATATATACATTTATGCATACACAGACGGCCTAAGTGTGAGCAGCTAGAAATCATCACACAATAATACATCAACATCAAAACACACTCACAGAGATGAGGTTTCCTGAATGATAAACCATTAAAGTGCACAATACACACAAAGGAAAGCAAAAGAGATGTTAATGAACCTCCGCTTCTCTGAAACAACAGCATGGAACTCATCTACTGTATTCACTGTACATTAGAGAGGAATGTTTGCCCAGCTCTCTGTGTGGGCTGTGCAAGGAGGAGGTACTAGAAACCTCGAGCCTGCCATTGTTGGAAAGTTACTGCTAAGTGCTGCACTTAAGTACAGTTCTGAGGTGTTTGTACGATTCTTGTGCATTTCCATTGTTGACCAGTTTCCAAATGTGCAAACATTTTGTATAGATTAAACTACTCCACAGTTTAATAGCATATAGTTAAAGTTGGCTCCACCCCAGCCGGCTACAACATTAAAATGCTGCTTACACCTTAAGGCGATAGCAATAATACATTCATTCAATAATGCAATAGAACACTCTAAAAGGTGCAATTCTGCATACGGTACTTCCACTTTTGCATTTTGCTGCTAATAATTGTACTTTACTTGTGAATGCAGTGTTTTTACTTGTAATGGGAGTATTTTCATTATGGATTGATCTGCTCATTATTTTTCTAGCATTTGTGATTAATAGTTATGTCCAAAACAATATCAATGATAATTGCCCATCAAAGTCCAAGCAGACGTCTCCATCTATCCAAAACCCAAAAGATATTCATCTCAATATGGGGATCCAAATAAAGAATAAACAAATGACAAGCTGGAGCTAAGCAATGTTCAGCACTTCAGCTTGAAGTTTTACATCATGGTGTTGCTACTTTTACTGTAACAACAGACTTATTTAACCACTGGAGACCCATTCACATACTGCACATGTAGAAAGACCAGGCTAAATAAGGTTCCATCACAGAAAATGTTATAGTAACACTTCTGGAAGGGAATCGAGCGGTTCATGAGGAATGTACAGCGGGGAGTTAGCCCGGTGAGGCTGGCGGCAGTCTGCGGGCTATAAACTGGCTCTGCTGACTCTCAGGGCTCTGCTGGTGATGTGCGCAGACAGCAGCAGGAGGCAACCTTTGTAGTTCCCCCCAGGTATGAAAAGAACCTGTCTCTAATTCCAATGGATCGCACAGAGCAGCTTTTAGCATCTGGGCGGCATGTGTGAGTGCCTTGGTGGATCTGAAAGTACATGAGACAATTTCCCAGCGCTCACCAGCCATCCTCATTCTTAAATGTCACATATAAACACATAAATGTCTACATGCATTTATCTACATTTCCTTCCAAATTTCACACGAACACAGACACAGACACATGAACCAGAAGCGTTGGTCGGTAGGTATTGTGGTTCATATACAAGATAAAAGGAGATGAATCTGGGCCCCAACCGCCAAGTCAAAAACACCTCAACATATTCATACGCTGACCAACTATCAACACATATAATCCATGTGAGCACCAGCTCCAAAGAGAAGCGACGGACCAAAAACTAAGGCAAACTGGCAGTTGCAAAACTGGCTCCTTGGAAACGCTGCTGAAACTATAGCGCAGTTGTGATACAACCGGGCGACATCGTTGAGATTCTAAGTGTATATTTTTTACCTAAAATCTCATGTAAAACCAGTTGAGCATTAAATAAAAGTATAAAATACAGCACTACGGTATTTTATACACAATATATTCAACATGTGCCGCTACAACAACCAAGAGAAACTCCCCCCTCTCTGCCTCTCCATCTTCAGGCTGGCAAACCATGCAGTGAGAAAGAGCCTCCTGCTCTTTCCATGCTGTCTCATTAAACAGGTAATTAAAAACAGCCTCCACGGGTCGGTGATTTGAGATGATGGTATGTACACACTATGTAGGTGGCCCCTAAAGTGTGGAAGCCACAGCTTTCCATTTAGTAAGCCGACATAGACAACAGGCTAAAAAATAAAGTCTGTGGTCGGCAGTGGAGGTGACATGTAGCCAGTGTGGAATTACCAAGGTCAAACCTGTGTGCAGGAGAAACTGGCCGCTGTTATTCTTTTGTGGTGCAATGCAAACACTGCGCAGCGAGGATAACAACACTCCATTATAGTATAGGAGGTTTTCATTAAAAAAGGAGAGCCTTTCACATGGAAATGACTTGCCATAAAACACTGCATTACTTTTAGTTTTAGGTTAAAAGCCTCCACGCTATGAGGATGGAAATTGGAATTAGTTATCCCTCTCTCTCTCTGCTGAGATTTGGATCAATATTTCCATCCAGCAGCGACCCAGAGAACGCGTTGACAGCAAGGCAAAATTAATGCAAACATGCTGCTAAAAATGAAAATGTGTTCTCAAATGACTGGTGGAAATTTCCTTTTTCCCCAAAAGAAAGTGTCAGCAGCAGGCTAAAATTAACCCAAGGTACCGTGTGTCAATCTGTTATTCTGTCAGTTTCCAGATGCTCACCCCCGCCTCCTCCTCTCCTTCAAAACACCACTCCTCTGTGGGTAGGAGGTTATCTACAGCCTGTGATCTCCTCACACTGGCCCTGCAGCAGAATCCCAGCACAAAACAGGGCCAAAGATCTGATCAGCACTGCAATGAGTGAGTAAGTATGCACTGGGTGTGCACTTGTGCTGAGCAGTAAACACCTCCAGCTTTGAACAGTATGTGCGTTCTGTTATTATGGTTTGTCCCCATTAACAGCAGCAGTATTCTGTTTATATGCAGCGAGGGAGTCTGTGCAGAAGGATGTGTGCTGAGGCTTCATCAGTATCACAAAGTATTGTTATGGACCTTGGACATGTAGCTTGGACACATCATTTTCATGCGCAAACAGCTTTTCCTGTTTAACTGAATTAGTGTGGACATCGTCGTTGCTAGTCATAGTGAGTTATCAGATCAAACTGCTCTTTTTTAAAAAAAAAAAACTGTCCTAATGCCCCCCCCCATCCCGTCTCATATTCTGTTCGTCCTAGCTCCCTCCTTCCTCTCTAAACCATCGGAGCCTCGTAGTGGCCCCCCCACCAGGGACAGTTTATTTTGCACCCGATACAGGATCATACAGAGGATCCTCCCCGTGTTCATTTCCCCATCACCTTCATCGAAATCCTCATCCACCCCTCCGGCCTGAATGGTCCCGTCCCTTTGGGGAATGCTCACCCGTCACCATTAATGAGGGCTACCTTGCTCAGGAAAAAGGGGTGGTGGGAGGGTTGGGAGGTACAGAAAGGGGGAAGGGAGCTAGTGGTGGGATGCGAGGCTCTGACAGCCCCTTCCCTGTGATGGATGACGGATGGGATATTAAGAAATCCAGAAGCAGAGTGATTTCTGCTGGGAATAGGGCACCGTTGGGCTCTTGTAAAGACTTAGCGCTGCGCTCTTAACTGTAAAATCTTCCTTGAATGCGTGAGCTTCTCTGAGGAGAGCTGCAGGCGTAAAAAGATATAATACCTGCAGAGGAACACATGCCTGTTGGTTTAAATCACATTGATGAAGCACAAAAAAGCACAGAGCTCAGTTCAGTGCAAGGGCAGGCACATTCTTAAATATGCAGGTGACACAGTTGTTGTCAAACATCCTCTGGTTTCAGCTTCTCAAGTGGGATTTTCTGCTTTTCTTTCTTTCACATCAGTTGCCACTAAATATGCTTGAGTGTTGTACTGTTGGTTGGACAACACGAGCAATTAGAAGCTCCGGAAACCTGAGATGGGCCTTTTTTTTTTTTTAATTTTTTTTTTTTATTATTATTATAAATTGGCTTTTTTCTGACGTTTTAGAAATTAAATTTATTACAAAATAATTGACAGATGAATCACTAATGAAAACAATCTCTACCTGCAGCTCTAAATGTGATGACCGCTCTCCGAGACTCAACATTTCCAAAACTGAAGACATGGCTATTGACTTACAGGAAGACAAGACAAACGTGTGCATGAAGTGGAAAGTGTTGAGAGCTGTACGTTGCTTTGGCTCTAATATTGACAAGAAATTGATCTTTGCCATGAGGCAATAGGCAAAAATAATAATTTGAAAGCTGCAGCTTCCTGTGTAAGACATCCTGGCCTGTGGTCAGAGATACAGGTTTCCACAAATTAAGAGCAACATGCACAAATTCTTCGCACAGCTTAACATTATATCTTATCCTTACTGGGATTTGTTGCTTTTTTGGACTGTAACTGCAAATACACATTTTTTTGAGCATCAGTTAATTAGTGCATGTGTCTTCCACTAGGAACGTTTTTTGCCTCCTTGCCAACGCACCTGCTATAATATTGATACACGCATACACTTTCATTGTAGCTGTTGTGGGACACAACACAGATCTGAACTAAACAACAAAAATGAGTTAGATTGCAGACAAATTATGGAGTGAAAGTCTGTATACTACAAAGTTTGTGTGTCACCCCTTTTTCCTCGTTTTGCTTGTTAAGGCAGTGAAAGAAAATATCCCAGCATGTCTGCGTGCATGTGTTGCTGGTAAGCCGCTTCCAATTTAAAAGTCACTGTTCTGGATTTAAATTATTCTGCCTGTGCATGTCTTCTTTTGTAGTTTTTGTAGTCAGGTCAGGAGTGTTTTGCATCTCCCCAGCTCCACCGAGTACAAGCACCGAAACCGAAGGAATGAACAATAACGCATCGCAGGCAGCGCGAGTCTCAGTCCCAAATTATTGCAGACGTACAGTGCCATACCCTAAGGTGTACCACCTGCTCTAAGACCCTCCACCACCAGCCACCCACCTCACACACACCCAGAGCGCTCAAGGGCACGAAACAAGAGCAAAATACAGGGGACGCAGTTTGACATCAAGGAGAGGAGAGCTTTAACAGCACATCACGACAGAGACAGATATAAACACTCACACATGCACACACTGACAACAGCCCACGCGTGGATCTCTCCACTGAGTGCTCTGAGCACAGCTGGAGATGAAATGTGTCCATGTGTCAGTGATGAAAACCAACAATTAACGTGATAAGAGAAACGGCCGTCAGACGGAGGTTAAAGAGACAAACAGACACAGAAAGTCATTTGCAATTTGACTAGTTTAAATAGATTTCCTTAACACAGATATATGACTCCACATTATCATTTATTGGACTGATGGGACTCACTTCACAGATATCCACATTGCATTTATGTCTAATTGCATTCTGACTAGGAAGAATTCAACCATTGAGTTGTATGAAAAATCTAAATAAAGATATCTACAATTAAATTCTGCCTATAAATTAGGTAAATTCAAGATATCTCTATGTAAATTACGACTACTTAACTCAAATTCAAGATCTCTTCAGTGTAGTTTTGACTAGTCATAATTTCAATTAAAGATCATTTTAATTCAGCACATTTTAAAAGATATCTTGATTATATTCTTGGGACATTTCAAACGAAGATATTACTAGTCAAAAATAAATGATAGATTTCTGAAACTGGAGTTACGATTAGTCAAAACTACAATGGAGATATCTTGAACTTGACCTATTGATAGTCACAATTCCTTTCCAGATTGTTACACTGGTGTTGATAGTGATACTGGATACTTCATGTCATTGTCACGGCAATACCGGCTCCAATGAGATGCAATGCATTTGATCACAGATTATTGGCCGATGACCTGCCCAGGCGGCCTGACATTCACGCAAAAAGCCTGAAATTTTATCGTCTCTGCGCATTAGCCTCCCACTTTATCAAAACACTGCTGCAGCCTGCAAGAGGGCGAGGAGGTTGATCTACTCTGCCCTCTAAACACACCACCCATTATTCTCCAACACACCTTCTTTTTTCCTCTCAAAAGGTCAGGGCAGGTGTATAAGGTGATTGGTCTCCATTTTAAAATTGCTCTCTTTGTCTCCTTTCCTCAGTGCTGGGCAGTCCAATACCACATACTGATTCATCATATTGAGAAAACCTGCAGGGTATTTAATCATGATTTCTGCAGGACATAACCCAAAGACACTCCTTATTCCTGTGTGTGTGGCAGGAAATACTGGTTTGAAAATCAAGCATTACGTTGGTTTGGCTTAATGCACTCTAAGCTGCAGCAGGCAAGAATCAGCAGAAAGCAAATAAGCCTTCCTTATTCAGGCCTTCTTTATCTTAAACCAAATGATTTACTTGAATCTTCGATGCACCT
The DNA here is from genome assembly GCA_943593645.1 of Bovichtus variegatus. Classification (NCBI taxonomy): domain Eukaryota; kingdom Metazoa; phylum Chordata; class Actinopteri; order Perciformes; family Bovichtidae; genus Bovichtus; species Bovichtus variegatus. The sequence continues at coordinate 11,577,919 of CALSCE010009344.1, read as the reverse complement.
GCAGAACCTCACTGGACGTGCAGACAGAGTGAATTAAAAAAAAAAAAAAAAAAGGAGACAAACGGTTAAATTCCTCCACCCCTGCTTTCCAGTCTAATACAAAGACACGGCCTTGATAGCGCGACAGTGTCATCACCTGCCCTCTGTCGAACAACAGACACACATAAAGAGATCATACAATAAATATATAATGGAGCAGCAGTCAGTGCAGCCAGACAGGAAGCCAGGCAGGCTGGCAGAACGCTAGTGAGGGCTGAGGGTTTTTTTTACGATGCTTGTTTTATTATTTATAAAGGAGGATGAGGTTTCCAGGATGCCGGGCTCGCTGTTGGCTGGAGTCCCGAAGCTGCTCCCATTCATTCATTCCCTCTAACACATACATGCACACATCGCTACTGAAAGTGTTTCTGCAGGGATATGTCTGAGCAGCAGAATCCAGTGTTCTACATGGGGAACGACTGCAACGAGGCAACACCATGAGGCTTGAAAGGACTTTTTTGCCAAAAGTGCCTAAGTGTGTGTCTGTCATAAAAATAGGCCGTAAAAAGAAACTCCAAATCAATGCTGTGACTCTTCCACAGCGGTGATAAAAGCCTGGGTTCAATAGCTCATGTCACCATGTTATGGGGCCTAACACAGACGCCGGCCTCTGCGTTTTAATATTTTATTAGTCTCATCCGCTATCTCCACCAATCAGTCGATATTCTGACGGAAAGCAGAGACTGTGACAGCGCCTGGCGTCAATCATTTTTACAGTCTGGGTCAGGAAAGAGTAATCCAACAGATGCTAAACTCACGGGAGCGCTGCCAGCACTCCAGGACTGAGCTTTGCTTTTCAGGTGTGAGTATGAATAAGAGAGCAGAGGAGAAAAAAAAAAAAAGAATAAAAGTGGAAAAGAAGAAACTCCAAAGAGCTGTGGATGTCCCCTGCAAGTCACAGAGCTGTTGCATCCATCAGCAGAAAGAAATCTCTCCACCTGCAGGATCAACAGCTCTTTGGCACCGTTTATACTTACCGATGCTTTTATTAAAAAAAGGATGACATAACTTTCCCATGGGGCAGCTGTATAGAAAAACAAATAAGGAGGCACTTTTCCATTTAAAAAGATGCATAAAACCAGTCTAGAAACTGCAACCAGTTCGTTTCTTTAGCTTGTTTCTAAGTTTGGTTTTGGTTTGGTATTAAACATGTGCTCTACTTTTCCATTAAAAAAAAAAATATGCATTTGCTTGTTGCCTTTGAAACATCGACACCGAAGTCAACTTTAGACTAAATTTACACAAATTTTGCTAACAGTAAGTGAGATACTACATTAGTGGTATACGTATTACTAAAAAAAAAAAAAAAAAAACATACAAAAGTGACAACAGATACCAGTTATCTACTAGCTGCAATCAGAGATGTGCTTCAAAGTAACTGCAACTGCCAGTTTGCCTTAGTTTTTGGTCCGTCTCTTCTCTTTGGAGCTGGTGCTCACATGGATTAAACTTTAAAGTAAGGTAAAGTAACTATCTGCAAATATGTGATGCAAGTTTTGAGCCGAGAGAAAGATTCACCACTCGCGAAAACAAATGTTCTACTCTTTATCTTTTTTCTGTCTTTAGCAGCTGTATATGACACGACATTTAGAGAGCACACTTACTTGAATAGTTGTCATTTCTCACAGCTCGTACAGGTGGAAAATTACACTTTTCCCAATCGCATTTTTAAAATCAGCCCAACTTCTGTCTTATTCTTATCCCTTCTACTTCCAGTGCATACTCCTCCATCCTCCATTTTCAAGCCTCCATCCCCCACCCTCCCTCTGCCCAGGCAGCCGCCGCAAAGGTGTCATTCCCCTTCACTGAATGGCACAGACGCTGAATAAAAACAGTTGTCTTCTAATCAGTAGTGAGAGGATGGCTGTGTGCTCATTGGACTGAGATGAGGAGTATCGCGATCAATGTACACAACAAGTAAATTCTTCCAATAACTGGGGCCAATTGTGGACATTAATTAGATATTGGCTGTTGCTAAGTTAGTGTTATCCATATCCAATGTGAGAGGAGCTCTTCTGTGAACACAACTAATTCCATCATTAAATCTGTTTTCACTGTTATAGGATTGAGTCCTGTCGTGTTTAAATGTCGTTTCACAGGTTACTCACCTTGTCAAAACTAAATTCTGGGCAAACACACAATTTTTTGACAGATGAGGCTACAACTGATGATATACACGTTATTGATTTCTTATTTTTACTGTTTCAGTAGTTAAATGTTTAGTAAAGTATTCACATCACAAGTTCCCAGAGGCCAAGGAAACATCTTCAAATTTATTGTTATCCAGATATCCACATTTTTTTTTAAAGAATTCATCAGTTATCAAAATTGTTAACAAGCTTATCTGTTAATGAACTAATGATTTCAGTATGAACCACATTTCAAGACATTAAAACATAAGCGATCAGTAACTTGAACAAAAAAAAAAAAAAAAAAACTGTTTTTGGCTTCCCAAATGTATTTCATTGAACCATAATTGAAAGTCTATCCTACAGTAGCCTTAATCAAAGGTGATTTCTATTAACCGACATCACCACCTTTGTAAAGCCCTGCCCAGAGGGGAGGATAATACTAAGACACGAGACAGAAGGGAGTGTTTGTATGCAAAGCAGGAGAGGAAGAAAACGAAGGGAAATTAATTTTGCTCCCCTGGTCTCTTACCAAAGATTGCCTAGATGTTGTCTGTACCAGCAGCCTGTGTGCAGAGTATTGATTGTGTTTGCCTTAACTCCCCAAATCTCATTACCTGAGCGTGCAGGATGTAAGAGTCAGTTTAATATTTGGACCGTGTACACCAGTCTCGTTATCCCTGCAGTGAGGAGTAGATTGTGGGATAAACGGCATGTCTCGAGCACAGCGATCAATAGGAGTTAACAAGAGAAAACCTTTGTGGCTACAACACAGGAAGAGGTAAAATGTGCTTATTATTAAGTGTTCTTTATAAAACTAGAAGTTCTTCATAATCTGCAAGGCTTCCGTGACTTCCACCAAGTCTGAGCATTTCCTTTGCATAAAAAGTTTTTCTCCTTCCTGTTTTGTTCATTTTCTTACTCCAGCTCAGGAAGATTCTACTGTCAGGAAAAACCTGAAAAAGCCTGAAAAACAATCCACCATCTTATACAAATCTTTGATTAAAGAGCATACTGTAGGTCTGGTTTCATAACGAAGCTTATTTTACTGGCTCATAAAATGAAGTCAGGGACTCTTGAATCCTGAAGCTATTCCTAACTAACACAACAAACATAATTTCTGCATTTCAATAAATCAATGTCAACTTTGCAAACAACACTTTATGATGGTATTGGTCATCAAGCCTGACATAATAGTAGTAGTGTTACCCTCCTGAAAAGGACATTCACTTTTGTTGATACAAACCTGAGATTATCATAATATGGGTAATGTTGTATTAGCTACTTTTTGATGAAAGAAATACAGAATGAAAATACCTAAATACTTAAATATGTGCACGTGCTTTACTCTTTACTGCCTTGGCTTTAATTGAGGTTCAAATCTGGTGTCTCCTAAAGAGGATATTATACATACAAATTATGACCAGTGAAGTTAAAATAAAAATGAAATGATTTTTTTCAAAATAAAGAAGTGAACGTAGATGTTTTTTTTCCCTCCCTGACTATTGTGGACAAGCCGAACAAGCCCCATCCGTTATGGAAGCGCCTGAGAGACTAAATCAAGGGCAAATACTCCCAAAAACACACTCCACTGCTTATTATGCATGTTGCTGTAGGTACAAGGTAACAGCTGAAAGTGATGAGCATACCTACATTTGTATCAACTCACTACGATGGAGCACACTCAGATTCTAGAGAGTCAGTAAAATAACTGTTAATCTGAATATTTATGGAAAAGGCATGAACGGTGAAAAACTGTTACGTGCCTTATAGAGCAACAAAAGAATGCAAAATGAGATGAGATAAGAAATGCAATACAATCTCAAGATAGTGATGGTAAAAATGCAATGCACGTACACTCATGTGTGCTGATTCTATTCAGTCATTTCTCCAACCAACACTATCAACATCTAGATCTGCCTTCAGCTCCATCTCCCTTCCATATTATTCTCCTTTTCGCCACCTCTTTGGAGAATGAGTGGGATGGCATTAAGAGTGCGTTGATATTCTGCAGGGGTTGCAGTGTCTGGGTCGCCACAATTACCCAGGGGAGGAGGAAAGACGACATAAAGGGATGAGAAGACACGAGAGGAAGAGAAGTGGGCTAGAAAAAGGGAAATGTGTACCTAGAGTTTACACAGCGACTCCATTGTGTGTTCAGGAGTGGGTTTGTTTCGTTTTCTGACTCAGAACAAAGCTGAACGCTTCTCTGCAGACAGAAGACGGAGGTCCTCCTCTTTATCTGGTCAGTAAATGCTGAGGATGAATGGAGAGTGTTGAAGGACTCCTCTCAGGTGTGCAGACAAAGGCTGAGGTTTGGTCCACGGTGGCCTCCCTTCCTCCTCCACACTGACACGTGCAGACACAGAGCCACTTTACAGACAAACACAGCACTTTGGAATAGAGGAATACGCGGGCAAACTTGCAAAGTGCACAATCAAAATTTTCAACAGAGGGAATACATAGATGGGATCGGCACAAATATTCGCCAACAATAAGACTATTGCTTAAATACTTGTAACAGTAGATTAAATTACCACGCTTAAGAGAAACGCATATTCACAAAATCCATACGTCTGACAGACACTCAACGAGCGCTGGAGCAGGGCTGTGAAAGCAGTCGGATGACATATCCACTGCCAATCCTTTTTAAGTCATGCAATGCTGAAAAGCATAATCATCAGTTACATGTTAAAGGCAACATCTCCCTGCTTTTATTATATTGCCCCTAAATCCCAAAAGACAAACACAGCTCGCACACGAGTTTCAAAACATCAACAGTGAGCTGAGAGGACGTTTTAGGGGTGTGGAGGGACCTCTAAAAACAGAGAGCATCTTTAGAAAAAGAAGTCTTGCACAAGATTGTTTATCTTAATGTCTGAATTCTAAGCAATAAACTATTTTATCCAACCGCATAGTGCAAAAAGCCTCCAAGCTAGACACCGAGGAGGCCAGACAGTTCACTCAACCTTCCTTCGTCGGCAGACCTGGAAGGTTAAGGTAGTTAAAATTAGGAATAAGTATGATGGTTATTATGCAGTAACTCAAAGGTAGGTTGCAGGTGATGAATATGTAGGACTAACTGTGCATTCAGACATATGGATTCCAGGAGGCAGGCTGTGTCTTCCTGCTGAGCCTGAGCTTGTTTACATATTCAGTGCCGACTGGTCAGTTGTTTTTACTGCATTTTTCTGTCAAAGAAAAACAAAAACTTGCAGCCCTGTGCACTTTAGGGCATCCGCAAAAATATTAACGTTTCTCAATTCCTAAATGTCGAGCCATTTGCTGCCACTTCGCACCTCGGATGCTAAGAGCAACATGAGGTGTTGCAGATTTCCATTTAAAAACGACTGATATCCTGTTGCTTCTTTTCCACTTGTAGCTGTTTGAACACACCTAAAAAAGGTAAGGGAGCAAATGTAAGTCCTCGCAAACATAGTCAAAAAAAAAAAAATCTCAGTATACTGTGTGTGTTCATGTTAGTGAGGGCCCACGCTGTGTTTCAGTGGAGCCGGAGCACGGCTGGTTCATAACGATGTTAATACCTCAGCCAGGTGTCCGGCTATCTCCTGCCAGCACGCGAAAAGGAGTCCGCGACATGAGCCAAAATAACTGGGAGGGTTGTGCCTATGAGTGTGAGAAAGGGGGGGTGAGTCTAAAAAACATCATGCCATTACAGCCTTCGTAAATCAGCACAGTGGGGTGAGGGGCCTGGAGTGTCTTGCTCACAGCGAGGGGCTCGGAGGAAATCAATGGTAGAGGGAAACCCCTTCAGAAACCTGAATGGCCTCCGGCTAAAAAGAGACGACAGAGCGACGAAAAACATAGAAGAGGGGAATTGAGCAAAAAGGGAAGAGAATGGGAAGATGGTGGAAGAGGTATAGAGAGGGTAAGGTTAAGGTAGATCTTTTCCACAGGGAAGACATTAGTGACATGATGGATGGGCTGGGATGAGCAAGAAGTATCCATATGAATACACGCACATAATGAGCCAAACATAAAGACAGTTGCTCGCATACAAAACCCTGCAGCTGACCACACCAGTGACCCAGATGATTTGTTTCCAGATGAGTGCTTTAATACCAATGTAAAATTGCATCAAGGATGCTAATGTAAATGCACTGTTAAAAGAGAAGTAATCTCACATCAGAATAACTACTATATCTGTGGAAACACAGCAACTGCTACAACACTGGGTACAGTTTTTAAAAGGACAGTGAAAAGTTCAATAAATAATACTACACAAAACCACCATGACCTATCTGCGAGAATTACCAGGAGCCGACTTTTGGCTTCGGAAATTTCGTTTTGGAGGAAAAAAATAGTAACAACCTTTATAATTTGCATTTTTAACACGGAGGAAGGCAATCTTACCATTCAAGTATGTCTCGGCTCTAATGAACTAGCTTAATTATACTCTACTCTGAATAGCATCCATCCATGTATCAATTTTCTGCCACTTATCTGGGTGTGGGTCTTAGTGGCAGCCGGCAAAGCAAAGTAGCCCTGACATCCTTTTCCCTAGCCACATCCTCAAGCTCTTCCTGCGGGATCCCGAGGTGCTCCCACACCAGATGCGTGCTCGGGGTTTGCCCAAGGGTCTCCTCCCAGTTGGAAGTATGCAAAATACCTCCACAGGAATCTTGTGGATATCGGCGCTGCTCATTCTATAAGACTCTGAAACATCTTCATTCCTTGGCTTTAGTTCAGCATGAGAGTTTCCTTAATTGTCCTCTTGTCTTTTAAACTGGTTAACTTTAGTAAACTATTGTTGATTGTATATCTGCTTTATAAATATATTTGGATTGGATATGTTGTAGATTTTAAGTAATGTTATTTTTACCGTGAAGAAATTACAACAGTATTCTGGCTGTGGAGTAGAAATAACAGAAAGTAGCACACCTGAGCGCTATAGATGATTTGCAAATGTATACATGCTTCACTTGTAAAAAAAAATAAAAATAAAAAAAATAAATCAAAGGCAGACATTAAGATTTGTATTTTCTGGTAGCATCTACTCAGGCAGAACAGACTAAAAACAAGGAGAAAGAATTGATAACACCAGAGACACAGATGTGCTGCTTTATTAACAGCCAGATATTTGTGCATCTCTCAGCACTGCAGCATGGAGCATTTCCATTCATTAGCATGTATTCACGCTATAACTGGCTCACAGCGAACAGCCAGAGAAAGGGTAGAGAAAAAGAGAGACGGGGAGCGAGGACAATGCTACTTGATAAATCAAAAGCACACACCTTGTCAGTCAGCTGCATGGTGTTCTACATTAACACAACCCACTGCTGGTTGCTTTTGTCTTTACATCACATGCACATGCACTAACCCCCAATTACCAGACGGCAGAACAGTAAGCAGTCCTCCGTAACACATCTCCCTGCCCACAGTGGGACACGAGAAGAAATTATTCTCAATGAGAAGAAAGAAACGTGTGAGACGAGCAAACAACAGATGTAACTGAAGGAAGTCGGAGAGTACGAGTGTTTTCCAGTTCAATCTGTTAAACAAACTTACACTTGCATTTGATTCCGTGGCCATGAACAATATCCCTAAAGAATTACAATACTTTTTCCTTTCTCTGCCATTGCGATATCTAAACATTGTTATCTACTGTAATAGCGGAAATTACTGATAACCATCAAAACTTAATCTATAGGTATTATCTATGGATCTTTAAGGTTTTGAGATATCCTGCTGAAAAAAGGAAATTCTTAACAGGGATGAAAACAGAACTTTCTTGGCAGAGATGGAAAGTAACATCTCCTTTTTCTGGTAACCTATATTTATTTTCACAATGTCTTCCTTTTCACCCTTTTCTCCCCTTGTACTAACTACTGCGCACCAACATCTTTCCTCACTGTGAGGAAACTGGGGCCTGGTGTCTCGTTTTTTTAAAAAAAATGTTTTATTAAGTTGTAAGGTAATACAAGAAATGCTATATGGCACACATCTGCATCAAGTATGCAAAATGTCAAGACAATATCAAGACCACCTGTTTTCATATAAAACCTCCTGAGCAGCTGGGATAGGGGATGAAAATCAAAGAAAGTTATTATTTATTGGTTTAATCTGTTAAGGTTTCTCATAAAATCATAAAGTAAGGTGGAAATGGGGGAAATCAAAGACGAGATGCATATAAAAGATGGGGGAAAGAGTGAAGAAAGCAGACTAAAACATGAATAATATGAAGTGGAGCAGTCAAGTAGAAAGGTATCCTACAGTAAATAGGACACATTGAAATACTACTCAATAACACTTTTTCCTTTATCACCTACTCCACCAGAAAACCAATTCTGGGTTAAATGCACCAGTTGCACCTTACTAGCTTTCAGGCAAAATTGTTGACTACAAAGACTCAATGACTACAAACTGTGCAGGTACTTTTACAAGAGGCAAACAACCGTTCAGACGAATATGAAGAAAAAAGCAAAAGTATGCATCACCAAAAATGCAGCATGTTTATACCATACTGCAGGAAATGCTTTGTCATGTATGTACATTTCCTCCCAGAATGAAGTATTATTTCTGCATTTTCCTGTATCACTACAGTCTTTGGTGAAGCTTATTGCCACAGTTTGGACACAAAACCCAACAATAACAACACATTTTGTTTTCATGAATAAATAAGCAGAATACAAATTGGATTTATTAACCAATTAGTTTTTTATTATAAATGTGTAACCAGATGCAATTAAGAACCAGTTCTCATTGCCCCAACACTAAATCACAAATCCTGGCTTATGGCCTAAGAACACATAAGACAAACATGCCTATGCACCTAAACACACACAAACACACACAAACTTCAATCGGTTCATGAGATATTCCCTGAGCTGAGTAAAGGAGGTAAAGCGCAGGGAAGCGGAAATCAATTTGGAACAAGCCCGATTCATGCCTCTTCCTTCCCAGACTCTATATACCTCACCTGCACTTAGTTACATATTCATTTATTCATTTATCTTCGGTGAGGTCTTTAAGGCAGCTGCAGTGGATATATGGAATTTCAAAATGCTCATTAATATTCAGAAATGCTGGTTTTACATAGTTGGGCAGAGACAAATCGCTAAAAACATAATTATGGCTCCATGGATTTAAAAAAGAATTCCCATAGGTAATATTACACAAGCTACATGAATGCAGAAAGCCTACCTGTATGTCTGTCTCAGGGAGAGTAATTATATGGCTGCGAGGGCCGAGAGGTTTTTAATCCATCCACAATCTATACCGGCTGATTTAGCTGATTAGCTCCTTCTCACTTGGGTTGAGATCAGAGCCTTTTGCGTTTGGTTGGAGAGGAAACCATCAGACTCTCAATCCTCCATCCCTGATCTAACTCCTCACTGGAGAACCTCGGACCTATTGCACCATTTTGTAGGCCCCTGGACAAACACACACACATCCAAAGACAGAGATAAGAGTTTTGTGTACGTGCGCAGTTTAGTTCTACACCTTCACGAGAGAAATTGTGATTTTCCACAACATTTTGATGCCAAAACCAACTTGGTAATTATGCCAACTTGGAACCAACGCAGCTTGTAGAGGTTGTGTTTTGTAATTTGTGTGGAGAAATTAAGAAAAATAAAACCACAATAGAATTGCTGTGAGCAATGGATGAACAAAGTTTCTACACAGAAGTTTGTATATTCTGCAGAGAGTTTGTAGCTTTGCTGTTGCTGTCAGTAAAGGAAGGTTCCATCTCAACCCAACAGAGAAGACAGTGTTTATTGGCTTAAAATCCTCAACCTTTATTACTCATCACGAAATATTGTAAATCATTCTGGGCCTTAAAACACACAGAATGGTCGGCAATATGATATGATAACAGGGATTCAAATGCTAATAAAATAATTGTTCTTGTGATTGCCACGGAGACAATATGACCATCAGACAAGTTCAGCAATCAATGCCTATCGTTGCAGCCATTACCAGCATACAAAAACTAAACCTGAGCCTAAACCTAGAGCCAGGCTAGTGACCCTGTGAGGCTGCAATGCTCATTTACACTCTAGAGCACAAAACAGTAGGAGGAATGAAAGTATAGAGATACATTTGTTATACTAGTGGGTCAAAATAAATAAAGTTGGCCTTATAGTGGCACCACAGGAAAGACTATGTTACCTGAATGAAAAAGGATTTATCCTCTGTAGAATAGTCAGTTATGTTCAGAGGTAGCACGCTACCATTTTAGCGAGCTAATTTAGCATTACTCCAGGAAGAAATACATTTAAGAGGGATTCTGTCATGAGGTTACATTCTTGAACAAGTGTGAAGTTTGACCAGTTGGTGGCTCTAGATGAAAAATCAGAGCATCACCAAAGTCATTAGGATAATTCCTCCAGGGAAAATGAATGAATGCTTTGAATACTTTTTTGTGAAGTTACAAACTACTGCTGCAATCCCATGAATCCCATGATCGAGTACCATCAGAAAGTTAGAAATAGAAACTCCCGCAAAATGTGTGCGCTTACGTAAAAGAGACTAAAAAAGGTTTGTGTGCCCCAGAATTACACAGATGAAAACCACCCTGTCAAGAGTATGAGAGTTATGCTGTTAAAGCTAAATCATCCAATGAGATCAAATGTCATTCATTAGTTTGTAACGTATTCCACTCTGGAAACAAAGCATAAGACCAACATCACAGATGCAGAGACTGAATGACATCGTCGTGGCTAGAGCCATGACACTAGAGCGGCAAAGAATTGCTGGTGACACAACGAACCGCACCAGTATTTTGTCTGCATGCAGGAGAACTAGACCTTATGTCACTGGTGTTATAGCTCTTGTATGAGCCACTTTCACAAGGAAATTCTACAGAGACACTTGGACCCTCAGACATCCTCAGTCTCTCTTGTTGAATGTGGTTCAGGAGATTTTTTTGAAGTATATAAGTGCGGTGATTTTCCTCTTTGGTCCTTCACTCCCTGTAATCGCTCCCCCTCATCTTCTTTCTCGATTTCCTATAAAAAGCCTATATGGTGTATTAATTAGGACCATCTCTGAAAAAAAGCCTTTTACTATATGACTTCATTAGATAGCGGGAAGAAGTGATAACGGCAGCAAACAAACAGCAAGATGGAGCAAGAAGCTTCTAGTCAGTCAAGGTGTTGTAGAAAACGTTGTAATTAGAATGTAGAATTTCAAGGCCCATTTCACAAATGTTCAACCTGTCTACTTGTATTCCACTTTACATAGATTATCATTACACTTGATAAAACTCTTCACATAACCAGAAGCCTCTATTAAAATCCTACAGTTTATGATGTAGGGGATGAGCAGTGAGTAGCGTCCAAACACTGGGATTGAAGTCTAACTTCTGCTTTGCTACTCAAAATTCTAGCTTTATCTTTACTGGTTTCAAAGTCTCACAGTGTTGTTTGACTGAGAGAATGACTCAAGGTCTTTGGGGTTGAAGCGAGGCTTGCTACTGCTTGGCCTGGGATTGCATCATCAGGGGTAAGATCTGTGTTGAGCACAGCCGCCCCAACAACTATGATTCCCATGATTAGTGACAATTGTAATGGAGCACACTACAGACAGATTAGTCACGCTCAGAAAGACACAAGATATGCAGTAAGAAATTGGTGAGGACGAGGATTATGTGGTGATGACCAACATATCTGCTGACCTTTACCCACAGGGGATCAGATGACAGAAATGCTGATGTGTATGTGTGACACACTGCGCTCAGGTCCTTTCTACTCACTTCTGTCCAAGTGCGTGTGCAATCGGATACAAAAACATTTTATAACTCACATTACTACCTACGACAGGTATGAGAAATAATTCAAGAATGGGATTTAAGACCTTTTTCATACCTCCTAAAGCCTGTTTGGAGGAAACTGAAACGAATGCTTTTTAAGACTGTTCAAGTCCTGCAGATACCCTGTGTTACGGGGAACAGCATTCTGACAATCATTTAGTAACATTGGAAATCTCTGACTCAAGCTGGGTATATATTTGCTGATAGGGGAAGTTACAGTGGGCCAATAACCCCTGGGCTCCTAATGAAGGAGGAAGAGGAGGATCAATAAACTTACAGAAAGAGAGCATACAGTGAAAAGTGTCTGAGAGGAGTTACTGTGATATGGAGAGGAGATGGGGGTGGAGAGAGGGTGATGGAGAGGCAGAGAGGTGTCTTGGGATGGAGGAGTAATCTTCCCGCTTGATGATGAACGCTTCTCCTTGCATCATACATCATCAGCAGGCGACAGCACCTCTGGACTCCAGTCGATATCATCCGAGTTTGCTGGCCATTTTTCTCTCTTCAAGTATCTCACACATATGTTTAAAAAATGACCCAGTGAAAGAGAATGTAACAACACAGGATTTGGCTGTTTGACGATTTGTCTCTGATGCAAGCCAACATCAAACCACTTCTTTTTCTGGACAGAATCACAATTTAGTAAATTAATCCAGTCTGCTGGTCCGGTACGTCCACCATTATAATATATTTTTTAACAAGTAAGTTCCTGGTTAGAAAATTAAAAGTGTTCACCTGCTTTATCCTAGTAGACCAATTATCACAGAGCATAAACCAGGAGTACCAAAAATAAAACAAATGGACCGGAGCGACTGGTCTTCCAGGTCTCATTTGTATTGCCTGTAAAGCCTTCATAGTGAAAGCTCTTGTAAAATGAGGTCAAGTTTCAATGAGGAAACAGTTACTGGAGTTTGCTCTCCTGACACACTTCTACAAATTCAACACACCAAAGTCCTTGAGAAGTTTTTTCCTGTGACTGACACCTTTATCTAGACTAGCAGCATCTTGGCAGGTAGATTAGATAAGAGATGCAACGGTCCAACAATCTTTAGTCAAAGCACACAAACCAACAGTCATTAATCATGTCAAAGCACACCTGAGAAAATGCTTTAATGTGAAGACAGTCAAAACAAATTGAGCCCCAGTCATTGTAATTTAAGGACGATGGATTTATCTTCATTATGTTACGCTTTCAGAGCATGAAGAACTCCTGGCTTCCAGATGTCAAGATCATCCTCCTCGTACACATACGTACATTTTAGATTTTTTTTATGTTGCTTCAAGTCAAGGCTACCTATATATCTCACACTCACAAGTTTGGGCTCTTCAATCTATATAACATAAAACATCCTCTATCATTGGACCATAGATTATCATAAGGTAAGAAAACACATAAAAAAATCTGGGAAAGAATCTAAGCAGAGGACGGATCGCTCTTCCAGGCTGGAGAGACACGCAACAAAGCTGTGACGTGAGAGGAGCTGCTGGTTTTGGGTTTTAGGAATTTCTTTTTACCACTTTCGCTGAAGATATCCTCAATGTTCCTAAAAACAGAAACACTGTAGTCTCCCAAATGACATAACAATATTACAGGCTCATTTTATGTCCGTTTTCTTTTCTCAGAAATTAGGTTTTTTCCCCTACAGAATTTTACGCTTGGTGATTGGATGTTTCTCACCAAAATTCTTGTGGGTCAGAGTTGACTTATATCCTGACATTTTTGTTTACACAGACTGCCACCTTTGTAATTCGCTTAAAGAACCAGCTTTCAAACAGTTGCTCAACTTTTTGACTGGTGATTCAAATAGGAGTTTCATGCCCATCCAAACTTTAGACAGCTGCAACTGTCAGTCACCTAACATTGTCTATGCAGAAAATTAACAAGACTTTTACTTCTCAAACTTTGAATGCCTCAAATGTAACTATGAGTGGTACAGTCGACAATAAAAAGCAGGTATAGAAGACTTCCAAAGTAGCAGAACAGAAATAGAGTATACAACCAAGCACTACAAGGTACCGACGCTACAAAGAAACGAAGAAGTGCAAAATAACAGAACTAGTAGTGGACTTACATTATACTACCAATGTTTCCTCTAACTGGTTTCAGATAGGTTCTTGCAAACTGTGACAAAGCTCTATTGAAGGAGGACTCGGTTAAACAGTTTTTAAAAACACAGGAGTGTCAATGTGCCCTCTGAGTGAACTAAGGAGCTAAACTGTAATCTGTATTCTGCTCACAGTAGCAGCAGAGACCCTACAGTACACCTCCACAGCCATGATTTAACAAATCGTCTCAGAAGCCCTTTCTTTGTCTTGTTAAAGAATAGTGGGGACCAAAAAGGTAATATTGCAAACCACTTGTATTCACACATCATCCCATTTCCCCTGCTCTACATGTATAGCTCTGCAGGCGCTGTATTTCACACTGCATTTCAATGGGCTATTTTCCATACTCCACTATAGGGCTGTTATCAACCATCGCCCAACAATGAGATATGGTTCAAGCTTTATTGCATTTCCATGGAGCTGAGTGTTTTTCGGCTCCGGCGTAGTGTTATCTCAGGCAGCTTATGGTGATCCTTCACTAGGACTTACTCCTCTCATCAATTTTGCCCGTCGCTCCGCTGAACCTTGCGTGTTTCATTGGCTGGCAGGTGGGGCCGCCTCATTGGGAGTAAGCTCTGATTGGCTCGGCTGTGTTCTTCATTAGAGAATACTTGGACAGCAGGCTGACCCCTGGAAGGTTCCAGAGCATGTTGTGATAAATGAGCTTTTTCTTCTCTGTCACACCACCTGATCATATACACATACATGCAGACAAACATACACACAAACAGGGAGCACACACTCCTTCCGTCCTCTGCTGTGAATACTGCATCATTCCAAAACAGCTGAAACTCAGCTGCCTGCAGGCTTGGCTCACAAATCTGAGCTAACCTTTATTCAAAAGTGCTTACTGTAGTCCAAATTAAGATATGCGAACACCCAAACAGCCTCATTTGCATTCTGGATGAGGCAAAGTCTTCAATTTTTGGCAGGTGCTGTGGAGCCTGAGCTGACCTTGATGAAGCGATTCGACAGAAACTCAGTGGTTACTCCATGAATCTCTGCAGCATACAGATTCATCCTGTATGTAACTGCACTTAGGATGGAAACACATATACTTCTCTATTGTGCTTTAACACAGCGGACGCATGGAAAATAAGCTTAGCCTAATTGGCAGAATTACAAAGGATCCGCACCTTCACAGCTAGAAACGCTATTTTCGGACCGTGACAATACAAAATAACCACCACTGAGAGAATAATGTAACAATATATAATATAAAAAAATATAATTTGTCCTTGGAACTTACTGAAAAATAACTAATACAAATGTGGGTTTCAAATACAGCACAATTTGACCTTTCTTAAGCAATAATAGATCTACATTTAGCATGCTTTGGTGGGGTTTTTCATCTCTAAAAACACCTTCCTGTGATATCATTTTTGCATCCTGCCGTCTAGAATTAAAAAACGATTCCAAAACTTAATACAGCTTACAGATACAAACAAATCATTTTTGAACTTCTGAGGCCATCCCTGCTTTATGGCCTACACCAACAACCTGTGTCAACTGGAAATACAAATTAAGCCACCATCATAAACAACCGCAGAATCTTGCTGTGATGGATGAAACCCTCCACTTCAAACTGAAAGATTTCCAGAGGGAGAGAGAGAGAGAGAAGGAGAAACAGACTGATTGGGGGGGTTTACAGGAGTTACCAGCAGGATTCAGTTCTGCAGTAAAAACCACTGAAGCAATGACGATGAAGGAGAGAAAAGAGCAGGTATAAGAGGGCAGA
Organism: Bovichtus variegatus; assembly: GCA_943593645.1. Taxonomy (NCBI): domain Eukaryota; kingdom Metazoa; phylum Chordata; class Actinopteri; order Perciformes; family Bovichtidae; genus Bovichtus; species Bovichtus variegatus. The sequence goes on along the minus strand of CALSCE010009344.1, from coordinate 11,562,132 downwards.
AGAGTAAAGGGAGGCAGTTTGTCAGACTAAATAGTGAAACAGAGAGTTATTTATTAATACAATAAATTTAATAATCTGTTCTTTAACAATTATTTTGGTTCCATTTAGGCCAGAAATATCACTGACAACCTATGTGGAGCCCGACTGATACTCCCATTTAAGCCAAATGCTGATGTCTATATCTGAAATAAATAACAACATCTGATATTGGGTGATCAGGTTCGCAAATGTGGTTATTATTTGGTAAGATGCTTTACAGTTAAACACCAAAATCCACAGTTGACAGTGGCAGTAAATACAAGAGCACATGTTGATACATAGAGTTCAGTTACTCTACAGAATGACTCAAAATGTTTTAAACTCATTTAGTTATGTCACCATATAATAAAACCAAGCAAATAAAAAAAATAACTTGTGCTGCCAGCATCTACACTGATGCAGATATACTCTGTTTAAAAAAAAGAAATAAAAAAAAAAAAAATAAAAATTAAAATATTATATATTTATATATATATAATAGAAAATGTAATTGCTGCTTTGTCTGTTCAGTGGAATGCTATTATAGCCAGTAGTTCACACACACTGCATGTTCCGCCCTGCTGTTGCACTACTCAAATACACACACACACACACACACGCTGTTTTTATGTGTCAGAGTGTGTGCGTCTTATCTCCTGCTCAACACAGCATCAAGGTACCCGGCTCCTCTGCCTCCGAGTCACACACTATCCCTCTGTTATCACTGCAGCTACAGGGGGTCTCTTTAGCGAAAAAACCCTCACTTTCTCGCTGCTTCAGCCAACTGGCACCACCTCCTGCTCTCCTGCAGCACCTCCTCCCCTCGCCACTCGCATTTACCATCTCCACAGTTCAGAGAGCCAGGGAGGGCTGATGTAAGAGTGTTAAGAGCCGCATGCCAATAGCTGTAACAGCTGGAAGGAGAAGCTCAATGGGAGAGAAAACACAGGCAGCTATTTAACCCCCTGAACCTGATAACTCAAACAGCATTAAACCTGCTGGAGATGGTGGAAGAGAGGGCCACATAAACACAGATAAACATTCCCCTTTAACGCAATCAGGTCATGGAGCAGACTTGTAATCACCTTGCCCAACGTTCCCATCCTCAGATTTTGGAGTAATCCCCGCACCCCCAGCGAGGGAGACAAGGGAGATATGGAGACAAAGCTCCAAACAGCCAATAAATTAACATGTTTTTACATGCTGTCATCATGTGTGTTTTGGATTGATCTTGTTTGAGGAGGAGCTGCTAATGTGTTCGTCTCCGCCTGACAAAGCAACACAGTAGATGGCTGTACAACAGAGCAGTGAAGCTTTACACAGGGAAGTAGTTAATACAAATAAATTAGACTGAAGGTCTAGATTTGACGATGTTTCGTCCACCACATCAATGACCAAGACTTTTTTATTGGAGCTTTAAAATACCTTTATCATAATAATGGGATTTTAAAAGACATTTTGTTTGTGGTGGTCACAGCATAAAAATTACATTAAAAAAAATAAATAAAATAATAATAATAATAATAATAATAATAATAATAATCTTCATCAACATCCCTTTCCAGAAACAATGTTACTGTTACTCTGGATAATCCACAAATATTGCTATGAACAGTTTCACAATTAAATTTTTTAGAAAACATATTATAAACCGGTGTAACATTTCACATTGACACCTGTGTACATGCACCTGCAGACCTCCATATCTGACCTTCTGAAAGACGCATTCCACTTTTAGACTGATCAAATGTCTAAGCACATCTACAGCCGCGTTCAGACAGAGTGGAAAAGGTATAGAGGGGGAAAGAGAGCGAGACGGCAGTTGTGAGCGACCACATTGAAAAAGAAGACAGCAGAACGGATTGTTTTTCCAGGATCTGTCACTCACTGGTTGCCTGCTGTGGTTTTGGCAGGCAATCCAGGAAGCATCTCCTCAAAAGATTAACCATTTTCAACTTTTTCTCACCTTTTGCTCAGGAACATAAAAACATAGTGCTGCCCTGCCCCACCTCAACACTATGACTCACAGTCTTTGATAAAGATACATGGAGTTCAAAACCCCTTTCTCCCGAGTGAAACATCTCTGTGTCAACAGGCATAAAGGCCCTGAGGTTGACTTCTATTACAAAGACAAATTTGTGCAGACAGACCTGGAAAAGAAAACTACCAACAGACAGACAGGGAGTCTATTCTCCTCTCTCTTCCTGGATAAATATTTGATCAGCGGAACTGTGATGGGTATTGATTAAAGCCATTATCCGCTCTTTATCGATCCCGACTGACTGTGATCACAGTTTAGATGAAAATACACTAACACACACTCCTATAGCCTCTGAATGTCAAATCAGAATGAAAGGTTAAAGGCTTAAAACATTTAGCTTCACTTAAGTGTTTTCTAATGAGTTGATTGTAAGGTTGATGAAAGAACAGCACTGCAAAGCACTGACAGCACAGATAAAGGAAAAGATGCGTATCAGTGTGTGTTTGTACCACAAGTGCCCTGTGGTGTATATAAGTAGCCACTATCAGGTTACAGTGCTTTGCCACTCTCGGGCTATCACACTTCCCCTCAGAGTACTATTAACAGCTAAGATTACATTACCGCGATGTGTCCTTGAGCCCAATGTTGGGTGACCCCTGCTGTAGTGCTTACACAAGCACCTCTGCCTTCAAAAATGATGGGAACTACCACCACAACAGTGTGTGTGTGTGTGTGTGAGTGTGAGTCCGTGGCTTACAATGGGAAACATGTTTTGTCTTGTTTGCCACTTTAATCTGATCATAGCACTATAATTACATTGTGATATGAGGTGAAACGGATACTCTGACCTGACACAACTGTAACAATCAAATAAAGCCAGCAACAGCTCCACAGTGACACTCTTGGGAATAAGGCCACGTTTAGACAGAAAAATAGCACGGTGTTAAAAAAAAAAAAAAAAAAAAAAAAAAAAAGGCAAGGAAAGGACTGTATTGCTACAGGTACCCGTGTTAAGATGAAATATAAACCATTATGTTAAGTATGACTAATCCATTTATTAGTTTGCGAAGGGTCAAAGCAGTGTTTCTAATACTGTAAGTAATAGAAAGTTATCACAGAAAGGTATTGAGGCCAAATGAGAGGTAAACAGCAAAATTACACCAATCACTTTATTGTATTATACAAGTATTGGAATGTGCACTTGTATAAATTTGATCAACCAGTATGGTGTGTTGAGACAGTTTTAAAAAATGTTTAAAAAAACGCTCCTTGGACGTAGGGTTTTTGTGGGTCTCAGGGTCCCTTAGACAAAGCAGAAAGTGTTGGTATGAACGCAGCCCATTGACCCATCAGCTGCAATGAACAATCCAGAATGAAATGAAAACAAGGCAGGAAAGGTAAGAAAACAAACACAGTGGATTAAAAACGAGAAATCTTGAAAAAGCCTCAAAAAACAAAGATAAACCAACCACTGACAAACAGCCACAGACTGCACTTTTATAGAGTGACTAATAATCTCACTGAATGGCATAAGTATCTCTGCTAGCATACATACAAGAAGGTAGCAGTTATCATTTATTCTTAGATGTATGTGGTTGCCTGTCAGTCAGAATAATCTTTATTCTTCAGCATCTAATTGCCCTCAAACTTATCTTTTTTGTCATGATTCATTTACAAAAAAACCCTAACTGTTGAGAGATAAAAGGGGTGAGTAGAGAAGCAAAGTGCAGATATAGGGATTGAACTGGAGTCTCTGGGGTTACACTCTGTGGATGGGAGTCAGTTATGCATGTTTTCCCTGCGACACCTTAAACACAGTTTTTACAACGTGAATCCAGTAACCATTAATCCCTACCAAAACCCTAATGATGTCCACCAATCCTGGTGTCATTTGTGATCTGTCAAAAGCATGAGGCTCCTAAAATACCTCATCACCTCAGGTTCTCTGAACAAATGAATATCAATACCACATCTCAAATAGTGACAATTTACAGTTCTTGCAGGTTATTGAAACAATTTAATTACGCCAAGGAAGCCAGTCTAATCCATGCGTGAATCAATCAGAGGAAACGCATCATATTTGATTTCATTTGATTATACCGATTGGCTCTGACAGAGAGTAATATGTCCAAGCGAGGAAGGTAAAATTAAAGGTAATTGAATTCCCAGGATGCGTTTATGGTCTGCTGTCATTATTGGCAAAGCTGCCTTCAGATCCTTCAGGCAATATTCAATCTTACCACCACGCTATGCAAGAACCTTCAGGCAACCATCAATCACAGAGTGAGAAGCAATCACGCCTACAGTTTGATTTCTTTAAACCAAACCTTATTAGAAAAGTTTACTTTGCAGCATTTTATGTCTGTACAAACACTGCCCTAAATACAAGAAAATCTGGGGTTGTAGCATTGACAAAACATGGATAGAATTACCGCTGCCATTCAACGCTTTCTGTACAAAACACAGAAAGTCCCACATACAGTTGGCCAACATGCACAAGTATTGTTCATGAGACTTTTCTTTTATATGCATCACTTCAATGTGTCTGTTCCGGAAAAAGACTGACATGCGTAGAACTATAATTCCAGTTCAACTCATGACAGGAGGCTCAATGTACAAAACACTGAAAAGGTACTGAATTGACTACTAGCCACTAATATCAGATGAAGTAATGGTGCATTTTTCCTCTCATCAAGGCACATCAATTAAGTGGCATAGGATGACTTTGTTATAGTACTGAATTGTGTAATACACTTGTGTAAAAAGTTAAGTGGGTGGCCCTTCATGGAAGGACGGCACTTATAACCCTGTATCATTTTATATATTTGGCATTTGCACAAAATTTCAGTGGTCTCACCAGCATCTTATTTATTGGACAATCATCCTGCCAGGTTAATTATTCTGGCAGTGGAGAATAGTAGCTGCACATATAATTCTAGTCCCTTTAACCGTTGCAAAGCATGATGGACTTTATCTTCTTATTTGGTGTTAATGCCAGTTAAGAACAAATTAAGGATAAGACTGAGAATGAGGAGAAGTTGCAACTTTGATGGGATATCAACATCCATCCCATCAATGCATTTTCTTGTAATTGGTCGGAATTTCGTTCACATTTCTCTCCAAATAAACAGAACTACATTTTAAAAAGGTATTCTTTTTGTTACCACCCAATTTTAAGTACTTTATTCTCACCTGAAGAGTAGACGGGTGAAACACTCTAAAATTAACAAAACTTCCACATCACGTTTTACATGCACGCCTGATGCAAGCCTCTCCAGCGTATATGGCATCATAATTACCCTACATTTGGCTTTCACCAGTTGACTATGTATCCACTATGAAGCAAGAGAAACTATGACATTCAATCCTTAGTGTTTTTATGGCTAAGCAAAGGTTAGTACTCTACATAGCCATGGTGTTATAATTCAAGAGCACACTTCATTACATTGTAAAAGAATCATTGACCGGCAACAAATAGATTTCCCGAACACTGATTATTTGTGCTTCTATAAATCAAAAGCTTTTGATGTCTGTATTCTCCCTTGATCTCCCTGTGCTGGACACATCTTGGAGATGGCTGAGGAGAACCAGGTGCGGGTGATCAAGTGTCCTTTTCTGGGTCCTTGATTCCAGGCAGGAGGCCACAGTCTGGGCTCAGCAGCTGTGTATACACTGTTCCTGGATCAATAACAGCAGAGAGCCTGTATTGATTATGTGTGTAAGTGATACTAGAATGGGGGTTGTTTTGGAAGAGGAGGAGGGCGGTGGGTCGTCTGGAACAGGGGTACAACCTTTTGGTGACCCTGGTAAATTGGTGTGTGTGTGTGTGTGTGTGTGTGTGTGTGTGTGTGTGTGTGTGTG
>CALSCE010009344.1:11541602-11556262 GCA_943593645.1 Bovichtus variegatus | reverse complement strand
TGTGTGTGTGTGTGTGTGTGTGTGTGTGTGTGTGTGTGTGTGTGTGTATTCTCTGCCTCCCTATTCTCTCACATGCCCCGTTCTGTCATATAGGGCAGAATGTCTAAAATGTGTGCACAGAGAAGTCGTATTATTCAATAGAGGTTGACCCCTGAATTCCAAGGCTTCCGTATGTCCCCCATGTGTCCTGGTCTGACCCTTGTAACAGACTTGCCTCACTTCACCTCAAACAAGACCTTTGACAAATTAGCAACACAAGCTACACTTTCACCGAGACAGTTTTGACATTCTGGATTATCTACAGTGCGTCTGGAGTTTTTATTGATTGTGAGCTGCATACATCACAATGCAATATTGAGGTCGAAATGAAGAACTGTCCTGGTCTCAGTCAAGCTGTTGATCAATGCTACGATGATCCATGAATATTCCGCATCGAGGATCATTTTACAAAATCCTAACCTGTGGGGGTGGATTCTCCCATGTCACCCACTCCTGCATTCTCTCAACTAGGTTCTTTCTGGCAATCAACTACAATTTAGTTTGCCGCACAAATATGATCAAAAGGTATTCTATGAGCATTCTGTTTCACTCTACATTTAAAGTAATTTATTTTTGTTTTTGCAGACAGTTTTAGACTAATTTTAGTCAAACTACTGTATCACAACCAGCTTCCATCTTTTAACACTTAAACCAATGTTCCACTTAGGCAAGTTTGTAGCTTTTCAACATTACCAATCTCTATTACTCTATACTATTATGTTAGATTTTCAAAAATACACGCAGCAACCTGGGAAACAATTTAGTAGCTAAATCATTTTAGCTTCTAGGGGTTCATTATTAATTGGACGAGGGGATATTTAGGTAAAGTTTGACTTTTTCAACCCAACAATGCAAGAAATCCACTCATGTCAAAAGTCCTAAAACTATTTGCACTTCAATCAATTTTTAGGGTTGGCTGATGATTCATTGGATACTTCTGCATCGTTAGCATACAGTGCATCAAGCTTGACGCAAATAACTGACCATAAAAACACAATTTGTATAACATCTACATTTAAAATAAAACCAGCAATGTGGGGATTCATTCACAAACAGCATCAGCCAGCGTTATGTCTTGCATGTGTTAAATTATAAAAGGCATTGTAATCCATTTACAATCCACTAGTTTTGTAAATACAACACAAAGTAGGGCAAGAATATTTGACAGCTCAAAATTTTAACAGTGGAAATAAAATAAAATAAATGTTAGCTCATAATTATTCTTGCATCATAGACATATTAACAACTAAGCTTCCCTTACTCTCGAAATAGAAACCCTGACCCGCCTGTCATCCCAGTTGCCCTTTATTTACATTTATTGCATCTTTGCTATAGACAGAATGACAGGAAAAACATCTGTTCCAATGCCAAGCTTAGTGCTCTCCCAGGAATTGAATAGCTCAATTACAGCAGCTCCATGTCTGCAGCACTGCCTTCCAAAATAGTGCTGAGGCAGCATCCGGCAGCCATCAGGGGGACCCCACTCGGTCTCCTGGGGGCAGAAACTCCACATCCAGAATATATCCTGGTCCACTTTGATACAAATATGAAATATCTCTGTGGTATCCCCACTAGTGAGCCATTCCCCTTACATCTGAAATCTAGTCAATGTCAAAGTGCAACAGCCTGAAAACAAAAAAGCATCACCATTTGCAAATCACCTCGTGGCCTTAAGAAGTCATCAGTTGAGAATCAACTGCACATCTAAAGCTGCTGAAAGGGTATCCAATTTTGAAACTGATATGATCAATTTAAATAGATTTTAAATCAACTTAAACATTCTTAGTGGTACATATTTGGCGTTTGTTGCTCATCATGCACAAGAAAGAAAAACACCTCTAAGCAGCAAGCGTCATTCCTTGAGTACAGAAACAAGCAGCATAATTAGCTACTTCCCACCTATGTAGCTAAGAAGTTATTTATCCTTGATATTCAACACCACTCAGACACCCTTGCAGCACATTTTCAGGTCTAGAGAATGCATTAAGATGCAGCAAAAAGCAACAGTGGTGTCTGGGAAGGTGGAGAGAGTCTGCGGGAAGATATTGAAGACAGGAAATCATTGTCTGATTCATCACTTCATGTTCAGTGGATTACCCGCAGAGATGAAAACTGGTGGAAAATCTGTTCCATGAATAAAACAGGACTTTTTAATTCACAAAGATAAAAGAAACATTGAGGTCTAATCCCTCCATAGGACTGCAAATAAATCATCTCACAAATCCGCTCATGGAAGCTACATACCAACACGGGTAAGGACGGGCTGAGAATTCATAAAGATGCATCCAATTAAGTTGTAAATACATATTGTTATCGGTGAACCTGTGGAGTCCGAGTTTATGCTTTTGGCTCGGATCTTGGTCTAACATGAACCCAGATGTTGCCATGCTCTTACCTTGTCTGTATTTAAAAGAAAGAGAACACAAAAATAATAAATTATGAAAAGAAATAAAAAATTTAGCAACAGCTAGAAGAAAAATACAATTTACCTTCTGGAAAAACAGGCCCCATGTTCCCTCAGTGGCATTGTTCGTCGTCACAGTGCCAATTGTGTTTTCCATAGCCCCACAGGCAAACACTGTCCAGCAATATTTCATTGAACACACGGCAGAAATCTCTATTTCTTGTAACAAAGGGGCTGATTTAGAGAAAGCTTGTCCATGTTCCCTCTCCTCCACTTTCCCTTTGTCCACAGTCTCCTACCAGATATCCTTTCCAAATGCTTCTGATTTACACTATGGGCTCAATGAGATGAAAAACAGCACTTTTTTCACCCTTCATCCCTCCTTATCACTTGGAAAATTCCTGATGTGCAAAATTGAATTCCAACAGTATTTCCCAGGATGAAGATGAGAGGGAAGGGATTGAAGAAAACATAATATAGAGAAGCTGGGACAATCTCTCTCTCTCACACACACACTCACTCACTCACACACACTTTCTAGAACAAAGGCCAAAGAGGCAAAAAGGAGCCCACTTCCAGTAACATACATGCTGATCTGGTGTTCGCACCCCAGCAGTGACACGACTCGAATCTAACCCTAATCCAGTCACGTACACGTACAACCTGAGCATGAAGCTATGCTAACAGGTGCTGCGCATGGATTTTATATTTTTAATGAACATGAATCGAAAAAAAAAAAAATACATATCTTATAATATGAAATATATCCAATGTCAAGAATCCATCAAAATAACAGCTCAGAGGAAAAATTATTAAACAGTGAAAGTGGTAGCAGCATTTATATCTGATAGTTGGTACACAGCTTTTAAAATAACTTCTCCCCAGATATGACAAACGCTAGTTCTCAGCTTTAATTATAAATTCATTATTCAAAAGACAAAAGAGTCCCTAATTTATAAAGACTGTTCCCAAATCACAGCCACCTGCTGAATTGATTAATAATTAAAAGAAGGTGTTATCTTCTATGTGAATATGGATACAATGGCCATCGCACAGAGGAAATCCCATCACCACAGGAGCGAGCTGAAGCACCTGTTCATAAACCAAGCACCTCCCCTGAACCAGACTGAACCAGATCTTGCCCACTGACCCCCAGAGAGGGATTACAATACTGTTTGAGTCAGGACAGCCGGACCATCACACACCCTGCTGGGTGTGTTACTGACGACACCATTTCTCCGGCCATATAGATTCGAGCTGTCACACATGATACAAAAATTGTACTCTACTGAAAATGTGGATATACTGATGATTTGTTCAAATTCAGATGTAAATGGTATAGTTTCCATTGCTGCCTGAAACAGAACACCAGCCTTTGACAGCACGGTAGAAAATGACTGAAGGCGTAGGGCAAAAATGATGTCTTAAATAAAATAAAACTGTTTATGCAATTAAAATGAGGGGTAAATATGCAGCTTTAATGCGTACACTTGCATTTCAAATTGGTTATTTCATATTTTACTGTTTAAGATGAAACTAGAGATAAGCTTAGTTTATTTATGTTGTGTAATTGATGTCTTATTGCAACAGATGTGTTCTCACTACGAGAATATTTGGCTTTTTTTTTTTTTACAAGGAAAGACAGTGTATGTGGTCTGAAGTAGGAAAATGTCATTAGCATACTATTTACATTTCTACAACTATTGATATAATTCCAAAATGAGCAACATATGCATTATCCTGTATTTGTATAAATACCAAAAATTACAATAAAATGCAGATTGAAGGCAAAGGATTTCTTTCCAGGGTCATGAAGGATGTCCTTCCTGACACGAAGCTGAGCAGGCGCTTGGTATGTGAGGAGTCCATCTTCTAGGGGGCCCAGCTAGCCAATCTGATTGCCCCATAGCCGAGGTCCAGGCCATCCCACCAGCCCCTGCCACCTGTCCTTCACCCTCCCTCAAGGCATGGGGAGAGGGTGACGGCCAGATGGCTCTTGAGGGCCAAGCAGCATCATGAGTGCAGCATCCTCCCTACCCCCAATCTCAAAGCTACATGCCTGGTCCCACCTCCACTCTTTGAGCCCCCCTTTCCTTCACCAATCCAAACCCCTGAGCCCCAGCGCTCGTCAGTGCTGCATGAGTGGGCAAACACAGTCCTTCACCAAAATAAATCCCTCATCTCTCCTCTGCAGCTGCCTGGTTTGCAAGAAAAGCTTAGCTGGTGCCTAAAAGAGCCCTCATCTTTACTGGCAATACAGCATTCATGACTTTTCAGATTTTCACTATCAGAAAGTGCCAGAACCTGCTCCTTATGCTGATTCTTTATTAGTTAACTGGAAATCTTTAAAAGAAAATCTTTTATGTCTGCTTCAGCTACAGAGTACCTGAGCTAAATCAGATAATGAGAAGCAGCCACTATGATCACTAAAGATGGTAATCACTTATCTGAGTGATCCTGTCAGGGGCTGGCTGGAAAGGAGCAACTGTTAAGGGGGATAATGTCTACGATAGTTTCTAAATAATCTCACAAGGCTGCATTTGTCATCATGCTGTCCTATCTCTCTGATATTACATCCAATTAGTTTCAGATACCAGCGGTGCAGGGCGGCTGGCACGCGCAATCAATCAAACTGTCAATGACAAATTGTCAACCCTCTAGTCACTCATCTTATCTAGAAAACAGGCCAACATAACAGTGGAGATATAATAGAAAATCATCAAGTCTAATGATTGTCTTAACTTAGGGTCGGAATCCAGCGTCAGTTCTTGCTGAGAGCAAAGAGGTGGGACATTATTCAAATCTGTTCAGCAACAAATGATCATCGCAAGTGATCGAAAAGGTACAGTTTGTTAGCTTGTTTAAAAGAATGATGTAAGAGGGCACTGACTGCAGCAATCTTGAGTGCTGGTTAGCACAGATGTTGTGGTCCTAATGAACAGGTTGGCAGCTCAGGGAGGGTACGACCAAAGTGACCTCGCCCATATGTCTGGCTGAATGGAAAGGAAAGGAAAAAATGTTTTAAAAGCAGAAAATGCCATTTTTCTGTTGCTCTGATTATCATTACGAGCACAAAAATAATTTGATACAACTGAAATTCACATATAAAACGTGTTTCAGCATTAAGAGATTATCTGAGAAATAAAGACCAACATTTCTGCTCGATGTTTTCATTTCGTCAGCTGAAAAATGCCTCAGACAATTTTAAAAAAATGTTTTTTTTTTTTTTTTTTTTAAACGCCTGTCAGAAGTCACCGAATGCACTAACCTAGAGTAAACAAAACACCTAAGTGCAGTAGCTTGTCAAACATCATGCAGGTTATTTTTAAAAAATCCATATAAAGCAGGTAATTAAAACAACTGTATTTCTTTGAACTAGCAAATCTAGTTCTTAACTGATCTACTACTGATCTTATACTTCCAAAAACATTGAGGTGTTTCCACGTACCAAGTCAAAGATTGTGGATACAAGCGACTGAAATGATCTTAATTTGCAGGTTGTCCGTGCTCAGCCTCAGGAACATGGGGAATAGCTCAGACAACCAGAAGAGAATAAGAATAGAGACTGTGCAACTTAACAGTGGAAGAAGCCAGTGGTTCAGCATGGTTCACGATGCCTACTTGACGCCTCCCTGTGGATGCATCCAGGCTCATCCAACAGTGGGGGGGGGGAGAGACACCTCAGGGTGGACTGAAATTCTGTTGCTGGAGGGATTACATATCCAATCTACCATGGGGTCCCCCAGGAGGAGCTAGAGGAAGCAGCAAGGGAAAAATGTGACTGGGCTAGTGCCTAGGCGTAGCCTGCTGCCAACTGGACGCTTGCCCCTCCCTCATTACCACCAATGAGGTGACCTTAGCAAGGCCCTTAACCCCAACTGCTCCAGTGGAGCTGCTCAGCGGCCAGCAGATCAGACTGTAGTTTCAGAATTGTGGTTGACAGCTTCCAGGTGTGAATGTGTAACTGCGTGAATGTGATCAGGGCGTTCCTGAAAAAGAGAGCAATGCTCTCAGTTAAACTCCCAGCTGAATAAATGAAGGTAGAAACGATCATTTTGTGGACTTTTTTTCTCAGTGTCCCATCGTGTCTCATTTGACAGTTCCAGGGCTGGAAGTCACTAGAGCCTGGCAGCCAAGTGAAGAAAAGCTGGATGAACTGTATCCAGAGGTTCAGGATTAAGTCCATCTTGTGAAGCAAACAAACAAAGCCATGTAGGATTTTCCACTCATGTGTGCTAATTATGAGGCTGGTAGAGATTGACTGCAGCAGAGCAGTCAGGGGCACACGTATCCACTGTAAACACCTCATTATCCTACAGAACCCTACCCAACCGTGTCGAACGCCTGTTAATGAGCAGTCAGAAATGACTATAGAAAATAAATACATAATTTCCAATGGTTCTGATTGAGCAATTAGTGTCAAATTCCCTTTCATCCTCAATGGGCTGAATCAATAATAGATACCTTACAGAATGCTCTCTATCACCTTGTGAATGTCCTTCGTCATCTCCATTCGACGCTTGTGGAAGGGGTCGAGATCTGCTGTCAAATGTAGTCTTTGTTTTATAAATATACAGTTTCTGTCCTGAAATCTTGCAAATGTCTTTAGTCAGTGTTCTTCTGATTGGGTGTTTGAAGACTTTGCACTCTGAGCATAACAAAGTCTGTTTTGTGTTCTGACACTAGGGGTTAATAAAATACATTGTGAGCATTGCTTACTCACCAAACATGTATGGAGCTTTAGAACATGACTAAGAGAAACACAAGGTTATGTCAACACTGTCCGCCCTGTGTCTAACATTGTTGTTGTAAATCTGCACTGTGTCCACCACAACTCGGTGTGAGGTCAGGATATAAATCAAACCGCAGTTCAACATCGCAGAATTCAGTGTTTCATTAGTGTGCGCTCAAGAACCAGGCTGTAACGCAGGCAGGTATATGCCAACTGTCCAATATGCTGTTCAGACACTGTTAATCAAAGATCAGCTCACAGCTCCTTTTCTTTGACTGCGCTCCAATACATTAAGCATGCCTGTCTAGACCTGGACTTCACAGGCATTTCCATTTTTCTCCAACGAAATTTCATGTGGGCTCACACAAATTTGTGATACAGAGGAGGCGCAATGCATGAATCAAAAAGGATGAATATAATGTAGTATATGGTGCTGTTGTCAGATTATGAAATACAACTTTTAAGCAACTAAGAAAAGCAACCTCTTTTTTTCAGATTTACATTCTTGAGGTTATCAAATTACCTGACTTTAATGTTAGAAGGAGTTAAGGTCACGACTCCTACCTCTTTGTACTGTAAGAGGTCTTAAAACATTACTAATGTGGCTGAGACCTGTAGGAGAGGTCACTGTCTGCCCATGAATCATCCGATTAGATTTTGTATGTGATCAAATTCCCAATAATAAATGGTTTGACCTTTACACTGCATCCATGCTTGTGCTGATGGGAAGGTCCATTATCTGGGACCTCCTAGTCCATCGCCATGAAGTAATGCAATCACCAGCTTTATTATTGGAATATCAAACATGGAAGACAAAAAATGTATTCAAATTTTTAAAGAGGGAATATAATGTAAAGCAATAATTGTCTTGTTTTCGGTGGATTTTGTAGTTGAAGATTATTTAGTTTTTCTAAAAGGATGACGTTGGTACTTAAGATTTGACGCAGTGAAATTATTGTTTGAACTAACGATCCTGAACTGTTGCTCAGTGTGATGCCACAAAAAGAAAAAAGTAATTGTCAATCAGTATAACCTTTGGGAACCAAATTACTTTTGGTCAAACCGAACAATTTCTGATGCCGTTGCTTCGCAGAAGTATATACCAACTGTCACAAAAAAGGAAAATACCCCCACTCCTGACTTTAATGATTGGTTCAGTGTTGGTGGAGGATTCTGACGGGTTCTGAACAGGTTACGTCCCATGTGATACTCATCCTTCAATTAGAGCTAAAAGAAGGTACATACTGTACATCCTTAATCCTTTCTTGTCTCCAGTTGGACAGTTCATAACACTAAAGATCTAATCTCATGGAATCCTAGTTCAATGAATACCAAATGACTACAAATAGGCGGGTTTCTGGTCCTAGCAAAGTCTGCAGTTCCACTCCATCAAACACTGAGCCTGCATTCACTACAATACAATACATCCCTGATTCTCCGCTATCGCTCTCTGCTTTCCCACGTAGGTCCATGATTGCGACTCAATGAACATTAATATATATAGAACTGCCGACATGCGAGACGTACATATACAAGAGGAAGAAAATCCAATTATCTCCTACTGCGGCGACTATCACATATAGGATCTTGAACTCACGCAGCCAAGGTAACTGTCGAGGGACACTGAACCTTGCTGCATGGATGCCTACGGTAATTCTTCAACAATGGGAGCCTGTGCGTCCACATTACTACCTCAGTGATTTCAATTTATTTAAGTCGGCTGATGTCCAATAAGAAGGAAGGTGAGTATTGGCTCAGTCTGGCACAACCTCTCTTCCCCAAAGTGCGGCGAGCGTCTGGCCACGTCTGGTCTCCGATTGATGATGCAGTCATGTTTGCGGCTGCAACTGAGGCTCCTAATGAAATCTAGACATGTCGCTTCTGATAACTCATCGAGCATGCAAAGGGCAAAAACTCACTTTATGAATGGTATTAGGGTTGGTTACCTTAGCAGCAACAATGCAGAACAAAAAAACTATTTGTGGAGCGTGGGAATTCATAAATATTGAGCTTCATGCTGAATCTAAACTCTAGGCAGAAATGCTTAAAGTCCCTTTGCTGCTCGGTTGTCACTTAGCGTCAATAGAGAGATGCTCTGCAGGCTGGAAAATTGGAAAACAGCAGCTGGGGCTTTGGCCACATGAATTAATATTCATGTTACATAATCCCGAGTGACTAATTTAACACACCTGATAAAATCAATTATTTACAGGAGGAGGACGACAAGGAAGCAAAAAAATCTTGTTGTTCCCAAATCTGATCCCTGGCATGCCAACAGTTTAGCAGAGGGAGTAAAATCCAACAAATCTCCACACCATTTGGAACAGAACCAGACTTAGTAGTGACCGAAGTCCTACATGCATGCTGTGACCTTGCAACCTTCAACAGCTGTCCAATCTAGAGCTGCGCTCGAACCCTGACCCTACGAACCCAGATCACCCACCCAGAGGATTTGGGGATCCCCCCTATTTTACTACCCTGGCTTTAGAACACACTGCAAACAGAGCACTAAACGTAACATGGAAGTCATTTGAATCAGCGTTCACTGCAGGCGAGCAAAATAAATCTGGTCCGCCTCCACATTAAAAGAAAGACAAATGTGCCCTGAATCAAAGACATGTATTTAGCCTGTGCACGGTTGTCGTCTGGTGCCTCCGTCCCAGTCTATGACAACTGCCTGTCGTCAGAGTGAAGTGAAAACCTTGTATTTCCCAAGTGTCAGCTCATCCAGAACTACTGCAAGAAAGGAAGCCAGGTTTCTGAATAAATCTCATACAATGTGAAAGTGTTCACACATGCAAGGAGCTGTCAATTTTTCCAACTTACAACCATTTTATTCTTCATCTGAAGTCAAACCATGAAAATCAGGGAAACTAGAGCTATGAGGTTTGCATACAACAAAAGCGCTACATCAACATCATGTCGAAAATGCAGAGCGAAGCTGAAACAAGGAAAATGAGTCACGGTATCAAGTACCCCATCCATCTTAACATAGACCGCTGAAGTAATTCTACACAACCACAATGCATCAAAGAAGACTTTACAGGCACCTCGATGCTTTTACCGACTCTTTGAATCAATTCAGTTATGCGTCCTTTGACACGCGAGTTGGTTTTCCTGACGAAGGTCAGACTAGGTCACAATGCAATGTCACCAATGACTTGAGCAAACACTTAAATCAAAGTAAAAGGATGTTTTCTTTTTGTGGTGAGACGAGCTGTTTTGGATCTTTTCTTGTTGACAATTTAGGATCGAAAGAGTACAATTTCAAAAGACTTTTGGAGGTCAGGGGATGTTTTAAGACCATCAGAATCATTATGTACATGTACCAGAAAAGATTTCTTTTAACATTCTCTAGCATTCAAGAGTAGCCAAATCTGTAAGTACTTTTTGTTAAGGAGCAACAGTTTTGTTTTGCGTATTAACTTCCGATGCATAAACCTAGTCACCCTCACCTGTCAACATTCAAATTCTACATTAAAAGATTGCTTGTCCACTTGCTCAGCCTCATGTACATTCCCACAAAACAGAGCAGCAAGCAGATCTGGTAATAAAGAGCATCAGTCATACACTCACCCTTTTCTGGTCCTCCAAGCCGTGCTGCACAGGTTTCCTCTTTGGGTGCTGTTGTGGACAAGCCTCTGCTCCTGCCTCCATCTTCCCATAAGTGAGTGACTGCTCAGGCGCTCCTCACAGATAAATATCCAACCTTTACAAAAGGCTTTTTAGGGAATGAAGGGAAATACCAGCTCAAAGTATTTAAGTCCCCTTCCAACTTGGTTCCCAATTGCGGTGCATGAATCTCAATCCAAAACAATAGGAAAAACAGTCTGTCCATCAACTTTGCTTCATTAAAAAGAGGAGACCCAATCTCTGGGAGGATCCAACCTCGGTCACACGCCTTGTCTCAGTCATATCGTTTTTTGATGGTTTCTCTTTCTTGGTCCCGACGGGCTGGCTTGAAGCGAGCATCAGGGTAGAGAACGGGAACCTGAAATTACCAGAAAGGTTCTCTATCCGAAACCATCATGGCTGCCATGGAGATTTGATCCTAAAAGGAGGACGTGATCATCATGATCCTCTCTACTACCCAAGATTAAATCTGTCCGCCACTGGGAGGGGGAGGAAGTGTGGACAGGTTTCAGTTTCTATGCAGGAAAAGGAGTTCAGTTTTCAAGAAGAAGCATCCTACCAATATAAAAAGAAGGCAAAAAGCAGAAGAAATTTTCCAGAAAATGCAGATGTGTGAAAGCTGGTGTCACTCACAGCTCAAAAGGTCAAGTGTTGTCTCATGACAGCTAACAGGTGATTTTAAAAGAGAAAGAAAACAGAAATCCAAGCATTAAAAGAAAAGACTGTGTTGTCAACACATACAGTATCATACAGACATCCCAAATGCAGCCGAATAGGTTACACACTGACACTAGATAAACCACATATTGAATTATTTCAAAGTTCCTCCTGACTTGCAAAACATGTCTAGCCAAAGGCTGCGAGACACAATTCGTAGTTGTTGCGTCTGGGAAACAGTTACACTACATTAGTGGAAGTAATCGCTGCAGGTGTGAGCTTTTCTCCACTTGCACCATGAAAAACATGTCACCCTAAACACAACTAGCGAACTTTTTCGTGGTCACAAACTTGCTATCGTGCTACCCAGTTCTTGTAAATTGTAGTAAACTCGACCTACACTTGACGATAGACAAACATTAACTCAAGAGTTACAACCTGGCAAAAAAAAAATAGCTTTCAGAGGGTTTGAGCTACTGCAGCATCCCTACAGGAGAATCTGCGAGCCCTCATAGGCTGCCTGACAGACTGAGCTTTCTGGAAACTGTTTGCCTAAATTAAAGAACAATAATTAAACTGCGAGGAGAGATACACATTAGAGTGAATTATCTGTGGTTAGGAATGATGCTCACCCCGCACTTCTCAGTTTCTTACCTTCCCGGTGGAGATGGTCCCTGCCTCGTGCATAGCGCTGTCCGTTCCTCTGGCTGCGAGCGGAGCAGCCAGCTGCTGCATTCACGCACTATCGGGAATATCGCGTTGTCACTTGTCATTTCACGTTTCCTTTGCAACAAAACGGTTTAATCCTATTTAAATCAGATTTGCAAATCTTTTTTAGGAATGTGCTTTTAAGTTTCTGTTGTCGTTTTCGCTTGACGTTTTTAGATTGTGTTCTCTTTTAGTGAGGCTTTTTCATTGCTTTGTATTTTGTAAAGCACTTAATAAACCAAAGTTTGCTGTCATTATTTTGGGAGTGAGGAGGAAACAATATATCTATCTTTCGCTGTTCATAGACAGTACACAAATAGGCCAAGCCTGTCACACATTTTACACTCAGGAAAATATGTGCTGGATCTGTCATTTCTCTGACAGAGCTATAAAGAACGTAGACATAAAACGCTCCTATCAAATATAAGATAAGATAAGATAATATAGGAGAGATTTCATTGTCATCCATCGATAAACAGTGCAGGACAGTACAAAAAGGCGCAACATGGTGTTTCCCTGCCCAGCACAAAAGAAAAGAATGAAAGGATGAACATAAGGTGCCAACAAGATTATTAAAACAAATACAGAACAAAATACAAGACAGGGTACACACATATAGTGCAATAACAAACATGCAATGCAATAATAGAAGAATAAATACAAGTAGGCAGGTGTAAATTTAAATAGACCTAGATTAAACAAATGTAAATTGGTGTGCAATAAATAACAGTCAAATTAATTGTTATGTTCCCTTAGAACATAAAACTATTCATAAGCAATTGTATTCCATTCATAAAACTATATATATTATATTATTTAATATACTATATCCTTCTTATAGAAAACTGACTTGTATTAAACAACATACATATTCCTTGGCCCAAGGAAGATGTGTTTAACATAGGTATACGTTTACTGTTTTTTCTGATACCATGCATACAGAATGGGTTCCTTTTTTTTAATCAAAACCCTAAATCGATGTCTACTTTACGAGGAGCAACTGAAGGCAGCATCAGGGTCCCACTCGCTCTCTCTCTCTCTCACATCCGTAACATTACGTCACTGGGTTCTTCAAGCTC
Organism: Bovichtus variegatus; assembly: GCA_943593645.1. NCBI lineage: Eukaryota > Metazoa > Chordata > Actinopteri > Perciformes > Bovichtidae > Bovichtus > Bovichtus variegatus. The sequence goes on along the minus strand of CALSCE010009344.1, from coordinate 11,543,010 downwards.
TGCTGTTCTCTCCCAGCATCCTTGAAGGCGCCCGTCGGTTTCCATGGCGACTACCCGTAGGGAGGGCTCTACCGTCACCTTGCGTCGAAACAGAGACACGTCACTGTGAAAGATGAGGAGCAATTACAAGCAGATCATCTATCCCGGCACGAGCTAAGATTGTGTAATGATAATCCAGTTCACACTGAGATCACATTAAGCCTTAACTTGCCTCGATTATTTGTTGGTAGATCAATTAATCATTAATTTGATTAATGTTCAAAATTAATTTTTTTTGCATTTAAAAAAGGCATGGTCTGATTTGATTTAGTGTTTATTCAGAAGCATTCTCTGCAAAAACAGTTTGCAACATTTAAATAGAGCAGGGTTTAAATTAGAGCAGAAATAATTAGTCAATTGACAGAATATAACAATAGCAAACTATGCTCATCAATTAATAATTTCAGTCATTTTTTCAAGCAAAAACACCATACATGGACCAGTTCCAGCTCCTTCAGTGTGAGGATTTGAAGCATCGTGTAGCAGTCTATACTGTCACCTCCATGTTCTATTAAATACACTGCACACAAAAGATGAGTGGCAGCTTAGTCTTTGCCCAGACAGAGACCCTACACCAACCAGCGTTCCTACATGGCCCCAGCCCCATTTTGCCAGGGATCATATACAATACAAGGCCACAAAATTTGCTAATAATGCAGGACCTGCTTTAGGCCTACTTGATATTGTGCTTTGGTGTAGAACATTCTCAAACACATTTGCAATTGATAGAATCGCCAAAACCCACTGACATGCAGTTAACCTATACATTTGGGGACCCCGGGGTCATGGGGTAGTTGCCTTTATCCCTAGCTATTCCAGCTTTGAATAAGCACCCTTTCATTTTCCATCTCATATTATAGTGTTGCAACAAAAATTATTCCTGTAAGCAGCTAATTATCTTCACAGAAATGACCCAGTAATCAAATCATGTAAACCCGACTTTTACCGCAAACAGACATACAAAGTCTTCAAACAAACAATTATGATAATTTGGGTTAAATTATATTTACTGTATAATCTGGTTATATGTGCATCTGTGCATGACGCACGACACAAGACATTTGTTTCCCAAGAACCTCTTTCATGGCAACATAAATTACCTTACCTTCTGCAAGAGATGCATGGTCTTAGAGAATTCCAACAGGCCTTTCACCATGTTCATACAGGACTGACAGGGCTATTTTGTTTATTAAAAAAAACATACAGAAAAAATATTATATATATACACTGTATACAGTATATATACAATATATATACATATATGCAAAATATATATATATAAATAATTTATAAACATACATATATACAATATATATATATATATATATATATATACACACACGTGTATATACATATACACAATATATAT
>CALSCE010009344.1:11519255-11541202 GCA_943593645.1 Bovichtus variegatus | reverse complement strand
AATTTGGTGGTTTTCTTTCCACTAGTCTGAAAAAAGACATATTATGGAAGCAAAATAGCCCAAACCAAAAATGACCACTGCGTGCAAAAAATAATGTTTTGCTTGTAATCCAGCCATAGCCATGATCGATGCAGGAATGTTATACCAAACCAATATTATGGGAGTTTACAAAACAGAGATTACATTTACAAGTATGAGCACCCTCTAAAGGACAATTGTATAAAATGTATTATCATTTTCCTTTCACACACATTAATTGTGGACTAAAGAGATGTAGGGCTACGTGCACAGTCCTGGTCTGGGCCCGCCTCTCTGCCACAGGGAGGAAGTGTGGGGTCGGTGTTGGCCTCGACGGGAGCGCGCATGCTCGTTTATGGGCGGGCCAAATGCTGGTGGTCACCAAACTTTTCACATCTGTAGTAAAGTTGACCAAGAGGCTACTCCTTACTAGCAAGGGGGAGAAAAAGAGAGCCGCGCACATTTTGTACTATTTAAATGTTAAATTTTTTTAAATGTTTATTTTGCGCGGAAACGTGTGGTGTTGTGTTCATATCCCCATTTAGGGCTCGGATTGTTCTTTTAGAAATAAAGTAGCTGCTGGTATCCACAACATTAACGTTTCCGTGAGGGTGGGATGTTTCCTCTGAGCAAGGCTTGTTTCACAGATTTGGGTAAGTCTGCTCATAACGTAATCTTTGTGTTTTATCTCGCAAACGTATGGACGTTTTTTCAAGATGTTTAATTTAACCAAAACTTTGGTTGCGGTGTCGCTGGGTCAAGTTACCGCCTCCTCTTTATAAACTGCTTCACTTGCTAGCATGTGAGTTACCATCGCTGCTGTGTGCCGTTAACGTATGAAGTTTCTGGATTTTCCGGTTTTTACTACGTTTTGTTAACGTTCATTTAACTCGAAGCTTCGGGCGGCGGGCGCTCGCTGCTGGTTATGTGACACAAACCTTATCTTTAGGGGGTAAGCCTTACGCTTTTTAAACAAGTCACCTTATGAATGCCACCTTTAACTCATAGTAACTGTTCAGACTTTGGTCACAAACTTATCGGAGTTTAAAGCGAGCCGCATTACCGTACGGACGTTCCGCGCCAAGGATTTCAAAAAACAGTTTACCTGCGCGGGACAGTCTTTCCTCTTCCTCTTGGCTGCCTCGTGCGGCGCTCCCATTGGCCGCTTCAACAAAAAAGGGCGGCACCGCTGCGTCCGTTGGGCCTGGCGATTCGATGGAATGCACGTCAGTTACCGCCAATATAAATCTGGTGTTTTGATTAGATTTAGACTGATTTTAGTTTTTAATCTGAACAGGAAATGCATGGAGGAAATCTAATTAAACCATTGGTATATAGTTTAGCTCACTGTCACGCTGTCTTTAAAAATGTGGGTACCCGACAAATGTGTTTCACTGAAAAAGCGGTAAGGATGTCTCTCCGAAAATAAGTGATAATTTAAATAGCAGCAATGATAAAAAAAAATGTATGTGCAGCGTGTATTAATGTAGGTTAGCTAAAAACATTCGTTTTAGATTAATTTTAGTTAATACGGCGGATAAACTAAAAATAATATATATTTTTACCTATACTGTTAAGAGCATGTTATAAGTTTTTTTTTTTTTTTCTTCAAGAATTTGATATCCTTAAAATGAATTCATCACTATTAATGCCTCGTTAACATTAGCAAACATAATCCTTATTAAAATCTTATGCTGGGAAGGTGGAAAATGTCAAGTACAACACTTGAATCTCAAACCCTCACCCAGAAATCTCATTCACAGGTCAGCAAGTACAAAGGAATTTAATTGTTACTAAGATATAATTTGTTCACATTTGTGTTTTTTTTTTTTTTATGATATCAATATACTTTCAGTAGGAATGGATGGGCTTGTATCTTAATCGTTATCTTTTGTCTTCTCATGTTGCTGACTAGGATGATGGCTTTGTAGCACCAAAGGTTCTGGCAAATACTCCAAAGAAATCATTTGGTCAGTGTGCAGTGTCAGTGGAGAACCAGCTGACCATGGGTCCCCTCACTACACCCAAAAAGGGAAGGGAAGTACGGTCTGTTGACCCCTGGACGCCGACTTCCAACCTAAAAATGCTCATCAGTGCTGCTAGTCCTGACATCAGGAACCGAGAGAAAGAGCTGTGCATGGACAATGACGGACGGGAAGGTCTTGACCCTTCACAGGTATAAATAAAATCCTCACTGTGACACATGACGGACGCTTTCTGATAAGTAAAGGTGTTCAAATTAATACATTTTTATCTGTTGTCTTCCTGTAGGACTCTGAAAATGGAGACTGGAAAATGATCAGCAGGAAAGAGAAGAGTCTGGGTTTACTCTGTCATAAATTCCTCGCCCGCTACCCAGATCACCCAAACCCTGCCCTCAACAACGACATCTGCCTGGACGATGTGGCCACTGAGCTCAGTATGTCTTCTCCATCTACCATTAGTTGTAGAGGTTTAAGTATTAATCAACATCACAATCAATGCCAGATATTAGGGCAGCTGCTAATGGTTGCTTTCATGACTCGTTAATCTGTAAACTATGTTTCTGTTTCATTGTTAAATTATTAGAGCCCAAACAATTACAAATGGCTATATGTATTAGATGTTGCAAATTAGTTTCAAAGTAGTCTAGGGTCTCAATGGAAATTTTCTTTAATGATAATTATCATCATGATGTTACGGTAATACGTGCAGTAATTATGATAATACAACTAATGGGTGTATCATATTTCTTACATTACACTCTGAATTTATCAATAATTTCAATTTGAGGCCAAATGAAACATCCCTCCACCAAAGTTGATTTTCAAACATTTTTTGCATTCGTTGTAAATTTGTTGTACGTTGTTTTATTCTAATATACAGAAACGTTCGAGTTTGTGGCAAATTCACACGGTCTATTCAAAGTAGTTGTTGGTTTTATATTATTTTATTATTTTTCCTATAAACAGTTTGGATTTCTGCACTGTGTTCAGTTTCTTTTAACATTTGTGAAAGTAGTTCAGTTATTAACCTGACGCATTTTGCGTTATGTTTTCTTTTCTGTCGGCACAGGCGTAGAACGCAGGCGCATCTACGACATCATGAACGTGCTGGAGAGCCTGCACATGGTGAGTCGCTCAGCCAAGAACCGCTACACGTGGCACGGCCGGACCAAACTGGCTCAGACTCTGGCTGTTCTGAAGCAAGTGGGCGAGGACCAAAAGTACGGCCAGCAGATGCTGCACATCCGGCAGCGTCTCAGAGACAAGGAGTTCGACTTTGACGGGGAGGAGAAGGAGAACGAGGAGGTGGTGGAGCTGGAGAGCGGGGAGCAGGGACAGAAGGAGCTCTTCTTTGTGGAGCTTCCAGGAGTAGAGTTCAAAGCAGGTGAGAAGCTGGAATGCTGTAGGTCACATTTTTCATCTGATTCCTCTAACTGTTCATATATACCAGAAGTGCATTTAGAATAGCTGGCGTTTTGGTTATTCCTGAGATGACACAGGCATTAAATAGCCCTGTAAATGATCCCTAAAACGAACAAAAGTTTTTGATAGGCAGGAAAATGTAAACAGAAGTGCTGGAAATTGTATTATGTCTTGGTTTTGTGGCTCAGTAATCTGATTATTAAACTCTTTTTTTCCTGTCCAGCCTCTGTGAACAGTCGGAAGGACAAATCTCTGAGGGTGATGAGCCAGAAGTTTGTCATGCTCTTCCTGGTGTCTAATCCTCGCGTGGTCAGTTTGGACGTGGCCGCCAAGATCTTGATCGGAGAGGACCAAGGCGCAGATCAAGACAAAAACAAGTTCAAGAGTGAGTACAGAGCCTGCCAGACACGGCATGTTTTTCGATATTAGGCAGGGTTACAGTATAATTATGCTGGTGTATGATTTTTTTTTTTTTTTGCTCATCCTGTTAAACTGTATACAGTAAGCTATTTCATTCAGTGCCGGCACGTTCAAAAATGCCTTTGCAGTCAAATGAAGTGTATTAGTGTCAGATTGTAGATGTAATTTTAATGTGTGGAAGGTGCAGATGTTATAAAGTTTGTAAAAACTAATATCTCAAGACCTCAGTATGTTTGTGAATACAGAATGTGTTAGTGAAACCTTCTTATACCGTAGAGATATTTCAATATTTTTTAAAAGGTCTATGTAGAATACATGTATTACACGATTAAAGTCAGTATTATTACACATACATGCACATACTGTTCTCCGTGCTTTCCATACCAACAGTTTTTGTGTGATTTTTTAAAAGGGAAAAAAAAGCTGGGGTAATGACTTCCAATGCAGTCATTGTACAGCTAGATGAACACCTTTTAGATGCAGGTGCTGTGTCATGAGTACATTTAGTCAGAATAGGTTCCGTGTCTCTTTATTGGCAGGAGATAATCTTGCAGTTTGTTTCATGTGTTTGCAGCCAAAGTGCGTCGGCTGTATGACATAGCTAATGTGCTGCGGAGCCTGAAGCTCATTGAGAAAGTCCACGTGACAGAAGAGAGGGGTAGGAAACCAGCCTTCGAATGGGTCGGCCCCGAAGAATTCCCACAAGTCAAAGGTATCACCTGACCTTTTACCATTTATTTATTTATATTTTGGTCCACAATTGGAAGACATTTTAGGCTCCTGTGTAAGTTGAAATATATTTCAGAACTTTCAGTTGCTCTGGAGCAATGATCGTCAGTGCTGCTCATAGTGTGTTAAATTCAGAGTTTCACAGACTTAATATTGAACTCTTGTTTTCAGACTTGGAGAGCTCCACATCTGAATGTTCAACAAAGAAGAAAATTGTACTGGAGTCCCGTGCTTCTGTAGACAACTGTGCCAAAAACCTATTTTCATCGCCCGGGGCCAAGCGCAGCTTCACCAGGCACCCCTCCCTCATAAAGCTGGCCAAGAGCATTCAGGACGACCGTCGAAAGATCAATTCTGCCCCTAGCAGTCCTTTCAAAAGTGCCCTCAGTGAGTACAGGAGATGTTCCTTCAGACAAGGCTGCTACTGTTGCACATGTTTACGAGTGGTGCGATGACACGGTCCTTTTCTCTTTTTCTCTTTTGTCTTCAGGCGATTCATCAAACCCTGAACTCCCAAACAAAATGGCCCAACTTGCTGCTATATGTAAGATCGAGCTCGACCAGGAGTCATCGTAAGTTTGGTTCCACTGTAGACCGTTATTAAACCTAAACTTTTAAAAAAAGGTTCTTTAAATGAAATTTGGTGTGTTTGTCTATCAGTGGAGGTAATAAGGGCTGGTAACAATGCTGCTGGTGCAAAAGAAAGTTCAACTGAAAATGTTGTTCTCAGTTTGTTTCCAAGCCGACTGTAAGACTATACGTCCCTGACCAGCCACTTCATTGGAAAAGTGACAATTTAAATAAAAAAGAAAACACCGTAACAAATCTGACTGCTCATTATGGCAATCATTTCCCACATCATGTCACTTACATACTGTTAGGACATGGCTGTTTGTCCTTCCGACAAATCCAGTTTCAGTTTTTAAATGCTTTGTGAGTTCACTGAGACTACCAGAAAAATAAGTAATAACCCTTTCAGACCGACATGACGGGGTTTAAACATGTGATTGAATGTGACTTGGACACTGCCCGGCTTTGTTGGCGAGACATTTCTACTTGCTTGACTAAGATTAATTTACAGCTCTGAAGTAGTTTTATAATAAGTGTAATAAGCAATGGCTCCTTTTTAATGAGAACCATATCACAGCTGTAGATTTTATAATACGGTCATTGTAGATCTATAGCGTGTTAAATGCGAGTCCCGCTTCTCTTCCAGGACCGGAGCTGACGATCCAAAGCCTGCTGCTGTGAGGCTCGAGCCGACCTCCTCTGTTTCAATGGAACCGCCTCAGGCACCGTTACTAACTCCAACCCATGAGACTAGAGTCAACACTACTATCCACCTCACCCCCCACACGCCGCTGACAGCCCTGCCCGTGGGCTCCGTCGCCTACATCCCTGCACAGTGTTCACCCCTGATCCCCGTCCTGTTACCTCAGCAGCGGGGGAGCGTGCCCTACGCCCTGTATTTGCAACCTTCGTCCCCCAGGCCGAACCCTCTGGCCAGGCCGCAGCCGACTAGCCTCGCCGTACGCTCCATGACCTTTGAGGATAAGACTGGGCAGAGCCCGACGGGCCAGTATGCAACCAAGTGCCTGCCGGCCTTTAGGGCGTCAGACATCAGCCCCTTGGTGCTCAAACGGTTGCATTCAGATTCCGCCTTAGAGAACAGCCCTTCCAAAGCCAAGAGGACCGACCCCAACCTTAAGGTAAATAAAAATACTATTCAAGGATTTCGATCTACGTGGTAGATTTATTTAACATTCTGATTGATTAAAGGAATGTTGCAAGTGACTAGTCTTTAGCAAAATACAAAACCGTCAAAGGGCCTGTGCTTTTTAATCAATAAAACAGATGTTTGTTATCATCCCCCACCCTCTCTGTTCCCCTCTTCCCGTTGGCCTCCTCTAGGAGACTTCTCCAAAGCTGTGTGAGATCCTGCAGGCCCGTCTAAAGGCCCGTCGCGGCACTCTGCTCTCAAGTCGACCCTCGCCTCGCGCCCTCCACCTGGACCCGGAGTTTGTCAACACCCCCGGTGGTGCTGTAGCCAATCAGACGCTAGAGCAGAGCTTGGAGACCTTCCTGGACAGAGAAGACAAGACGGCGAACTCCGACAGCGAGGCGGGATTAACACCGGTCAGAGTCGTACCCCTCACGCCGGGACAACTCCACACAGAGGTAAAATGCACAAACACAATGCTTACTGGGCTCCAGTTAACACTTTTGATACCTTTTTTGTTTTGTTTGTCGTTTCAACAGCAGAAAGTGTGACATATATTTTTCTACCCCTCCAGACTTTAGTACCGGCTGGATACCTGATCCCAATCTCCCAGCAGTCCCTCATTGGCTATAAGGAAATGCAAGATTTAGGGAGAGAAAGCAACAAGGCCTCAACTCCCACCTACAACATCTACCAAACACCCACAGCAGGTAAACATGTTATAACATGTTGATTTTAGTTCTCAGGGTGCACCTAGATATTGTTTTTTGTTCAAACCATTGTGGAAAATTCTATTTTTCAGATAACTGCAAGTAATTCTTTTCATTGTCAGTTAATCTTTAGGCTACTCTTTTGATTGATCAGTCAATTAATTTGTCTGACCAGCAGTCCACGTGTACAATGATAGAAAAGAAAAAAGGCAAATCCTCACACTTGATCACCTATAACCAGAGATTGTTTTTGCATTTTTTTTTTCCTTGGTAAATGACAAACTAAGAAAACAAAAAGTATTTTATCATCAAAATGAATGTTTCTATCGTTGAACTAATCTATGAATGGTCTAATCTTCTAAACATGGACAATGGTTATTTTGTACTTTTAGGGCTTTTGTTTTTTGATTGTTAAATTAGTCTGTTTTTCTTGATTTGTGTTTTTTTTAATAGCTCAAAATAAACTTGCTAATAACTGTAGATTAGAGTAAGGGTCTACACACACGTTTTACCCAATTTTTGTGTGTGTGTCGTCAACAGGCTCCAGACACACCCTAGCCCTGGAGACTACACCCACCAGCCTTCGTCTTCACAAACCCACTGCTGCCGCCTCGCCACTCACCAACCAGCAGGCCCACCGCCTCCACAGCCCCAGCCCTGCCATCCTCAACTTCACGCTGCAGAACCTGGGCCTGATCTCAGGCTCCAGTCCAGGAAACGTCTTTGCTGCCCCCCAAACTCCAGAGTGTGCTAACACCATGCCCAGCCCGCTGCCGCTGGCTCTGCAGCAGAGAGGCATGGTGTTCATCAAACCCGTGTCCCCTGTGCCTCTCCAGCAGTCTGTAACAGGGCAACCAATGGCCCTGTTCAGTGTCCAACAGGTAAAAGAAATCCTTGTGTTTACACAGTAACTTCACGTTAACGCGCACGCGAGTATTCCGAATTTTATACAGGTCACGTAAACAGCATATTCAGTTTGGATGTCCCGAACGTAATTATAACGAATGTAGCATTTTCAGATTATGACATGTGTGGTGTGACAAACTTGTTGGGTTTAAGGAGCATACTTTGGACATACCCAAAAAATTGTTGTTGTTTTTTTACCGCATTTGGCGTCGCACGACACAGCTTCTTGCCCGTTTACGGTCAGCTCTGTGCGTTGGACACAAACCAAACCAACGCATGCCCTAAAGAAAAGCACAATGGTCAGAAGGAGAAACACACCTACTTTAAAATATTATGAAAGACTTTGATATTACATTACAGGTCATTTAGCAGATTAACCAGAGCGTCTTACAGTGAACTAACTACAGGGACAGTCCCCTGGAGCAACTCGTGCCTGGTATTGAACTCGCACACTTCCAGTGTTCTATTTGAAAGCCTGACCCCTAAACTACTAGGGGTCAGGCTACCACCACATCAACAGGTTTTTGGATATGCGCAACTATCCAGCCTTTGCCGACCTTCTCAAGAAGGTGGTTGAAGGAATGAAAGAGGGGTTGTGTTCACAAGTTGAACAATTCCGCCATCAGTGGAAACATTGTCTTTTTCGGAATAAGGGCAAAAATCTGAATATTTTGTGCATGTAAATGTGGAATGGGACATTTTCAAATGGTGAAAACAGTTATGTGTTTGTGAAGTCTGAGAAGATTACTGAAGTAATTTCATTTGATTAATAGTACGAGGGACTGAAATGTCAGTCAAAATCAATGCAGCCTCTGCTGCCATTCAGTCTCTCCCAAGTGCCACCACTTTAAAGAAGTGCAATAATTATTTGCTGGACTACTCCTTTGTGTCAACTTGGTAATATCAACACAATGTGAGGGAGAGAGAAGTCTTGAAAATGTCATTCCACTGATTTGACTGTTTTAAACACTAATGTATGTTCTTTAACAACACTATCAATATGTTTTGGTCATTTATGCACTACAAGACATCAGTAATTTTTCCCTTTTAGCCCGTGAACCAACATAACCCCTTCTCCTGGTGTTTTTAAAGGGTCAGTTCCCATAAACCACAGCAAAAAGCTAGGGGTAGTCAGCATGTGTAGCTATGGAGACGGTTTCAGTTTAAAGTGATCTGTCTTGGGAAACTTCAGACCTCGCCATCAGCAGTTTTCATGAGTACTGAATGAATGCGTAGTGAGGTCTGTGGCTTATCCAGAGTAACAGGGACCAGTTGCTTTTGATCTGGTTGAACTCACCTTTTAAGATTACTAACTGAACATTATCCGTTGTCCAGCCTCTGATGACCACCCCCAAAGGGACAGGACTCCCCCAGCACAGCTTCTTCCACACGCCGGTACACCTCTCCCCTCTGGCTGCCATGGTAACCCCCGGTGGACAACTGGCCACCAAAGCAGTTTACATCCCTCAGAGGAAGCTGGACGTCGCCACTGAGGAGTCCTGAAATCCCAGGAAACCATCTGATGACCGTGTACAGTGTGTGTGTGTGTGTGTATGGATGTTTGTGTTGTGGGTGGTTATCATTTGACATTATTCATTACCTCTGAATGTTTCACAGCGGGCCTCACTGTCTTTATTCTCATCACAGACAGCTCTAAAGTTAGACTTCAGCTGTGGCCCAGTGGACAGATTTCAAGTTCACCAGAAACTCATGAACACTACGTGCTCATTGTGATGCTGGTAGAAACTCTTTTCCCATGACTTAATTTGCATAACTTAATGGAGATTTAATTTCTTGTTAATTTTTTGTTTATTGATTTTAGTTATTTCTGCTAATGTGAGTGGTGTAAACACCGATTTTCCTTTATTTCAAATTACTGGGAGTAGTAAAAATCAATGCTATAAAGAGCAACACTTAGGTCAGGTTAGGTTATGTTTTTTTTTTTTTTTTTTTACTGAAAGACGAGTTTGATTGGAAACGTTGTTGATTGATCATTTTGTCTCTAAGTGAAACCTAATGTGATGACTTTTGCACATATGTACATGTTAACTGTTACCCCTGTTAAAAATATGTGAATATTTGATTCTAAGGCTAATCAGACATTTTGATTGACTTTAATTTATAAGGAAATTTGTTTCTGATGTCCTGCTAAATGTAAAATGCTAATTGAATTTAATACATTTTTTTATGAACATCATGTGAAGTCGGTCCGTCTTTTGGTCTCCAGCGTACATCGTCACAACTAGTGAATTGGAAGTTGTGCCTACACGAAGGCCTGCTATCAACAAATATTGTCATTGAAGATGTATCTGTTACTTGTACTTTGATCATTTGGTTAAAAAAAAAAAAAAAAAAAGAATTGTGAAAAATGCTGATCCTAAATTCCAATCTTGAAATGCATGTTTTGACTAAACAAAACTATTTTGAGAAACAGCTTTTACCATTTTTCTGTGATAAATGACTCAAACGATTGATTATCCCAAAAGCTATTTCAGGTATAAAGGTGCTGAGGAGTTTTGTTGTAAACAAACAAGTACCGTTTACGTTCAGTGTTACTCACTGAATTGCATTGTGTGTATCATTGACCTCTAACAAATGTGTTGAATATATTTCCTTCCTCATAAAATGTTGAAATCCTGCATTGTTTACTAGCCTGCAGTCTTCTTCTGCACTGCCTTTGATGGAGCACTGCTCATCACCGCCTGTATATCACTGGAATAGTGTGAAATCATCAGCAGGAATTTGTATCGCGTCACCCGTGTGCGAGATATATAAAACGTTGACCCACACATACAAAAACAGCTCCAGAGCACTATCGGAGATCAAAAACTCCTTTGAGTTGAGACCACTAATGCCACATTCACGTCATGTTATATTAGATATTTTATGACTCAGCCGCTGATTGGAGACTGACAATAGAGCTCTCTTGACGCCTTGAACTCTTGAGTTTAAGTGGGAGTTGTAAGTATTACTAGTAACCTTGAGTGGGAGATATGTCAGAAAGTTCCCATATCTCAATCCCACCCAAAAATACGACTGGCAGTTTTGTTCTCGCCTAATAATCAAACTGATTTCATCTTTTGTTTCACCCTATTCTATTTGAAATCGCTGAACGGATTGGAGCTGTGGATTGTGATTCAGAGGTCTGGAACCAAGATGTTTTTTTTTCACCTGGCTGCACAAATTAATTTTATTTTTGATGTAAGGGTGTTTTATTATGATACAACATTTCAATTCAATTCAGGGGCCTGTGGTCTATACGAGACGATATCTTACACTTATACACACTCAAAAAAAGCAACTGAAATATGATTTTATTACTGGGCTCGTCCAGACTTTCAAATAAAAAACAATCCATTTGAATGACATGAACTTTGACCCATTACTACATTTTTAATCCAACGAACCATTTTGCTTTGTGGCGTGTAATGAGCATCACAGGGTCACTAAAAAAAAAAAAGTGTTCACATTTAGATGTGCAGTTGTCAGTTACATGTTTTGAGTTCCCATCATACATAATCCTGCAACATACCATGTGGAGGGCTGCCTGCTCGCAGCTGTCTGTCACTTTTGTTTAGTGTTTCCTCTGTCCAGAACAAATGTTAAGACCGGCTGATGTTCAGACCTCTTTCAGCCTGTGATGAAGGGTCAGAGGGCTCTGCTCTGTCACAACTTATTTTAGGAGGATATTTTCATTGAATCGTCACCGGTGGACTGTGGTGATGGCGAGATGGGCAGTATTTAAGCCGCCCTGGGAGCGCTCACTGCCATGTTAAGACTGAAGCACAGAGGATTGCATTCAAGGTAAGGACTCGTTTCTGTTCTAGTAAGACTTCCTGTTTAGTAGTTGAGTGGAATATTAAAACACAGGGGTGATGTGGTTGGTTTATGACTACTTATTTTAGTGTTTATAGATAGAATTACATTCATTTTTAATCAGACATTTTCTTTTCGACATGAACCTAAATGTCAGGGGTCAGTTCCGTGTTAGATGTCCGATTTGTCTCAAGTAAAATCAGACATTTCCAGTAGTGTTCGATGGAGAGGCCGCTTGGCTTTTGTTGGTCTGATCTGATCTGGTCTCGGTAAAGCCTCTGCTCCGAGAATATCACATACCAGTCCTGTGAGGTGACGGGCAGCCTCTGATACGAGCAGAAACTGGAATGTCAGACAGGCAGGGCAGCGCTGCCACATCTCTAGTCAAACTACATTAACTCACATCACATTAACAAGGCCAAGACATCACGCAGAGGTAAGGTTAGAGTTTATTCATTGACCCTTTAATTTGGATTAAACAAATTAATTCTCTCAATCCATAGGAAGGGCTATTTAAAGTTTAACTTTGTTTCATATAATTAAAAATTAGTATTTAAAATATTTCAAGGTATTATTATAGTATACATATATATATATATATATATATATATATATAATTATTAAAAAAAATAGATTAATTGATAAGTCGATCAACAAAAAATTTATTGGCAACAATTTTAGTAATCAATTCATCTTTTAAATAATTTGTTAAACAGGTATGCCAAACATTCTGTGTTGGGAAATTCGGCCGTTTTTCTTTTTTATATAATCGTAAACTGAATATCTCTGAGTTTTGGCAGCAACAAGCAATTTGAAGAGGCCATGTTGCATTCTGGGGAATTATGCCGGGCATATTTCACTAGATCAAAAGATTAACTGAGAACTGAGACTGAGAAACTGAGAACATAATCTGTGTATCGTCAATGACAAATGATTGTTAGTTGCAGCCCTACTAGACTATTATGGTTGTGATTTACATTGGACAGAGTCAGTAATCAATAGATTGCAGTTCAAAGTTGTTTTTTTTTGTTCCTCTAAAGATGCCAACCTTGGGAGGAGGTGCCAAGTGCGCAGCGTGTGAGAAGACGGTGTACCATGCAGAGGAGATCCAGTGTAACGGGAGGAGCTTCCATAAGACCTGCTTCATCTGCAGTGAGCACACTCCTCTTCACCGGTCCAGCAGAGAGCGTGTCATGTTTAACATTGTCCCTCCATGTTTCTGTGGGTCTCATTTACTCTCATCAACTTCCTGGTTGACACCTTAGGGAGCCGTCGATAAAAGCTGCCTCTGAACTGACAGCAGCATCTCTCTGTATTCCCTTCATCGCTTGTGGGCTCCGTTTTATTTGTTCGCATTTCTATTATAATTTATTTCCTTTCATTTCATGTCTTTTTCGTCTCCCTTTTCTCATTGTTTTTTTCTTTCTTGCTCAATTCTTCCTTTATCTTTTCATTCTTTTTTGTTTGCCTTCTTTTGCTTCTATATTTTTCTAACTTGCCTCCTTTCCTTCTTCCTACCATCTTTTTCTTTATTGCATCCTTTCTTTCTTTGCTGCCTCCCTCCTTCCTTTATTCTTTAAGTTCTTTCTTGCCCATCTGTCTTTTTTTTCTGGCCTCATCTGTTCTTTCCCTCTTTCTTTTCCATCTATACTTTCATCACTTCTACTCTTCCTACTCTTCATCCTCCTGCTGCTGCTCTTTTCCTTTTACACTTCAGCCAGCACTGACCACGTTCTCTCTGCAATCTCCCACCTGTTCTCCATAAAATGTCCTTTTTCTCATGCAACGTGTTCTGGTAGTTGAATAGCCATTCTCTGGCTTCCCCTCCTCTCTCTGTTTGACAGGCTGTCCTGACCTGAATTTGTCCCGTTGTGATACAGCTAAAGTTCTTAGTCCACAACCAGCTGCAGCGGTCTAATCCAGGCACACCTCACATACACTTACAGCTCTCTGCACAAACAGACACTCACCAGCTGGTTGGACGCGGGTCTGTGTGACTGCTGGATAGTTCCAGTGGGAGCTGTGAAAGCCTCTGCCATTAGCTCGACCATCGTGCCAAGTGCTCATCTTTTCTCGAACATTCACCTCACACTCTCCTCTCGTCCCGCAAATAGAAACACAAACACATCTGAGTGTAATGCCACTGTTGACAGATAAAACTAGCGAGGTGGGAGCTTTATTTAACACCCATTACTCCACTATGACACGCCCCGCTCTGGAGAGACTGAAACCATTTCACTCAGCCTCATAGTCAGACTAGCAACTGGTCAAATGTGCAAAATATTTGTGTTTTTTTTTTTTTTCACACAGTGACCTGCAGAAAAGGGCTGGACAGCACCACAGTAGCAGCGCACGAGTCTGAGATTTACTGCAAGTCCTGCTATGGCAAGAAATATGGGCCAAAAGGCTACGGATACGGGCACGGAGCTGGAGCTCTGAACTCAGACCCTCCTCGACATGCCGGCCTGCTGCCTCGCAAGTACATGTACACACTAAATACAAGTCTGGGCTTTCATTAAGAGGGTCATTCCACCCAAATCACACAAGTTAACATATTTACTATTTTACCCCTAGTGGTAAAAAGTCATATAGGTAGATTGTGTGGAGGATTTAAGATATCCACTTTTACAACTTCTGCTTGCAGCCCTTCATCATTCCTCTTGCTTCTTGGTGATTTGGGTGAACTAAACCGTAAATTATTGGCATTCAAATGATTTAATTTCCCATTTCCCGACTATGATGGGCGAGGTTCCTTTCTGAACACAGAAACAAAACTGCAGCTTTAAAAATGGTATTTATCTTCTACAATGAAAAGAAAAAAAGCAAGTTGTAAAAGGTGTGTTCAGAAAGATTTCCACTTTGACATACTAGGGTGAATGAAATGAATAATAATAATAATAATAGTAAATAATACATAAAACACATATTGTCTGGTAGAAGATTAAAAACAGCTCAATCTTTCTTCAGAAACCCACAAACATGCACCTACAGATCAGAAGGTCCGACAACACAGACCAGAGATGTCATCACACAATCTGTTCTCTTTTTTCTAGCTCTCAACCACGGCCAGCTTCTTCAAGCTCCAATGACAATAAATCTTCCCCGAAGTTTGGATGTTCAGACCGCTGCCCTCGCTGCTCCAAAGCTGTGTACGCAGCAGAGAAGGTGGTGGGAGCGGGCAAGGTAAGGGACACTATGGTGGTTTTTAGTCTCAGGCTTTTATTTTATTGTCATTTTGTTTATTGTACTTTTTATGTCCACGCATTTTAAAATACACAATTCCCTAGTGTGAAGTTGTTGCTCTTTGTTGCCCCAGCAGACTGACAACAATCTGAATTCAGACCCCTTAGTTCTAAATAATCTTCTCAAACAGGACACTTTTTTATGAAAGTTAAGTGTTATTGTCCATAACACTACCAAGGTGTTCTGAAAGCCCAAACAAGTGGCAGAGAATGAGCACCCATGCTCAAAAACAGACAAAAGACAAGGCAGTAGATCTTCAAACTAAAGTTTTACTTACTGGGCAGTTGCAGGCAGGAACCAAAAACACCAACGCGAAGGGAACAAGAAAATACAAAAAAAACAACCCCACTGCCTGAGCGTTAAACACTTTAAACAGAGCAAGATATCTCCACCTTGTGTCTTTAATGACCATGTGACTTTTCCTCTAAAGATATGGTCACATTACATTTCCACTGTGCATATCTCTATACCGTCTCCCATTCACTTCAATTGAAGGCCAAACGATTGTAAAATAAAAGCGTGCATTTCCTGTTTCGCTGTGATCTCCAGTCGGCTCCAGCAGATTCAAATTTGACCGAGGAAGTAAAATCACTGCTGCACTGTGTTTGGAAATGTAAATGTAGAAGTTATCTACTTTATCAGACGTCGTCTTTCTTTCTTCACAAATTAAGCTTAGGTTTGTTATGTTCGAAAGCTAGTTTTTGTTTTAGCTTTATTCTTCTTTATTAATATTATCCATCATTGTGTGTGTAGTCCTGGCATAAAACCTGTTTCCGCTGCGCCCTGTGTGGTAAAAGCCTGGAGTCGACCACAGTGACAGACAAGGATGGAGAGCTGTACTGTAAAGGTACACACACGAGCACACGCACGCACGCACGCACACACACACACACACACACACACACACGTATATTGTCTAGGCTCCAATACTTGTTAGTTGTGGTGTGGGACAAAATCGATTCATGTAAGAATCCAGATAGTTATCTTCTAAGATTCTGAATCGATTCACAACTTTACAAAAAATCGATTTTTAAACAAAACACCAAGTCAAAGTTGTGTCAAGCATTACTGGGTTTTCAGTTAAATTCTTAAAACGTTTTTGAGGAATTAAAAGGCATCTACAGCACCAAT
This sequence comes from Bovichtus variegatus, assembly GCA_943593645.1. Taxonomy (NCBI): domain Eukaryota; kingdom Metazoa; phylum Chordata; class Actinopteri; order Perciformes; family Bovichtidae; genus Bovichtus; species Bovichtus variegatus. The sequence goes on along the minus strand of CALSCE010009344.1, from coordinate 11,525,102 downwards.
TTAATTGATGTAACAGACAGCGTTTTTATGTGTTGTGTAACTTGAACTTGTTATTCTTGAAGTCACTAAGAATTGAGAAATACTTACAACTCAGTTAAAAAACCTTTGTGCAAGTTTAGCATGAATAAATGTTACTTTTTTAGCCTTTGTGTGTTTACATAAGTGCAATCAGTTGATATAACAATATAAAATAAAAACACCTCCATATTCTTATACACTCTTTACGTTGCCTTAATGCCACAATTTGACTCAGCAGAGTGGAGTAGGTCCTTAAATTAGCACCCCTTCGCACTGATTTAGGAATCTATTTTGAATCTGGAATCGTTTAGAATGGAGAATGGATTTTGAATTGAAATTAAATCCTGAGATACCGAAAGATTCACACCATTAAAGCCCATTTTGGTCACAAGTATAGAAATACAGCAGTACAGCATATACCACCCACCCACACACAGATCAGATTTGAAAATCACATCAGAAAATGCTGTTTATCATTAATTTAGCATTGTTTTCAAATTCTTTTTTCAGCTTGCTACGCCAAAAACTTCGGCCCAAAAGGATTTGGACTGGGGAACGCCGCCATGTTGGAGTAACAACAGTGAAATCTTCTGGTTTTAAACTCACATTCACTTCCACACGGCAGCTGCTTCAGTGGAGCCTTTATACACATATATGGATGATATTAGTAACACATGACAGACGCCATATTGGGCATCAAAAATAACAGCAGTCAAGGCATATTTTAAGGTCACTATTATCTTGAAGATTGAGGAATAATACTTATATTTAATAATGTTCATTGTGAGTTTACAATAAAACTGTTTTGTTACCTTAAAATGTATCCTGAATGCAGTTTGTTCATAAAGAGGAAGTGGAGAATTTAAACAGTCTGGTGTCCATGTGTGTGAACCTAACACGCAGAAAAGGGTGGAACTACTCACAATTGGAATAAATCACTGATTTTAGATAATCCTTTTGTTTGTAAAATAGCTAATTATCGTTTTGATGATTACAACTTGATTACTATGATTTCCTCCGCTGTGAGAAGACAATTAGCGGTGCCTAATCTTGTTTAAGTTAATTATTATTAGAATCGTATTTGCATTCATAAATAATTCAGTGCAATAATTAATTATAATAATCAAGGCAACAAGTGATTAACAAACAGAATGTGTTAATTTTCCCAAACACTTATGTGCGAGCAGCCGTGCAGAGCGGGAAGGTATTAGATGCTTTTGTCAAACTAAAATTAGAGACGTTATCTCGCACTATTAAATTGGAAGAGAAAAACGTTCAGAGTAAAAGTCGCTCTGTACATTTTATTATTGTGCCTTTACGATTAAACTTGCAGACACTTTGACTCATTTCATATTACACAGTCATTTGTCTCATTTTTAATATAAAAATATTGGCAAACATGTGATTGTCAGACCTGGTGATAGTGACACATAATGTGGCAAAAGAGTAAAAAATAACACGCTTGCTTAACAAGACTACAAAAATAAGGCTTGAAAAATTACCAGAGTTGAATGTACACAACAAGCTGGACATTTATGAGCTTCGCCACAATGATATTTACTGATTATATTGTCAAACGTATGTATGGCCCGTGAATCCACACAGAGCCAGTTAAAAAAGACAGGCACAACATTGCTTTATTGAATAGTGGTCATTCATTATTAAACACATGCAACTCTTACAAAAGTCATAAAACCAACTGTTTACATGTACAAAGTTCCTTTTTTGCCCCAGAACAGAAGATGATAAAAAATAGGCTTGATGTGTTCATAAAAAACATCTCAAAAACTTCAGTTACAATTCAGGCCTTTAAAGGTTTCTCAACCTCACCCCAATGAACACATTTGTGTTTTTCCTGTCACTTACATTGGTCGTGTATAAGGCAGCAGCAGTCTGTACACAGAGCAACTGAATCAAACGATATCTACACAATGCTTTTTGTTTTTTTCCCCCAAACTTCTAGTGCCGTGGTCTCTCTTCACAAGAAGCCCACCTGTTTAAAATAAAAATAGATACACTTTGTGCTTTTGGTCCAGAACCACTGTGAAAGTCTGACCCATGACCCTGAGCGAGGGGAGGCGGGGAGGTCAGACCATGTCGGTGTGTCCAAACATGTGCTGGTCGCGCCCGGGTGGGAACTGCTGCGTCCAGTCGATGATGGCCGGTTTGAAGAGGCCACAACATCGCAGCTGGAAGAAGGACACCAGGTTCCACACCACGCCCAAACTGCAGAGAGACAATACAGGACGATCAGTCAGAGTCGATTGATAAATGTACGTCCATGTTCTGACATAATATGCCTCTGAGGCGCTGGATGATGGTGGCCAGGTACGGATCTAACACTGCCATTAATCCTTTTGTTTTTCTACTCTTAGGATATTCAGATATTTTTTTATGGGTGGGAATGAATTGTTTGTTTGTTGCCTCAAAGTGTCCCTTGAGGAACAAATAAAGTAGTTTGAAACTAACTGATTATATTGAAAGAGTATCAAGAGATAAATGGAAATAAAACCAGGACTTCACCAGTGAATATGCACTACCTGAAATTGGAAATGTGTACAATTTATTTTTCTCACGAATTTGCTGAATCAACCAGTACAAGAGCTTTCAATGTTGTCCGATCCACAAAAATGATTAAATTGGAAGATTGCCTTTTGTATTTTTGCCAATCGCTAAACTTTTTTCACATAAAATAAGTGATTTACAACCATAGTTAGAGCCCAGAATTTTTTTTATTAAACCTCATCAAACCAGATTTATACATTAATGCCCGAGAGACTTTATTTAAGGTAAAGTTCCCAAGCAGAGCTCCATCAGTTCAATTCTCAGCAAACAATTTATATAAACTGAACCATCACAGACATGATGATAATTATCTGATTAACTGTAACTGACTTCAGGCTCCATATTGTCATACTTTTTTCAGATAAGCCATTTTTTGACAGAACTGATAGTTATTTTATTTTAGTCATATGTATAATCTAATGCAGAATGCAATTTTAAAAGTAGTTTATGTTTCAGGTTACTGAAGTACTCAAATTACTGCCTTATTTTTTGGAAGACATGTACCGAGATTTGCTGATAAAAGAAGACATGGGAAATGACTCTGAATTTTCAGCACGCATTTACACATCTAGTTGCACAAGCAGCTTACACATGTTCAATTTGATTTAAGTCCTGGTTGTATTTCCATAGAGACTAAATATCCTGTTGGCACAGTGGCATTAATAATAAATCAGGTCTAATGTACAGGGAGACGTTCATTGCTGCACAAGACCTTGACAAGAAAAACATAAAGCTCCCTCTGCATTATAATAAAAAAACTCAGCCGTTAACTAAAGACATTAATCCTCTGAAGTCAAAAATAGATTTAATATCGTTTACCAACTGAAATAAAGCACATGGCATTATAGAGCAGCAACAGACATTGTTTCAACAGATTGTGAAGTGCAAAGAAGGTTGTAGTCAAATAAGATTAGGAAACTCATTTTGCAAATATTTAAAAGTAGTGCACCAACATATGCCATCAGTAATGTCAACTCACTTGTATGGATTCTGTCTGAGGGAGACGGATTGTCGCAGTTTCCTCTGGTGGAGCGTCAGGCTCGTCCGCTCTGCTGTGGTCAGTCCCAGGAAGGCAATCTGCTCCGACACGAAGGACATGCATCAGCCACGGCATTTACAGAGCAGACGCTCATTGTGTACAACACAGCGGGTCAGTGGACTGTAAACAGCATGAGGTTTAATGCACTGGCTCAACAGGTATTTGTCACTTCAGATCCAACTCTGAGAATATTTCCATGATTTAATACTTTTATGGAAGAAAAGACAGTTGTCATTACAGAAATAAGAAACGGTGTCTAATACTGCAATAAATGCAAAGTGCACGTTTTTTGACACCCATCTGTAACATTACTTGAGAATCATTGCTATTGTTATTTATATAGTAATTATATATAATTTTCATGGATATTTCATAAACCATCAGATTATAAAAAGTATTATGTTATTTTACATTAGCAAGCCATTTATAAGAAATCTATTCTTGGCGATTTTAATTTATGAAGCCAGATATTTCTGAGGTCGGTCTTCATTTTTAAGTCTGGTTTGTAAGACAGAAAACACTGTTTAAAGGATTCAAAACATGCTTGGGTAGGAGCGCTTCCTGGACTCAAAACCAATTTTGTTGAGGTGCTCTTTGGATAAGGACACATGTAGATGCAACAATCGCAAAAAATCCAAGGAAATTAAAATTCCTTTATTTTAATGGCATCGTCTTGTTCGACCTAAAAACTAATTCTGACGCGTTTTCGGAATCAAGCCTTCATCAGGGACTAAAGGCATTTTAATTGCTTAAAGACAGAGGGCCTTCAGAGTTTTTTGTGATTTTTGCACCGTACATAGGATCTTAGAGAGCTGCAGAAAGTGGTGAGCAGCCAGTCACCTGGTAGAGCTGCAGCAGCAGGACTATGCTGGACCAGCAGGTGTGATAGAAGGCCAGCAGGAAAATGCCGAGCAGCCAGGGAGAGCAGGTGACCAGGGCAGAGACCACGCCCCACAGACCCTGCTCCTCATAATGCAGCACACAGCGAGTCGACCAGTCTGAAAAGAAATATGCACAGCACAGGCATGTGTATCCAGTGTGAATGTAAAACGGTGTCAGATACTGTTATCACACTGAATGTCACGTCACTCACATGTGAGGCAACCGTAGAACATCCAGGCTCCCATCAGCACGAGGGAGAGCAGAAAGAGGATGAAGTAGTGATGGTTCCTCGCACCTGGAAGACAACAAAGGTGTTAGATGAGAGATCGTCCTCAATTTAGTCAAAAAGTTGAGGATTTTCGAAACTGGACAATTTTAAACCTTTTCTTTATTTCCTCACTAACTAGTTAGTATGACACACACAGTATATAACCGCAGTCCCACCACTATGTGTATTGTGATGCAGATGGAAACTTTTCAGTTTCTAAAATAACACATTTTGAGGATTGCTCATGCATGTGCTCTTACACTAGAAACAAATGTTACTGCATTTTCTGGCAGCTGCAATCACGTGTTACTTGCTACGATCAGTCGTACCGATGCAGCCGTTGGTCCAGATGGAGTGGTGGTCCTGCTTGGCCACACAGGCGTCACAGCTGAAGCAGTGGTTTGTTCTCATTGGTTTCTTAATCTGTGAAAACAATGAAAAACAGAGAGGTTGTCCCTGCCTGTGTTGATGGAATAGTGTTGTATAAAGTGAGGGATTTGTGTTCAGATCCTCACCATGCAGGACGTGCAGAATATTCTGGGGTCTAGACAGCCGGCTTCAGCCAACACCAACACATTCTGACAAGACAAACAAACAAAGCTCTGCTCATTTGTCCGAAAACATCTACATGTAAGATAATAATATTCTAACTTTCAAAAGGCCCTCCCACCATTTTCTTCTCTTCTTCGGTTGCCTTGACGAAGCCCGGGTCGCTCCTGCAGGTGCGGAGGTAGTAGTACAGCAGAGCAGTGGCATTCAGAGTGAACAAGACCTGAACTGTGGCGCTGGGCCCATGTGGGGTCAAAGGTTAAGAAACTCTCCATTCAGCAGCTTTGGTCAAAAGAGTAAAAATCAAACATTACATTAAACCGAGAGAAAATCAGCTGCTAAGTGTATTAACTGAATACTTCACTGCACTGAATCTCTTTGTATATTTCCTGTGTTATTTTATTATGATGATAAAAGTTGAGTGTTTTTCACTCTGTCTATAATGATCATGCGCCTTCCCAGAATGCCTCTAAAACACACACACACACACACACACACACACACACACACACACACACACACAGTA
>CALSCE010009344.1:11479063-11518855 GCA_943593645.1 Bovichtus variegatus | reverse complement strand
TATACATAGATAGAGCATTCTGGTCTATTTTCTCTATATATGTATAAATGAATATCTAAGCCTCTCCGATGTCAGGCAGCTAAAGAGACAAGTTCTTACTTCCTGATTCTGATGGACTGAGCCGATGAAAGATCTCTGAGCTTTTGTTGACATTAAAATCCACAGTAGCTCCTGCACAATTCTGTGTGACCCAAGATTCTAGAGGTACGACAAAACTAACCCGTATTTGCAGGGAACATCGCATCATAGCTGTCTTAGAACTGTTTCAGGCTAGTTGTTTACATCAAAGAAAGGATATCTGGCAAGAACCAGAGGCACCAGGTGACGATCATCCAGAAAACTGAAGCCATGAGAGCTGTAGCTGGGAGGAGAGTCTGAAAGGCAGGACTTGGGAAGTTCCTGTTTAGACACAAACATTTCTTATTAGATGACAAACAATTTTTTTTTTTTTTTCCTCCAACATGCAGACGGAGTACATGGAGCAAAATGTGTTTTTTTTTTCTTTATCCTTTCTCCTTTTACATGAAACTCAGTAGCGCGAACAGCTCGGTGAAAGTGTGTCCTCACCTGGAGGCCAGATTGACCACACCTATCACACAGGCAAGCAGGATCCCTTTGAGCAACCAGGACTCGGAGTTCATATTAACTATGGCGCCCACACTCCCAAACATGGCAGTGCAGAGCAAAAACTGCAGAAAGACCTGGAAAATACAAACAGCATGGCGTTACAGGTTTAGACAATTTTCAAGAGATAACTGGAGGTTCTAGCTTCATGTGTATCGTTTACGTTTGTAATTTGAGATGTTATGCGTGTTGTCTTTAGTATGCGTCTACCCTGTATCTGTTGACGATCCGCAGGCAGCGCGAGTTGGAGCGAATCCTCTCCTGTTTGACGTGGTTGAGCATGTGGATGAGCAGCGGGCTGTGCACCTGGTGGGCCACGTCGATGGCCGTGTGACCCTGAAGAAGAAGCATTAAAAACACGATAAAAAGACATGCATCACGATTGATTCAATTCTAAATGTAAAGTAATAACAAGTGTTTATAATTGTGCTGCTTTTAAGAAAACTGCCAGTAACTTCACTGCTGGACACAAGATGTTTTCTTCTTCACTGCAAAGACCATTTTATGTGCACTAGAGGTTTCAAGTTTCCACATCACACTCATTGAAGTTGCATTCTGAACCACAGCTCTAAACTGGTGCTGATATGTAGTAAACTCAGCAGACGATCAATCTGCAGCTCAAACATCCAAGTGACGCAACAAAAAGTCAAACAAGTTTATTCATCTATCCAAATCTTGGGTCTTTCTTCTAAAGTGTCAAAACTGTAAAATAAAACAAATGCTTTTGAGACAATCATTGTAGTAAGTATTTCAATTAAAAGTAGAAAACTAAGAGTCCTTATAAGTCTTCAACGTTTTGCAGTCGCAACACAGTGCAAAATGGAAAATCACTGTGGATGCCAGGTGGTCACAAGAAGTACAGCGACATGAATCTTTTCTCAGCTTGCTAAACGTCCAGATTTCCTTTGTTCATTTAGTGTTGAGAGAAATAAGTTTCTGACTGGTGGCATGTGCTACTCACAGTGAGACTGAAACCTACACTATTAGACTTACGTTGATGTTTTCTGCTTCCACGCTGGCCCCGGCCTCCAGCAGGATGTGGGCTGCATCTACGTTTCCTGCCAGCACGGCGCAGTGCAGCGGAGTGTTCCTGTTCACTTTGTCCACAGCACTCACAGAAGCGTTATTTTTGATTAAGAAATTTGTGGGTTCAGGCCTAGGACAGAAGAACAACATGTACTGTTTATTTTTTAACAACCTCCCTAGATACTAATGTCCAGAGGCATAAATTAACTTCCGAGTTTGTATTACATACTTAGCTACAGACTAAAGGACTGGACTGTTCAGAAGTTGTGGTCTGTGTTTTCACATCTGGAGAACATTTTCTCATATTTTTGCAGTTTGTTTTTAATAAATGCACAAAAACATTAAAGAAAGCTGTGATGCAGGCAGCTTTTTTCACACGTGTTTTTTTTTTTTTCTTTCTAATTTGATTTGATTCAGACCTACTGCAAATGTAAAAAGCCATAACAGATATTACGTCCATCCAAAGAGTCACTATTCAATAATATTTAGCTATTCAGATACTGCCTTGAAACTCATGGGGCTTTAAGTATATCTGTAAAGGATTAAGATGCATACCCGATAATCTTCTGGGCTGCTAACATCAGTGGTGTCTGTCCGTTGCAGTCAGGCCCATCGACTTCCTGGAGGCAAATGAGAAGATTACCAAACAGGAAAATAAAAGAAATAATAAACTAAGACCGTTATAAACAAATACAGGTGTTCTGGAGTGTGTGTGGAGTCTGACCTGTCCCTTAGCCATAAGATAAGCTGCTATGGCCATGTGCTGGAAGAGGATGGAAAGGTGGAGAGCGCGGTAACCTTCTCCGTCTGCGATGGCGGGATCTGCTCCGTATCTCATCAGCTGGATGACCATGGGGAGGTGGCCCTGCCTGATCATTGACAGAACCCACAGACAGTTTTATGGAGGAGGCACCTTTGGTGTCTGATAAAAAAGTGAAAGAAAAGTGCATATGCAAACCAAGGCAAAGCAGCCCAGCAGTACATGCACCTACAGAGGCAATCCATACTGGTTTTAGAACCAGTTGTACATTTACATCTAATAAAACAATTCATGAGAACTGGGAATCCGTAAGAGAAGAGCTCTTTGAATATGAGGATTAAAGCAGAGCTAGGATCTGTGTTTCTTCACTGCTCACACATGGGTCAACATGTGTGTAGCGTGTACAATTAAATTCATTTTTATTTGTCGATAATTTACATTTTAACCAAGCATAACAAGCGTGACAAAATGCCTAGTCATTTCTGACCTTTTTTTTTTGGCAGCCTAAAGCTGCTGAAAATAAAAAGGGAATTCTAATTTTCAACATTTCTTTTGACAGATAAAATGACATGTAAACAATTGAAGCAGGTTTAAATAAAATCTGGAATAGAAAAGCCAAACCCTAGCAATGAATCCCTTTATGGTCATTCAGTCACCTTATGGCCCAGTGAAGAGGAGAAGAGTTCAGGTCACCTCCAAGCTGGTCGACTGTCGACCCTTTAGAAATATAATACCTGTCAGGGAAGATGAAGACAGCAAATCAGAACATTTCATGTAAGAAGTTTGTTGTATTTCAGTTCAGTTGTCTCCATTTCTTTTCTGGATTTTTTTTGCGAAGCTGTTGATTATTTCTCAAAGCAGTGCAGTGTGCTTCATCTCAGAAGTTTCTGACGATGAGAAACAAAATACATGAAGTCCCAGATTGTAAGAGTCAAATATGGTGTTGGAATAACCACAAATGATATTCCCCCATGTGAACATTAGGTGGCGCTGTCCTAATATCCTGGGATCAGGTGTATCGGTAAGAAAGTCAATGTTTTGACCCCTGTAAGGTAACCGCTGACAGTATGTTGTCCTACGCTCGTGTGTTTTGTCATCGGTGGAAAACGTAAATGGACTTTTTTCCACATTTATGCATGTCGAAACAAATAAAATGATGGTTATTCTACACCCGAAGGACATGTCTGAAAATTCTGTAACCAACGCAACACACAGTAAAAGGCGTGTCAACCAGGTCCCTCCTGGTTGCACATCTCAGTAGCGTACAGCACTAGACTGAGGAAGGACTGACTGTACTGAAGCCGTTTGTTTTCAATACGATGTTCAACTGGCTTTACATTTACATTACTTTTTGACTGAAGTCATTCTAATTCAAATTTACGTTGACTTATAGTAGAGTGATTTTTACTTGAAAACAGCCGATATACAAAATAATTAATTTCAATAAAAGTATTATATAATGGCCCTGTATAGCTCAACAAGTGCCATCTCATTTGGCTGAACACACTGTAAACACCACAATGTTTTCCCTAATTTCACTCAGACCAGACAGCCTCTGTGTTTGGAGAAATACGGGGAGTAACCAGCAATGTTTATATGTTTACATGAACAGACTCCTCAGTCCCTTGTAATAAGACAGAAATGCTCTCTGCATGTCTTACTTGACCAGCTCCGAGCGGTTGTTGATGGCCGCCCAGTGCAGCAGAGTGACGTTCTCTTTGTCCGGCTGGCTGACGTCGTATCCTGCTTCCACCAGCTCCTTACAGCGCTCAAGGATACCAAACCTGACAGGATCACATGATCGACGGTAAACATTTAAACTGATGTAATCATAGCTTCAGTCTGTGTACACATGGTTACCACTATACTGACAGATGGTGAGATTAATAATAACAGGTAGGGCGGCTCTGCAGACTATTTTCTGATTTAAAAGAAGAGTGACCTTCGTTCTGCTGCACCTCAACTCACTGATTAGTTAGCAAAGGCAGCTAGCACTTCAGTTTGCTGCAGTCACTAAAGCACATTGACAGGTTTGTGCAGCCTTGACTTGTACGGTTTTATTTCTAAAATGCTTTCAGACAGAAAAAAAATTAAAAAATAAATCATCACACTCTGACTACTAATTAAATACAGAGCTCCGAAAGCATTTGTGCTTTGTTGCACAACTCCAGTGAAAATACGCTGTTCAAACACTCCCATAAATGTCAGTATCATAAATTCCCAGTGAAGAAACAAGGTGTGTAGTTACTTGAGTTTGCCTAATTCTACATTCTGATATGTTTTAATTCAGTGATTGAAAGAGCTGCAGCCCAACACACCAACACAAATGATCAGGGTAAGTGACATCTTTTCCTGTCTGTTTGTCATAGTCACTGTCTGCGGTCGTAAACCATTCAAGGGAAGGTTTAAAGGATGGGTTAGTTCTGCTGAGGGTAATATTATTAAAATCAAAATGTGTATTTTTGCTTTTTGTGTATTTACTGACACAAAATTTTATCTGACAAAGCTGTTACAGGGGCATCTGCAATATAATAAAAAGAGGAAGTGAGTGTTTAAAGCAACAACTGTCAAGACATTAGTCTGGTTGCTCAATATACAATGATAAAATTGGATCTCAGAAAAAATGCATTTTCGTTACTGTTATCAAATATATCAAACAGGGAAATTCTAATTTGTTACATCTTCGGTTTTATTTTTGTAGTTTGGGCAATAACTTCCATCAGCAATAGCTCTGGGAAGAGCGCAGCATTGATAAAAAGAAGTCTGTTGGGTCAAGAAACACGAGCAACCGGACGATCAGACAGGTTGAAACGGAACGACTTATTTAAAATGTACTGCTTATTTACCTTCTTTGACAATTGTGGCATTGCATTAATTTGAACTACAAATTAAAAATGTTAACAGAGAGCTAATGTGCCACCACTTACTGTGTTGCCTTCACTATGTCCCAACTGCCGCTGTCATCCATGTGAGACCGTCTCTTCGGCTGTTGACTGATGTCCATCGCCTGATCAGCACTTTTGACAAACTGTCCGTGAAAAGGTGTCATGAAGGGGTGCGCCGCTCTCGGCCCGTGACTGTGAGAATGACCTGCATGTCCGTGGTTACAGCCGTCATGCATGTTGCCGTGACCCTGCAACACATACACAAGGGAAACACACAGATTTGGTCCATAGTGGTCTACGTGGAAACCTTAAATTGGCAGATAACAATAGCTTTACTGATTTAGGCTATCTGTGATCACCCAACTGCTCTCAGGTTGAAGTTGCATTTTCTATTTGTAAGGTGAAACTGTGTAGAATAAGTGATAATGAGGTAAACACTGAACATTGTAAACTACAGCAAACAGCTGCAAAACCTTTGGATTTTTGTGCATGAGCTGTTGTAGGTTTGCGGGACTGTTTATACCAGGGTACAGTAGCTGTCACTTTTATTATCTCTAAGAGTATTAGACCAGAGGCAATGTTACTTATTGCTGCGCAGGGATGCTTTATGGCAAGTAAAGAACCTTGATTTGCTAAGATATTTAATTGTCTGGATTATGCAAAACAGACATTTTTGCCTTTTATCAGAACAAACTGTTGCTCTACAATTTTAAAGAAAATGTCCTATATCTTAATACTATTTTAATTTGGGATTAGCCCAAAGTGTTTTTAAAAAAATGCCATATATTCTATTCTATATGATTCAATAGTTATTCAATTATGATGGCATCTCCATGGGTTTTGTAATAATGTGATGAACAGTTTTCACTTTCTATAGACGAAAAATCGAAAGACAAGCAAACTGACTAATCGACAAACGCAAACAATCGTTAGGATCAGTCCCCCATTGGATACAACTTCTAACGAGCTGACTGTACGAAACATTTCATATTTTTTTGGAGATGTAAAGAGAAGCATAATGTTTGAGGAGACTTATATGGGACTAGTATGTGTGCACGGCTGTGTTTAGTGTTCCCGCACATTTCAGCGGAGCTTTCACTGCCACGGATGTGAGTTAATGGGTTAATTCTGGGGCGAACTACTCCTGGCAGCTGATCTCCATCCTCTGGGATGGATCTGCTGGATGCTATCTTTGTCAGCCTGGATGCTGATGGTCATATTTTGACAGGCTGCTGCCATGTTCCGGACAGATGGCTAAAACTTAACATAAGGCGGAAGCTAACCGCTGTCCGGCTGTAAAGAGTACACACACATGTGGATTTAGATGAACATATGCAGCTACAGACAATCACAACACAGCTCGGAGTTGAGCTGTGAAAGAGGATTAGTTTCGTAGTAATATGAGAAGATAAGAAAGATTACTAGCGGTAAGAAACGGTTAAAAACACGGCTTGGGCTGTCAATGCATCGTCATGTCATCCAGACAAATCAAACAGACTTTCCCTGACCTGGACGTCAGTGCCTTTACACGGAGAAAATAAGATATTTCTGAGCGTTGGGGTTAAGGAGAGATTAGCTAGCTAGCTACAGTTAAACGCCAGGTAACTAGCAGCAGGCTAACTGCGCCCACTGAAGCTAACAGACTGACAGTTGGTTCGTCTGTGCCTGTGAGTATCAGTGAGGACAGGTTATTCCGCGTAACCGACACACTCAAATTAAACAGCAAGCTAGCTAGTAAATGCTAACAACCTGATAGTAGTAACGTTATTAGGACAAACCACGTCAGCCAGGTTTCCACCAGGTGACAACAATGACAACACAGGTAACAGAAGCCGCTAAAGAAACGTAAACCGACTCACTTTCTCGTCCTCATTCCAGTCCATCTTGTCATGAAGGAACGAGGAGAAAGTTCCTGCCGCTGAACGGATCAGAATTAATGTAAAACTTCCGCTCTTTGTTTTTCAAGATAAGAGTCGCAAGGATTCCCTTAAAGAAAAATACAAAACTGGTGGTGCAACTGCAGAAATTAAAATGTATAGAGATGTTGCATACATCTGTAATATGTTGTTATGTTTAATACATATGTAATTGGAAAGGTAGTTACTACACACACACACACACACACACACGCACGCACGTCCACACACACGCACACACACACACACACACACACACGCACACACACACACACACACACACACACACACACACACTGCATGTATAACACATAAAACCTCTACGTCCTGGCCTCAGATATTAATTTAGGAAGATGCAACATGTACAAAACTGAAATAACAAACATTTTGAAATTCAATTTTAAAGAAGGACACACCTTAAAGCCGTTATCATATCAGTTGATATTGTGCTTTAGGGCTGCATAATCCCAAACAGATTTTCAATTAAATGACCACATATCAGTTGAAACACAATAAATCCTGAGCTTTCACGGCCCCTGAAACTCTGATTGGTAAACCAGTTGATGTATTATTTTGAAGGCAAGGACGTTAAACAGGAAGTCTTCAGTCTTGTCATTTTCATTACCTTGATGCATTTTCCTTCACTCTCTCCTTCTTCCTGGAAATGCAACAGTAATTGTCATTGGGCTATTGTTTAACTCCTGCCTACAGGCCTTTCCTGCTGCTGTCTGCATTATTCAACAGTGAAACTATTTATTTAATGCTTCAGTGTCCCAATGGGAATGCACAGAAAACCAAGGTTTGCTTTGGTTTGAAGAAACAACACATGCATATTCAATGAAGAAAACGAGGCATCTCTTGGTTATTATGAATTCATCAGAGACTTGTTGGATTTAAAACAAACCAGTCTGTGAATGAAGGCTTTCTTCAAATACATGTGCTCTGGGAAAATATGCGTTGGTATCATAAGTGAAAATCAATTGCAGTTTCTGTCTGGAAAATCACAACTTCCTAATGTTTATATTTTATATATTTTGATTTGATTTTTGTGTATACTCGCAACAAATGTCCTCTCATATTTTCATCCACTGGTAGCTCAATCAGCTGTGTAGAATTTAAAACTCAGACATTAGAGTTGTAACTCAATAATCCCCCAAAGCATTCTGCACTTCTGCAGTGTTGTCATTGTATGAAACTCACCATGCAGGTGAGAACCACACTGTGACTCACAGGATTACTGAGAGTAATAAATGACTTAACAGGAAGCCTCTACTTCACACAAGTTATTGGAGCATGCTAATTGGAGCGTGAAACATGAAGATGGATGGAAACAACTTTTTAGTTTTCAGTATCAACAATTGAAAATCGAGAAAAAGAAATAAGTCAAATGACCTGAGTGTGATGTCAAATGAACAGAATCCAAGGCGGCCGTGTGTAAATGTTTGAAATTCACAAACTGTCCAAATAAACCTTGATTGTGCTTTGATTCAAAATCAGAATCCTTGTGTAATATTGGACTCAGATGTCAAGATGGAATCGTGTGGAAAAAACCCGAAAACTACTGAAGTCAACCCCACATATTACTTTACTTTAAATGTTATTCAAGATCCAAGTGTTACCAAAGGTATCCACTATATCAAACTTAACTTTGGGGAAATGGGTATAAAACGATGCACAAAACTACTATAAATATTTCCATTTGATGTAGTGGTGCTGTCATAATAACAAGACATGCAGCTTCAATTAATCCAAAAGCAAAATAGGTCAAAAGGAAAGCAAAGTAGCCCATGTAATCTTATAGTGGCAAAGTGAATATTATAGTCAAATATCGTCGTATTGCTTTTTGTTTTTATTGTCTTTTAAAGGGCAATTTGAATGTTTTCTTCACGCCTTACTTCTATGCCCCTGAAAAGCACTTTGAATGAGCTTGTATCTGAATTGTGCACTAATAAAATTGCCTTTCCTTATGCTCTGTAATTTATGAGCTTTTCAGAAAATTGTGATGGGCATCTATTTTTCTCTGCTCCCACAAAGTTAAATCACGCCATTTGTCACGACTCATTCCAGAAAGGAGGTTTGTGTTTGACCTTCTCAATAAGTGTCGTGGAGGCACACGTGGCCTCAGTCATCATGCATGTGAAGTTGTTAAAGCCTAAACCCAATTTAATGTCTTACATCACAATAATTTGAACAATTTGTCAAATAAATATATAATTGTATTCTAATAAGACACACTACAAATAAAACCTTTCTGTGTGTGATACAGCTTACTTCCCCAACAAAAATTAAAAATAATATGGAATAGAAATAAACCAAAGATCTCAATCAGGTCTTGCACTTCCCGGTGACGAGCAGTAGGTGGCGCCATTGTTCTATCCATGAGCAGAATAACTCGTTGGATCTTTTGGACTCTATACAGATGTGATCGTGTACAAGTTCATGCGGCATGACAAATAAATAATGTCTAATACATCACAGTGAACATCAAATTGCCCTCAAAGGTGTGTTATTGTTGCATCTTGGTGCAGGTTTTGTTTGCACTGTGTTAGCACCCAGTTTTAACCCTGGTTAAATGAACACTAAATGAATAAGAATTGGAAATAAATAAGCTGATGAAGTTAAAATGCAACCTGTCTTGTTCTTATTGCACCACCCACTTGACAAGTTTAACTACAGTGTGATCGGCTGGGTCGGCTGAGAATCTGAACTGGAGCATTTGGGGGTTGATCCCTTGCTCGTGGGCACGTCAGCAGTGATAACCAAGATGCTGCTCTTTCAATGTTGAAACATTTACATCAGTTCAAACCAAAATATTTGAAAGACTTGTTGAAAAAGGCCGACAGTAAGTAATCCTGGGTGTTATTGTGGGCGTATTACAAATACGAAATACAAAAATGAACATATATTATTTTTTTCCTTGTACTATCAAAGGGCTTGTTGTAACTTGATAACCTCCACCAGCTTATTGTAATGTGCTGTTTCTCTTTACAACATAGCGTTTCAGTTTGTTTTGCAATTAATTGTCTTTTAGACAAGTGCTTGTCTTTTAAGAGCAAGTCTCATAAAGTCTTATGAGACTTGCTCTTAAAAAGATAAAAGGTGTTCTTAATTTTTTAAGTACAGTACACACTGACGGCAAAAAATAAATAGTTCATCTGCCAAGTGTTAATTTCATTTTTTTTTTGTTTCATTTTATTGGGATTAGTCAGATTTGACGCCTACAGAACATTTTCCTTTTGATCTGTGCCACTCTGATTATTCAAAGTTTTTTTTTCCAAAATTTTTTGAACATATTTTAAGGTCAAAAAAGTTCATTTATATTCATTTAATTTTTAACTAAAGTACATGAAATACATGCAGCTTGGAGACTAGAGAGTAGCTTGAGTGCACGTGCCAAGCAGACGTAATTGAGCTGTCAGGAGGAAGTCATAACAGTGAAGAGGACTAAGGGTCAAGACTGCTACCGTTTGCATGAGACGTGAGAGTAGAAAGAAAATTAAAAATGAATTACAGTATTTTTATGAAAGGAAAAGGATTGTACGTTGCACTTTGTGCATCAACACATATACGACCTCTATCTTTGGTATGAGTGCATGCTCTTCAACGAGTAGACACTGGGTCATTGAAAACGGCGTAATTCAGGAAGCAGGGTCGTCCAATGAAAACATGTAGAGGATGTGTGTTTCACAGCTGATAGAGCAGCAGAGGGGCGCTGTATGAGCGGACTTTGCTCCCATTAAAGCCTTCGTGGAATGCAATAATGCTTTTATAACTCCAATTTAGGGTATTTGCACTGGTTTTGGCAAGTTGTGAATACGCCTTTTGAAACCCTTTTAGACCATTAATGAACAAAACAAAGCTTTTCTACCGCTGACATTTTAGAGATGCATATAATGACATCTTTCATATCTTAACACAAACAGACTTCCTGCGGTTGTGGAAAGATCATCGCATACATGAAATGAATGCACTGTACTATTTACATGTACATATCTTGAAGCTGCAGTTATTGATATTTTGGCCACTGTGGGGGCAGCGAAAAGGGTTTGCAAATCAATTAGATTGTAATTCAGTTTTTAATGTAAGAATTCAGCACTGGGGGAGGGGGGGGGGCGGTGCAGATGTTTGCCTTCTGCACTGTGCAACAGTCTTTCAGTTTCATAGTTGAGTTCTTTTAAATGTCATAAACATGTTATTACTAGCAGGTGCACCAATCTCAGATCTGCCACCCATATGTCTGTTGACCAAAAATAAAACTGTACATATATTCACAAAACTATACACACATTTAACAAGCAAACACATATTAACATTGACTGATGTGAGCCATGCGGACAATTCTAAAAGTGTTTCCAACTGATATGGACAACGATAACAAAACATCTAGACAATGAACAGACAATGAAAATATCACGGCAACCGTCATGAGGAAGAAAATGTTCTACAAGTTGTTACAGGAAATGAGACAGTTTGAATTTCTCATTTAAATTAGCTGAAGACCTGCCGTTTAATGTGAAAATCCAATAAGCTTCAGGGTGAAGTGATGGTCTTTCTAGATTACCACATCTGGTGGACCACTTTTTTACATTTGAGTAAGGAAACAGGAGAGAAATACGATGAAAACACAACCAAGCTGTTATACATTTTACATTTACCGCTGATAATTTAGTAAACACTGGGCTGATACAGTTGGTTTATCAGAGGGGTTTGTATATACTGAAAACAGCTGCCCGCTGCTGCTGGAAATGAAAGTAGAAACAATGTGATAAAATAGGATAAAACACGCGAGGGATAATTCTCTTTGAGTTAGTCCCGAGTGACATCATCCACACTACACATAGTGATTTGATTCACAGTTGATATAAAAATACTGATTAGTGCAGGTTTAAGAAAACGACCCTTAGTGCTGTTTCTTCTGAAAGACAAAAATGAAAGGTTTTGATTTTTCAAGAAGGATGAGTGTGACTTGAGAACACGTCTCATCCTGAACCTAACACCACACTGTTTTATCGTAATGAGAATAAATAAACCATTAATATGCTGAGCGACCTGCCGTGTGCTCACACAGAGCTTTGCGTAGACTCTCCAGAGATACTTGCAGATATGAAAGTGAGAAGACCCCAGCCGCTGGAAGTTAATTATAGTAATAAAGTGTGTGGTGGCCGTCGGGACTGAACGGTGCATCTGTGTCTGTTGTGGCTGTCGGACTCTCTGCTGGTTGCTTCACAAAACAAAGGAAGAAGAAGTCTTCTTAATGTGAGACAGTTATTTTGTTGTTTGAGAACATGAGATGGTGGAAGATTGAACTTCAGAAAACCTTCAAAACTTTAGTCTTTAATGGAAAATCCACTTAACAAGAGATGCTAAAAAAAACGGCTTTTGGTTGTAAATGAAATGAAGAGAAATAGAAGACGGTAAGACAGAAAGAAATTGGTCCACCAAATAAAACAGATCACATCATTTCATGACTGACTAACTCCTGGGATTGAACTGAATAGACTGATGATTAGTGTCTTTCTGTTTTAAGGGGGGGGGGGGGCTTTTATTGTCAGCCACTGAGAGGAGGACTAGTTGTACTGAGTAAGTAAGTACACAGTTCATGCCTTCATCGGCCACAAATCTACATTTCCTTAGATTACATCCATCAATGTCCCCAGATAATCAGACTATTATGGCAAAACCAGGAGCAGTAGGTACTGTAGTGTGTTCCTTCCCCCCTGCTCCCCCCACACTCTCACTCCCCCCATTAGGAGTTCAATGGCTGGGTCATGGTCTGCATTTGAACCCGAGAGGGACCAGTGGTATTCAGGGTCAAAGGTCGGCCCTTAACACTGCCGACTATAAGAGCGAGGGTCACAATCTAAAACCCTGCTTGACCTCGACAGCACCCTGCACAGTGATACTGATAGAAATCTAGTGGGAGTGTTTGAAATGAGTCTGTTTTAAAAGACAGTTACAGACGCACACAGAAGTAAATCAGTGTGCATACGGGCATTTATGTCGGCGTGGAGTGGAATATTTACAAGGCTAGGGTCGATAAATGAAGCCAGGTAATCTAGACACTTTAAAGTGACACTGGGTGAAAGACATTCAGGGTGTCGGTCAGAGATCAAGGTACGCGAGAGCTTTGTTTTGCTGTTTCGCTCCCTGAGTTCAGGGACGGAGTCAAGCAGCTACATTGTACGATGGGCACGATGAGATAGGATAGGTCAGGGAGCGACGTTCAATAGAGGCTCCAGGGTGAATTCAAACAAAGTCTGATGCACTTAAATCCAATACATAACCACAATATATGCAGAGGTTAATATGATCCGACAAATGAGAAGAAAAGTGCATGATGATATCCAGTTTAACAGGCTGTTGATCCTCACTATGTGAAATACTGTACAAATGTTTTGTAACTGAGGTAATTCTTGACTTTTGAAAGAGCAGTTGATCAAACCAGTCTCACCACAAGTTGTATTTATTCATTGTCATTTGGGTTTTGTCATTTGGTCTTCATAAGCATATGGAGTTTGAACACTTGCCATGGATTTGTAGATGTTCAAATTTCCCTTTTTTTCTTGTCCACGTTGGACTGAGCAAACTCCCATCTGCTGATGAAGCTCATGTGATATAATCGGAACAGCTGCTAAATAGACCCGGTGGTGAGAATGTTTTCTCAACCAACGACTGTATTTTGCTGCTTTCCAAAGAAATATTTGCATTGTGAAAGATATTTGGTGATAGTCATGCCATCTGCGAGAAGTCTGGGGAAAAACAAACAAAAGATACATATGCAAAGTTATCTAAAACTTCTTTACTTTTCCCTCCACTAATGAGGTTATTTCGAAACCTTTTTCGTCAGGTTGTCTCTGATGTATATTCTACTACAGTATATAAAATTTTTTTTTTTTTCTGTCATAAGCAAATCTCTTTTTTTTACATACTCTCGCCTGAGAGCTTCAAAACTTTTCTCTCGCTCCCTTTATGAACACATCACCTCTGTGGTTCCATTTTGATTTAGTAATGGAAATCAATGGGCGATCAATGGCTTTAACCTATATTCCCCTTATCATGTCCTTCAATAAAAAGAGAAAGCACCCCCCCATTGTTCTGTACAGTCGGTGTGTGTCTCTGTGTGTTTGGTTTGATTTGCGTGAGAGCGTGTTTCGTGTGGCTGCGGCTGTGAAAGTTACAGACGGGAGGTTTTCTGGTTCCAGCTTGCCAGTGGACGGCCTCTCTGTAGCAGTGCCAGGAATGGACGGAGGGGAGGGAAGGGATGCTGGAGGGGAGGGGAGGGCTGAGTTGGCCAGGGACGGACATCAAAACAACAAAGGGCAGCGGGGGTGATAATCCCACCTAATGCCCCCTGTCTACCCCATGTCTGCAGTGGCTCTCTGGTGAGTGGCAGATTGAGTGCACTCATGCGAAAGGTTACTTGGGTGATCAAGTGCTCCTCTCAGGGGAGGGGGCAGTACAGGCTGCCTGTCTTCAGCGGCCGCTCTGGGCCCTCGTTCGCTCGGAGCAGCAGCGGCGGCGTTTTTCTGCCGCTGATTCAGCAGAGCTCGGTCCGCCGTGTCGCCGGTGGTCATGCATTATGTAACAGGCCCTGTGCTGTCTGGACAGTAAGCGCTCGCAGACTGGGACGCTCTCAGACACGACACTGGGGTCAGCCAGGGATGACGCTGTAGTCCAGTTTGCAGAATTATTGATCCCTCAGCTTGAAGGGTTCTCTGTCTCGTCTACATTTCACCTCCTGACATCCTACTCTCACTCACCCTTGCGCTCTCTCCGTAATGTTCTTTTTTGGGGTTCTACCGCTTTAAAAGCTCAATACACAATTGTGATGGGGGGTGAGAGCGAGGACTCAAATACAGACAAGAACATTACAGGGATTTAATGACAAAAATAGAAGTACGTGAGCTTATAACAGAGTCTACAGATAAATAGGAACGGGGGTAGAAAAAGGTGCGGGTGGAGGTTACAGGTGTCAGGATTCAGGTACGAGTGGCTCGAAAGCAAAGGTATGAAGCAACAAATAAGAGTTTGATAACAGCATTGACCGTAAACATAAGAAACTCTACATGTAGGATGACATAGTCTTTGTCTGTGAATGGGCTTTGTGGCAAACAAAAGGAATATATACAGTATTTGTTGACGCAAAGCCCATACAACATGAAACATGAGATATTTCCTTATTTGGTGCAATAAAAATGCTTTACCAACACAGGTCTTCATCAGGGTCATTGTCGGCGGTAGCTTTGCACACCTATATGTATCGTGTCACGCTCATGAGAGGAGTGGGAGGGGGCTTCTCTATCAATGTTCAAGCCGCTGGAAGGAAGTGAAGGAGAGAGAGAGAGCGGACGAGGGCAGGGGTAACCTAAATGATTAAAAAGTAGATTTATAATGTGACTACCAGTGGACCTAATCCTTTCCTTATGTACATTATGATTCCTCAGTCTATAATCCACACTTCTCTGTTCATGACTACGACCACATACTGACATAATCACCTTAACCTTTAATAGTTCCATGAATTAAAATGCAATTTTTACGTTACTCCTGAAGTGATATTTCACAGAAATATACCGTAAAAGCGTCAGAATATCTGAAAGTAAACGTCACCTTTTGCAATAGCACGACAATTGTCACATTAAAGTGTTGATAAATAGCTGTTATTAAGCACGGAGGACATGAACCCACTCAGCAAAGTAATGATTCCCATTAACTGAGATGAACCTCAGAGGTAACCGTCTTCCACATGAAATTGTAGTCGTTTGCATGACTGCTTTAATAAAAACACAGTTTTGTGGGTGTGTAAATTCTCTGCAGCACAGCTGACTTTGAGCCGGCGTGCAAGGTGTGCTTAACTGGAGGAGGGTTTAGACGCCTTCTGTGAGATAAAGGAATTTTTAGCTGAGGGATCTGAGTGAAGGGTTGGCAACCGTCTTCACTGGACGCCATTCAAGTTGTGGTTAATCTGCTCGTGTGAACTCCGTCGTCGCGGCCATCTGCTCACAGCCAGAAAGGCAGCGCACCAATGCAGTTCAGTGAATTATTTAAAATTCTCACATCAATACCAGTTATTTTGTGGAATACAAGTGGATGTTCTCTGTCTTTGTGAGATTGCCTCGCCCACACAAACACGGAAGCTTTCGTTTGGCAACGAACGGAGAACTGGGCCAACACTTTTCATTTTAACATAACACTGAAATTGCAACGGTGAGAAACACAAGCTTTTGTGAATAAGAGCCTTTCTTCTATCAATTACGGTTGTAGTCACATGACACGCTGAAAGTGATTGATATCATTTAGAATGAAACACTGTTGATCTGTCAGGTTAAGATGGAGCTTTGAGGGAAAAGTGTGAACTTGTAACACTTGCACTTTATAACATGTGATGAGTGCTTCTTTAAATGTATATACATGAAAATGAATTGATCAGTTTTTATCATACGAGCCCCTAATAATCCGATCAATAAGGCGTTTTTTTAAACCGTTGATAAAGTTATGCTATATTCATGCTCCTAGTAATATGATTTTTATTTAACTGACAAACAGAAATGGAGGCCAAACTGAGCAGACTTCCTTCCTAAGTCTTTCTAATGAGAATGTCTCCTCACCAGTATGGAATTGTTTTTTTTTCACGTTAGCTAGATATAATGCTAAAAATAAGCAGCTTAGTCCTGTTTCCTTGTTGACTCATTATAGCTTCATAGATGCCGCAGAAACTCGGTAAAAGTATCGGGCCATCAAACACAATTCTTGTGTCGTCTTGTGGAGGGCTGCAGACAGGTAGTTTTTCTCTCCTCCAGGAGAAGTGGGTGACCTTGTGTGATAAGGTGAGGCAGTGTGGAGTCAGGGGAGCTGTAGATTCTCTCTCTGGCCACGACTCTGTGACTTTGGGTCGTAACTCCAGAAAACAGAGCAACGAGAACATTGCGCCCGTGTCCTTGATCAGTAGCTCATCTCCTCCCAGCGAGGCACACCAGCAGGCAAGCTGTGGCACTTTATGGTGGATCGAAGCTGCTCAAGTTTAATGTGTTTGTGGCTGTCGCAGCTCTGATATAGGGTGCAATACATAACACAGGAGTAATAGAGGAGGACAAGCCAATCAATAGCCAGAGAGGCCGTTTGACCCAGGTTTTAAAATGACAAATTTCCAGCCTTGCATCACGGAGAGTGTCTCTTGCCAACAACAGCCTGCAGGGACGGTGTGCGAAAATACACGGTGTCTGTCAGTGGCCTGCTTTCCCTGGCATGCCTTACGTATGTGTGCGTGTGTGAAATCTCCGTTTCGGGTTCAATCTCAAAAAGGCCAAACTGGCAGTAAGAGTCTTGTAAGTAAAGACTGGGTCTTCACCTGTGTAAAGAGGCTTTTGTAGAAGCAACCTCCTGTTTCCTGGCAGATAAAGCACATCTGCTTTACCAGGAGATAACACCATGCATACGCTCACACGGCCCCTTTTCGCTCCCACTCACACATTCACCTTTTCTTTACCTTTCCCTACCTCCCCGCCGCTCCTCTTCATTCATATCTATTTCTGTAATTCCCTCATGCTAAAGCGCTCCATCCTGACTGCATATTTTCTTCGGTGTATGCTCAGGTTTTCTTTTCTCTCTCTTCCCCTCTGCTTCTCCGACTCATCTCCAGCATTTTCTCAAACCTGGCCGAGCACCAGCTGCTCCGCACCGTCGTCTGCTCGGTTATAATGTGTGTGTTGTCTCTCCTGTCCTGGAGATTACCCTGCCCTCTATCAGGGTGCAGCCTCTGGGATTAGACCGCTAACCCCATGGGTCGTGTGTGTGTGTGTGTGTGTGTGTGTTTGGCCTGAGGGCGTCCAGATAAATGCCACAGAGGAAGCTACCTGCTGTTGTTCAACTCGTTGAGTGAAACATGATTATTTCTAGACGGCTAATAATTTATCTATGGTCTTTTTTTTTCTCTCGGCGACTCCTGTTTCTTTTTTGCCATCAACAACTACCTCAGCAAAGAAAAGCACATCGGAATGAAAAAATAATTATACCTTCCTTTTTTTATAATCTCCAATCAGTCTAGAAAGTAAAAATATAACTTTATTTGTTTTTCACACTTTATAATTTTTTGGGTCTTTGCACACATTTAATCATTTATCTGTTCCCTATTTTCTCCCAAGCAACATATACAATTTCCCTGATGCTTTTATGATAATGAGACTGTCGTGTCCATGTATGTCGAGAGCAGTGACTTGTCAAGGGTGAGTGTGTGTATGTGTGTTTAACATCGCTGAAAGAAGAGTGTGTGTCTGGCTAGCTAAACTGGAAACAAAGGTCGCCAAATACAACCTTTTGTCATAAAACTGCAATAGTGATGTTTGACGTCCATATACTGTGTACTGCTGTAGCGTCGATGAAAAACTCTTGTAACAGTAGCTAAAGCATTTTGGATGGTAAGCTAAGCTAATGCTACTTAGAAGTGAAAACGTCTTTCCTGCAGGAATTAGTTTTGTATTAATTAGTATCTGCAATTTGTAGACAAAGCATTTTAAACATGTTATGTTTTAACAGCCAATACAGCCAAATAGAGAAGTATGGCACCAGTCTGTGGTGAAGAGTTCGATCACTACATCGGTCATTTGTTTCACCCCCCGTTTCATTTTTTAAACAATGCTGCAGTGCAACAATAAATCACTGAGCCGTCTTGCAGCATGGGGAGAATTTTATCATCTAGTAATCAGGTGAATAATATTGGTCTCTGGTCTCCTTCTAATTCAAGAGAAGCAGAGACAACGAGCAGAACATGGCAGCCATAATATATCCTCCTGAGCTGCAGCCACATTCACTATCGAATGCATTTTCCAAGAAATATCCTGAAGTGTCACAGACTTCCTCCTGGTGCTAAGCAGCAGCCCCCTCTTCACACAATCATCCAGGTCTGTTTTCTCAAAACTTTTCCTGCTCCTCCTCCTGCTTTGTGTTCAGTGCAGTTGAAAGAAGGGAAATCAATATGCTTTTACCTGGATTCACCTCATGCTGCACCGTCTTCTCTTTTTAAAGAGCAGATTTAATACTTTTAGGGCTTGGATTTAGGAAACTTCCCCATTTTGCCAAAATATTTCAGCTCAGATATTTTAGGAGGTAAGACAAGATGATGATTATATCATTTGTGAGTTAAATATCCAGATGTTCTGCTTAGGATCAGTGCAGGAGGTTTTTTGTTGATTTGAGCCATTTTGACACGAAACATAGACATAAGGATTCACAGTTTGTTCTTTTCTAATTACAGATGATGAGGCAACAACACAGTATCTGCCTTGATAGCACAGCCAGCATTTATGATATCTTTTCACAAGTGTTTGCTATATACGTAAATCGACCTTTTCAGCTAATGACGTAATGTCAGTATTTTCCATATATTCATCTATTCCTCCAACAGTACGAATACTATATGCTTGCAAGATAACCTGGATTACTCAGGGTATGTATTCACATACTGGAGAATTTTTTGAAGGCAGAGTTATTTATGATTTTCAAATCCTGTCAGAATAATTTCACGAATCAACCCATTTCTAAAACGATTTAGAATTGCGAAACAGTAAAATTAAGAAACATGTTAGTCTCTGTCAGTCTGAGGAGAAAGGTACAGCAGGGGACACAGAGGGACATGCTAGATAACATAAAGGCAGCATCAGAGCACAACATTGATTTGACAAACAAGACAGAGCCAGAGGCATTGATTAGAAAATCCACTATTAATGACTTTGCTCAGCACAGTACACAGTGTTATTGCTGCAGAATTACAAGAGGAATCAAATCAGACAAAAGCAAACACGGTTTGGTTGGAGTGACTTTCAATGTCAATAAATGCATTTAAAGAAAAACACATAAATGATGAAATACCAGACCAGTGGTTTGGTCGGGGCATCACTTACATGTTTGTGAATAGAAAAGGCACATTACTGCACAGAATCACAGGTGCAACACTTCGTACTGAACACTGCATGTAAATATGTTTTAGTGTAAATGCAGATGCTGCGTGATTCCTGGTGTGTGAGGTTGTGATGGGGGATGGATGGAGGGTGAAGTGTGTGTGTGTGTGTAGGTAGAATTGAGGAAGGGGGTGGGGGTAAGGGGGCCGGTTGGAGAAGCTCATTCATCAAGTCATTACAGGAGGTGGCTCCTGTGGTATTTCAGCCTGTCCGTCAGTGCAGAAGGAGGAGGATGGGGAGAGATTCCCAGAGGAGGGAGGGGGGCTCGGCCGTCTCCCCCCCCACCCCCCCTCCCTCCTCCCACTTGGATCACCCTGCCCTGCTTCTCCTCTGACAGCTCACCTTCTGACTGCTATTACTTCCCCTTCTTCCTCTCCTCCATCACACCGTCTTCCACTTTATCTGCCCCCTCTATTATATCTTCCATCTCTCTCTCTCTCTCTCTCACACACACACACACACACGCTCACAATCCTCGCTCCACATTCTCAGTACTTCCCTCACTCTCTTCCTTTTTACATTTCTCCCGGGAGGCCGCCCTTGACTCTCAGATGTCCCTCGCATGCCAAAAATTACTATTGACATTTCAATTCAGTAGGGTTTTTTTTCTCTCTCACTGCTCTCTGCTGATGCCTTATAGCAGGAGGACATTTACATGTCAATGGGCCAGACAAAAGAGAGGCAGAGTGTGCCCGCTCCCGTGTCCTTAACACAGTGGCTGCAACACTGAATTTGTGGCTTGTGCAGTGACGAAGAGGCTTTGTGTGCTGCATATTTTGATTATTAAATGGATTATTACTTTATTAACTGGCCTACAATGCCACATCACTTTGCTGAGGATAAAGTATCATCAGCATTTCTCGATGAATACTCACTTTGCAATTTGCAGCATTGCAAAATGTGTAATAATGCCAGTTAACTACAATTAGCAAAACATCAATCATGTCTTAGACCATATCTATAACTTTTCAAAACTGACAATCCAACATTCACATTCACTTCATGCAGTGATTGGTCAGCGGCGTAGGTGAGAAAGTAAGCAATGTTTGAACTCTTATGAGCCCTGGTCAACATTATCGTCTTAAACTGTTTCTCATATACATTTTGGACATTGTCCGATGTTTCCCTTTCACACATGGAGGACACGACAGGAGATTGTCCATGTCAGACACGTTCTAACTTAGGCTTTAGGCGAGGGGTGGCGCCTGGGCAGAGCGTGCAGGAGGGAATCTCCTCGTCCCTCCAGTTACGACATTTTCGTTGCCGTCTTCGTGTAAATGATTCTTCTTCTTCACCCTAAAATGTTTGTTTTGCTCTGGTTCCACATGGAAACGTAATCAACACGGCCGCTCGCTTGCTGTGATTCACCGGACAATCACCGGCTCTATTCACACATGGGCTCAATCAGACGTTACACAGACTTTGTGCTATGGCAGGGTAAAGTCTGTTTAATGTCTTGTTTAACTGATTCAAATATTTGTGTTCTCACGTACAGCTCCTCCAGGTAATAGATAATTCCAGGGTTGCAGTGCGTGTGTGACAGGGGCTATATTTAACGGTCAGCGTGTCTCCCCGTCCTTATGACGGCTGGCTTTTTACTCCACCTCTGATTGTGGCCGTCCAGAACACATTTGATTTTTATTAGTTAAAATTAGCCTATAAATTGGCTACTTGTGAAACAATCTGGTCGTAGACGTTGCCACTCAACTCCATTCTCCGTTCTCCAAGTTGCTAATGGGATTGTAAACAATGAGCGGCGCACAGAAGAGGAAGGCTTGATGGCCGATGGGTTCCAAAATTGTTACAGAGCTGCCTCTGGCTTGGTTGTGCATTTGTGTTGACAGGTGGGAAGCCAGTGAGGGATGATATTCATCCGTATTGTCGCATTCTTCATTTCTACTGGTTGGTTGGGGCCTTTGGGGTACCTCCCATGGCCCTTCTAGTAAAGCTCATCACTGGAGACGGCTTATCACTATGTTTGACTGCTACAGGACAACAATTGAGACCGCAAGCACAAGGTATTGAACAGGTTTAAATCCAAATTAGAGGGCGAAAAATAGTATGAGTCAAAAACAATTACATTTACAGCATGTGCAATACAAAAACATAAATATAAAAGAAGATAAAGCTGAATAAATGATGTCCAAATCCATCTTGGAGCACCAGATGGGTAATGTGGGCCTGGATGGGGATTAAAGATATTGATTGCTGGTTGGAGATGAGGTGGGGGTGGTGAGCTGTGTCCCTGCAGCTTAAACATGAGAGGGGTTGTTGTGCTTCTGGCCTCTTGATGTGTGACTTCAATTGGTTCCACAGTGTCTTTACCATAGAAATAGCCTAAAACGGGCTCAGCTAATGCATGCAAGATCGTGTGTTTGCATGTTTCTGAGTTTGCACGGACACGTGAGTATATTTCCCTCACAAGAGGGTTTTTCAGACATGCATCTTCATTTTTTAAGCCCTGTAAACTATCACCACCTTACTGGTCCCGAGGCACAGAGCTCTTGCCTTCCAGTGATTATCTTAAAGGAGATGCATTGCATATGTAAATGTCTTGTTTTGGAGAGAGCTGGCCGCTGCTCAAGTGAGGAAAAAAAAGCCCCTCAGCATTGATCTGCCCTTCTGCATTTAGTCTGGGTTAAGTGTTCAGCTTCCATTTGGACCAAATTCATGCAGGGGATGTATAATTATGCCTGAGTCAATCCCCATTACTCCTTAGCACTATCGAGCAGCTGCTTACTTTAATAAAAACACATGTCAAATTCAGGGAGAAGAGCTGCTTCGTATATCTTTGTGTGTCTGTGTTTGCCGACGTGCGTGCATATTCTTGTGTTTGCACATAATTTGAATCAATACACACAGGAAGGAGGCATTAAAGTGGCTAACCAGTTGCAGGCGGCAGGAGCAGCAAGCAGACCTTGTGCACCAAATGTTCTGTCAACTCCACAATCCTTTCAATCAGCGCAACAAACAACTCTTTCAACATTTGTCTCTTTCTCCCCGAGGACACGATTCCTCTTTTCTGTCTGCTTACTGGAGACCATCAATCTGTAGCCTCTCCCTGTTGTCTTTCTTTCATCATTTCAGTTTTTTTTGTCTTCCAATGAGAGCTTTCAAGCCTGACCTTTGTGCCCTTGGAAAGGACCGTTGCGGGTAACAAAGACCGCCAACCAATCAGAGTTCGGTCTGAGTGGCCTTGGGTATGTGAGCCTCATTCTTAATGACACAAGAAAGCCTGAAATGGATTTTTGGGTAGCTGGTGATAACTCTTTACATGTACTCACATGCAAATATCCCTCGTAACTCTTACTTTGAAGCTTAAAACCATTTTATTCTAGATGTTACATACTTATGTTTGGACTTGCTGTCTGTTTGTTCTGGGTAGCAGCTTGCTCAATTCTTTGGTTTGACCATACCAATGAAGTTTGTTTTAACCAAAGCCATCGCACATGGTTTCTACCATTTTCGTAGCGTCAGGCATGTTAGTTAACAGCAAAACATGATATTGAAAGAATAGCAGTCCAGGCAGACTGGAACATTTCAGGAATTATTCCTATAATGAAGGTACACAATCTTACAAGCAGGTACAGGTTCAGGAAATAGATACAGGTTGAGGTACAGATGGCTGGAAAGCAAGACACGAAGTAACAATGACAATCTGACAGGGAACGGGTGGAAATGGGCCAGTTTTATACTGCGGGGCTGACGAGGGAAAGAGCTGACAGGTGAGCAGGTGAATGAGAGTCATGTGCCTGGGACAGGACAGGTGGGGAAGTCTGAGGACATCTGGTGGATGGATGGAGAATGGAAACGCAGGAGCCTGGGGACGTGGGAAGTGGGTGGAGTAAAATGAAGAATAGTAAAATGAATGAATAAATACTAATACTAATAATTCGCCGTCGCCATCTTGTTTTTCTTGGAACCAGAAGCGACACGGGAGGGTGGAGCTAAGTACAACTGAACACTGAATAATACAGTTTTAGGCGACCAAAATGTTAGCTAACTTTCATGAACTGAAAACACTGTGCAAGGGTCAAAGTTCTAAGACGAAGACACAGAGAGCACCCAAACCGGACAAACACCGTGGTAGCGACCTGTCAATCACAAGGTAGCCCCACCCTAAAGCATACACTGCCTATTTTACTCTAAATGGGAGCATAATTTACCAAATGAACATCATACTTTATTACAGAAGACTTGGTCTATCTACCGAGTAATGTAATATCATCTGATATTAACTGTGTAACATTCAGTGAGTGGCAAACGCTTCAGACAGTTAAATGAAATGTCTTCTTTCTTGAAGGTGAAGGAGATTGTGATAACAATGCGTAAAAAATAATAATTTGTCATTTTAATTGATCACATAGTTTTGCAGCTGCCTATTGGATTGATTTCACGGCTGTACCGTGCACGTCAGTTTTTAGCTGACCTTCGGTTGTTCATGTGCAACTTTTACAAAGTAATCAAGCAGCATTTGTCTGCACTACTTCTTAAAGTATACTAGAATTTGAAAAATGTCAATGACTGAGAATGTTTTTTTTTTGATGATCCTAACGGTTCATCTGAAAGGATTATGAACTCCAGATCCGCTCTCTGGGTTTATGGGTTGTCACATAAAGCCGAGGAATTCTGACAAGGAACAGAAATTTGATGTGCGTACATATTTAGGAGACTCGCCAGTGCAATATATGTGGCTCTCTGTGTGAGTGTCTTTGCGATTATACTGATCCAGTGGAACAGAGAGCGAACACTTCTGCTGACAAGAGAGACAAACTGGATGTTTTATACGTTATTCACAAACGAAAAGGTAAGATAGTGTGCAGAGAGGTTGCTAGGTGCAGTAACTGCCGCGTAGGCGAAGTTCAGCGACGAATCCATGTGTCAGATCTTTGTGGACCCGTCCTCCCTGCAGTGCAGAGCAGCCCGACTGATCTGCCTGTCCCGGGTTTTCACCCCGCTGCTCCCCCCCTGATCTCTCACTACGTGTTCCTTCATCAGAGGTTCGATGGCGCTGTAGGCCGTCCTAAGAGGTTTAAACGGCAGATTAAAAAGAAAAAGATCCATAGAGCTCATGTCTTATAGCTGAATAGTATTTGTCATTATGAAGTCGATGTAATAAATCAATAACAATCCATCATCTGTGTGATCCTATAAAGTTGAAGCTTTTGTCGTTTCCTCGCCAGGAGAGGAAACTTTAACTCTCTGAAGTGAGATTACTGCAAAATGATTGGTTGTACACATTAATATGAGGCGTAGTAGAAAGAGAGCAATTATCTCAGGGATGGGATAGGGTTCGTCCCTTGGAAATTGTGAGTGTCAAACAGTTCATTTCCTGCATTCTGGCAAATTGTTCTGACCCAATTTACGGTGTAAATGTCTATATTTATGCAAAGGAAAACACAAAATCCAGGTGCCAGGTGACAATTCAAAACGTAAAGATATAATGGATATAATGCAGTGAGGCTCTCTGTGTTGCTTTCAAATATTTATTCTCCTGCAGATCAACTATTTTCATTTAATGTAGATGTGATTTACTCTGCCCTCCTCTTTTGTGTCTTGTGGAAGTAACCTCTTTAAGTATGCAAGTGGCAATTATTCACCTCAATGATACATTAATAATTTCTATTCATTCAATGAATTGAATAGCTCATGTGTGTTTCAACAGGATTTCTGCTCATGTTCAAAACTTTCTCCACATTCTTCAAAAGCATCCGACATGTTCTAAATAGAAAAAAAAAACACAACTTGTGCATTTGTGGCAAAATCACGAGGTCAAATTAAATGCAGATGCAGCAACAATAACAACAATAACCTCAGTCTGGTCCTTCGGGGTCAGAGGGAACTCTACTTCAGGAGCAAGAAGAGCAAATACTTTACTTCCTCTTTCACTTTGAACAACCTGATCCCCTTTGTTCAACCAGGTTAGCTAGCTAAGGCTAATTAGCGAGTTGCATAGCAACCCGAACAAGCCTTTGAGCTCCTTCGCTCTCTGCTGCTCCTGAACCCTCCGATGAAATCCCAGCCATCATGACGGCCATTACTCCGTCTGTCTCCCCGTAACCCTGCGGCTCTGTGAAATATGTGATGAATGTTGTCTGCATTCATATAGAGCGACACCACTCCTGAATCTCTCTCCATCTTTTTTTATCTCTGACATCCTCTGCAGTGCCATAATTACTGGAGAGTTAATTAGTCAGAGAAGAAAGGCAACTTGACCTTCTCTGCAGGTTCAGGATAGTTGTGTACATCACACAGACAGTAAGCAGATGCTTAACATTTTCCACCAGAACTAGATTTATAATTCTCGACCACTTACACTATACATATGGACTCATTAGAGACAATTTCATGCTGCAAATAATTTGATGCACTTTATGATCTTTTTACGCGTGAGTTATTGTGTAACATCTCGGTCACACGCAGCATCTACAATGGCCAAGCCTCTTAAGATGGTATACAATAGAAGATCACTTCATTGCCATGTCCTTAAGAAATGAAATATCTTAAATTTGGATAGTTTCATCTATAAATGCCAACAGAACATGGTTCAGTGACCTTGTGGTTCCACTCTTAGTAACACGTGGAGTGTCCAACAGGAATAATAAGGTGCCTTTGAATCCTCATTCGGACAAAAAAGCTTTTTGTGTTCGGGGGATCAATATGTGGAATTTCCTGCCTACAGAACTCAAACTGAAACGTTTTCTAAAGAGTTATGTAGTCATGAATGACGCGGTGTTTCTTGTTTTATGGTGTTCTGAATTTTGCGTTTTAATGTGTGTGCTTGATGTTGAGATTGTGTTTTGTGCTGTCTCCTGTGTATTTGTTTTTATGTATTTTAAAAGCCCATCCAGGGCACAGGCATTGCAAATTAGGTTAGATTATACATGCTGTGGTGTGTGGCATTGGTTTAAGCTACATACCTGTCCCCAAACAAACAAACATTTGAATAAAATAAATAACCAAACACACAGATGGGATACCTTAAAGCAAACTCACATCTGAGTTCTTTACCATGTTCACACCAGAAAGAAGCAAGTTTCTTTCTCACCTCTGTTTCAGAGCAGACGGGGATATCGGTCCTTTCTCCCTCGCGCTCACAAAGACAGTAATTACACAGAAGGCCATTCAATTAAAGGAGGCCGTGCACCTACATGGCTCCTCACGGAAAAAAAAGAAGAAAAAAAAAAAGGAATCATGGCTAATTAAATGATTCAAACCTGGACTCAAGGCCACAGCGCCGAAACACAGAGGAGCAGAGACGCTCCGAGCCAACCTTCAGCTGAATACTGAGAGACACAACGCACAAATAAAGCAATAAAGATTTGTTTTGCTCAGCAGACTGTGCTGTAAGTTTGATACCAGCAACATTATGTGGCATATTCAAAAGGGCCAACAGTTCTATAGAAGCTGCTGGTGGATGAATATGATCATGATAATAGTATAATATACTGTACACTACCGTTGAAAAGTTTGTGATCTCCTGCCACAAAAGCTCGATAGTGTACAGTCAGATGTCTGAGAGGACTGCTCTATATTTCTGAATGGTCTTTCATGCTTTTAAGTTGTAAAGTCCTCTTTAGAAATAGATATTATTTTGTGTGTTTGTTTCGCACATGGAGAACAAAACGCTGTGCAATGGTTCAACCAGACGGACAACAGAGAGAGCGGAAAGAGACAAAGATCCCGAAATAAGAAGAGAAGAAATGTGGAATAAACAGGCAACGTGTTGCCTTGGAACTAATTCAGGGAAAATCAGCTGAGCATACTGATACTGACAAATCACAGTTTAACCTCTTCAACGTAACCACTGAGTAGACTGCGAAGTGCCAAAAGAAAAACGGAAAAACTCAATATTTAGTGTCACTTGCCCAAGTTCCAACGTTTCTCTCCCCCGTCATGCAACACTGTGGGGACATCGACTTACATGAAAGATTTAATCATTTAATTCTTCTTCTGGGGTCATATTTCAAATGTAAATAATCCCTTTGGTGTCTTAATTATACTGTTTGTTTTAATCTCTGTTAACATAGCCATTGAAGGGAAGAAGAAAAACATCACATTTCCAAGATTTTCAAAGGTTCTGCTATATATGACAAAACGGTTAAACATGCAATTAGTGATTTTAATGGCCACGTTGGGACAGCAAGAAACAGCATAAACTCAATACTGAACATTTCTCACGGTCTTTTAAAAGGGGCTGTGTGTAATGCCTGGTCACATACTCCAACGGAATGGGGGGCAGCATCGCACCTCTACTACTGTCAAAAAAACACAGACTACAACTACTAACAGCAGGACAAGAATATGCAAAATTCGACCAAACTGCTTAAACTCTAAAAGTTTAAAAGGAGAGCGCGTGCCGGCCCCGGAGACGGACCTTCAACTAGCTGCTGCGGCAACTCGAATCCAAAGAGCGCAAACCTGTCGGGAGTCACAGCAGGCTGGTGGAGCTCTGGGTCCAACCTTTGGAACAGCAGTTGCTTTTCTCAGTGAATCAAAGAAGCGTGCATGAAACGAAATCTTTATTAAGTCTTTGGTTTGAAACCAAGTCTGTTGCATCCATCTTTCAATTCATGGTTTGCAGTATTTATACTGAAGTGAAGAGCTACTCAAGAAAAACTACTTCACTCACCTAATGGAGACCTCAAATATTTGACATTCTCTGGTCAAAAATGTCTTAAAATTCACTGTGTGTGGTGGAGAAAGGAGAGCGGCTGGGTAAACAACTGTGACACAGAGGTTATCGTACTCAATTAAGGGAGATAGAAACAGATCTTTTGTCATGTGAGGGCAGCGAGGCCGTGGTTGAGGCGGCGTCTCATGTCGAGTGGCTGCTGTTAACTCCCGGGGCAAACACAATTGACACTGTGTGCCAACTATAACAGCCGTCGTGCGTCTGAGTGAATCTCTGAAATTGAGAAATAACTGGAACTCAACAACAATGAGAAGTCTTAAAATGCCCATTTTTACTGGAACTCCCCATATTGAAGCTCACGAATTCCATCTTTTTTTGGTGCAGTCACATCTCTTTAATATTTAAGATAAAAATGTTTTTTTACTTCAAGTGGTTCCCTCCATTTTTCCAAAAATACCTTTAACCCTTATCCTCACAATGTATTTAACATACGACCCCAATAATAAACTACTGTAAGAAACAACCATCATCGCAAATGTGAATTTATTTAAGTAAACCAGACTAACATTAAATTAATCTTTTTTAAAGAAGAAGAAGCATAAAATGGAAATACTCAAGTTAAGTACCTCAAAATTGCACGGAGGTACAGCACTTGTGTAAATGTGCTTTGCTACTTTCCACCACTGAGTATGGATGGATAAAGAAAAGAGGAGTATGAGTATCCCACCTATAACTCTAACCTCGGCCTGACTTGCTGCTGAACTGCATTCTGGTCTTTTTTCCTGCTTCTGTGGATGTAGAACTTGGACTTTGTGTTTCCATTTTGACGGATGATCGATCATTACATCATTGAAACCAACTAGACAAACGCATGCAAGTCTGGTGTGTAGCTGAAGAATTAAAATATATAGAATTTTATATAGAGGGAATTTATCAGCATTTTTTACAGTATTAAACGGGACATCCGGATAAAAAAAAAAAAAAAGTTGTACAAAACAACCCTTTCCAGTGCTGGGAAGTTTTGCAGTTTGTTTAATGAGTTTGAAGGATTTTTTTAACATAACATTATCAAAAAACACATTGTGAGTGGAACCAGAGCCAGAAATGATTACATTTAGTTTCTCTAAACCACAAAGGGGAGGCTTACTCAGGGTGAGCTGCCTCAGCTGTTGAGCCAGTTCATGGTGTAGACTGGGGAACGCTTGTTTGTTTTGTTTTTTTTTTTACATCAAGTTTTTGCCAAACCTCTCCCGTGCCCTGTTGACCCTCCCGGCGCTGTTGTTGGCATCCTCTGGCTCTGGCTGCACCCTCCCAGCCATAATGCTCCCCCATATGGCAGACAGCATCTCCTGCTGAGGGACTCCTTCACTCCTATTAATACACACAGTGTAATAAAGGGCTCAGTTGAATTAATCAGCTTCAAGACATTAATCAGACATTAATGAAGTATTGACCTCTGAACCGCACTTCTGTTCACGGTGTCTGCCTGCCTGTTTACGTCTATAGTCGCATCGACCTGCTGCTCCGTTTCTTGGGAGGTTTTTTGTTGAGAATCTCCTGATTTTTCACTAAACATGAAAGCTGAAGCTGCTTCAGAGTTTTCTGTACGATGAGCCAACAGCAACGGCTGTCAGGAAGCAAACAAAGGCACTCAGAAGGAAAAAAATTTGAATAAGAAAAACAGACATTTTCAATGCCAATATATGGATTTGTTGTGAAACATGGTGAATATGTTAAGCATGGAATTTCATTCCTGACCTTCGGGTGTGGTGGTTTGACAAAACGTTCTTAGCTCAAGGCCCTCTTGTAGTTCTTTCCTGAGCTTTTTTTCTAACATGAGATGCAGTTGAAAGCTCTAGAAAAAGCTAAGGCCCCTTGAGTTAAGATTTAGTTTTGTTGAATGCCTCCTACAGTCACTGTTGTATAACAAGGATTCCTCATGTATGTTTTCAGGTAGCCAAAATAAAAAAAAAAATTTAAAAAAAGATTTCAAAATGTTTTTAAGCCCAAGTACACTAAGAAACTTGCAGGTACAAGGTTTTTACATGTCAGTGACACTACTTTTGCACCACTGTCACTACTTTTATTTTCAGTACTGAAATGTGTAACTCCTTGTAACCACAACTCAGAATGTAGAAGATCAGTGGTGAGGTCCCTCCGACACAGAGCAGAACATCTTGCTAATGAGGTGGAGCACAGAGAGAGGGGAGGGCAACAAGGCTTAGGGAGAGTGAACAATAAGAATCCTACCTGCACTTAAGACCAGGACAAACGCTGCTTAAGCACCTTGGCCGGCCAGGAGCATGCCACTGGCACTACTCTTTCATGGTCTGTCTTTTTGTTTTCTGTATTTATGACCTCACCTGCAACAGATTGGGGGAACACTGACATGTGGTTGACAGCTTAGAGAAAACTGGTCAATTGACCTTTGAGTTCAAGTACTACATTCATATTTAAAACTAGAATGGCACTCAGAGAGCGCATACCTCCAACAAGGCCAATGGTGCATTCAGGTGATGGCCCCGTCTCCAGAGCAGGGGAGATGTTCTTCCGACTTTGGTGGGTTCATGAGCTTTAATGTGGAAACAACATGGACGCTACAAAGAAGTGTTGTATTTTATTGCTCAGAGCGTTTTAACAACACGTCGATATCTTTTACCGAGTTGTTGTTCCGACTTGAGGGTCATTCATGTGAACTTTATTCCGACACCACATGAATGCAGCACAAATGCCATACCTCGCAATGTTAATCGCTACACCCTTCCAACAAATTTCATAAAAATCGTGCCAGCAGTTTTTTTTTGTAATCAGACAAACAATCCGAGCCAAAAACATAACATCCTTGGAGGAGGTAAGTTTTAAAAACCTGTAAACCTGTTTCCATCAATTATCTGTTCCGGCAGTGTCAAAACTAATCCAGTATTTTATAATTTGTTAATGTGGAGATTTTCCAATCATATGAAAAGCTACATTGACATATTTGATTATCAAGGATTTTGATTGTCCGTTAAGCAACGTTCTTGATTAGTGAATAATGGAACAACGGTGCCCAACAACTGTCATTTTCTAAACTCCACACAAACTTATCAATGAGGCGCTTCCAATACGGCAGCAAAAAAAGAGGGAGACAGGGGAGCGAAAATCAAGAAGGAGGTAAATGATATACCATTAGACAAATGTAGCTTTTATCTCTGCGGAGATGTAAAGAAACAGCGGAGGTAGTAATCATCGCCCGTCATTCAGCCGATCCACTTGTGATAATCATGTATTGTTAACGGGGTCAGCGGGTCAATTCACTTCCAATTTAATCAGCTCTCAGAGATTCCTTTAAAACTCAGAAAGTAAAGAGAAATGACAGCATCAATCCATTCTGCAGCGGAAATAATTAACTTGAGAAATAATTAAGAAAGTTCTACAATTAACCAATGAACTTTCTATTTAATTTGATCAAGTTTTACATTTGGAGCTGACTAAATTAAAACGGAACCAACGCCTGCCTGATTTGCATATGGCGTATATTCTCAGTATATTCACATTTCTGTCAGAAAACACTGAATCCCAATGTGTCCATTTTGATTTTGAAAAAGCTCTCCGGAGCTTATTTATTCCATTTCCAAACATTGTCCTCGAATAAACCCCAAATAATGTAAACTGTAAAAATTCAAATACTTAGTCTAAAAACATGTTTAGTAAGGCCACATGGGAAAGATGAGCGCATGGAAAGCATGACTCCGATTTAGAGAATTATTTCATACCATCTCCACTCGTGCCAAATGAGCTCCAGATTACAATAAAACCACTGGTGGGCAATTAAGTCCATATAAACACTGCATGCAGAGTGCTGGCACCAGAGTAAGCCCCACACACGCACGCACGCACACACACACACACACACACGCAGGTTGATATGGTGCTCAGACTCTGTCAGCCTTCACCGTGTCTTGCTCCGTATCCATCAGCAGCAGACGAAGGCTAACCTGACAAACACCCAATGGCACCTGCAGCTGCCTGTGCAAGGATAATTAATACAGCCAGCAATTTGGCAGAGCTATAAACGTCCTGACGCTGAGACATGAAAGGGTGACTGGTGGAGAGACTATCACTAACAGACAGAGCAGGATAGAGAGAAGGAGAAGAACGGATAATCCAGGAAACATAACAGATTCCTCTGACAGGCACAAAGACGCTAATAAAGCCAGTTTAATTGTTTCTGTCAAAGCAACAATCCACTTAAAAGATCTTCAGTTGATTTTCTGAAAGGACAATTCCAATTGTTGATATACATTTGTGTGTTAGTAGCATTTTATCAAGCCTTCAGTTACCATGTTTGAAATGTTGCAGACATTTAACGTTTAGCTTGTGAGCTTTTTAGCAGTCTAATGTTTATTTTGTGATGTTAGTATTGCAGTGTGTTCAGGTTAGTTTTTAGGTTGTACTAACTTAACTAACTAACATACTCATCTTAACCAGTGTTAGGCAACATACATGTAACATTTGATAAATGAGCCATTAAAACTCATTCACTTCACTTGATTTAAAGTCCTTCTACTACTTTAATAATTACTCCGCAGCAAAAATTAAAAAAGTAATTAGTTTTACTTTACTTTGCAATTCCAAACTGAGAGCACACTGATATCAAACAGCAAATAAACCAACCCGTGCCGTAATATAAATACTGAATCTGAAATTGTGATCCCTTACACTACTCATTACTGAAAACAGCATCACATTACTGCCCAACACTAATCTTAAACTAACCAGAGCTGAAAGTAGTACTGAGATATTTTACTTAAGTAAAAGTAGTAGTACTACAGTGTGAAAATACTGCATTCAAAATCTTACGTAAGTATAAATACATACAGTAAGTACAAGCATCAAGTACTCATTATGCAGAATGGCTCATTTCAGAATGATATATACTGTATGTATATATATATATATATACAGTATATTACCAGATTGTAATTATTGACACTTTAATGTGTTCATCACTTTATTGTTGCAGCTATTTATTAGTATATTTATATTTTGTGTTAATAATCTGAAACTGTAAAGTACATAATGATGTCAAATATATTTAGTGGAGTAAAAATTTAAAAAAATTGACTTCCAAAATGTAGTAGAGCAGAAGTATAAAGCATAAAACAGAACCACTTCAGTACAAATAACAAAAAAATTGTACATGAGTACATGTACATCAGCTATTTCCCACTACTGTGACTAACTAACGTGCTAATGCTAACATGTTTAATTAGAATATTAGCTTGTTCGCAGCATGTATCACGTTACCGCGCAAACTAGCATGTACGGTTTGCTTGTTAGCGCTCTAATGATTAGAGCGTGACGCTGACATTTTAGCGCGTTAACATGTGTGCTGTTAGTGTGTTAACAAGGAGATGTTTAGCATGTGACATGTTCGGGAATATATTAAGGACCTGCAGTTTATTAGTGCCTATATTAAAAAGGGCTGCAGAGACACAACATGTGCAGCATTAAAGTGCCCGTATGCATTCACACCCACACTAAGAGGTTGGAGGAACACAGCAGAGCCGGAGCAGCCGCGTCTCCTGCTGTTCATCTGCGGCCTATGTTAATATGATTAGACTGGATTATGGTAATGTGCAGGGGGATCTGGTGGGTGTGGGGCGATGCTTTGCTGCTCTCGTTTCGGGGAATAGTTAATTGGTTGGGTTGCTTTGATGTTGTGGTGATGAGAGAAGGGGGTTGGTGGGAAAGGCTGGCAAAGGCGCCCAACAACTCAAGCCCATTTTAATTTTGGCCTTCCAAGGATCTGTGCTGGCCGGTGTTGAAAAGGAATGAAACCTGATGAAACCAATGGGAAATGATGCAGATCTGGAGATTCACATTGTGAATATGCAGATAACAAGTATGGGGGCGGGGGAGTGCAGGCCGCGTTTGTATTCTCTCATGTTGAGTCATCTGTTGATGTGAGTTTTGTTTGTGATCTGTAACAAGGTTCTTTAAATCTCGCACCTATAGTGTGCAATTAGCATAACAATGTTAACGCCACTAGCTGAGGCATCGTTAGTAGTTGATACAAATAAACAGCAGACTTTCACAACTAAGCCGGCATTTAGGCGTCGTCATTTCAAATAAAGTCAAATAAGCCTCACAGCTGGAGGGGTCAAAAGTGAGCAAAAAGTGTTACAGTTCAGCTTTAACGTTTATTATCTGCAGAGTCGCAGCGGGTGACAAGCTGCTGCTGCTTCGCCGTCTTTATATTCATCTGTGGGTCAAGACTTTTAAGCATGTTGCTCTTCTGGCCTCGGCACAATCAGGGCCAGCAGGTGTTCTCCAAGTAGAGGCAAAACTTGCTGTGATATTGGGCTGTGCAGACGAGTATGCATTTACATACTTTAAACGTAAGCGTACAAATGGCTCTCATAAGTAGGCCAAGCCTGCGTGCAGCTGGGACTAGACCATGAACGACATAAATATTTTCATGTCATGCTCATGTCAAAAGAGCAACATATAAAATGTGGTGGTTACTTGAAACTCATAATGTATTATTCTATTCTTCTTTTACATTGCGACAAAATGCAAATATATCAGCCAGGTTTAAAATAAATCTCGTCATGTAACAATCGTACTGCAGCAGCATTTCCCACCGGCGAGGCCTCCAATCACGTGACTTCAATGGATATGATGACTAAATCTAAAAACACTTGCAATGAATCACACATCACTTGGATTTAAGGTTGTTGACCTGAGCCCAAACGTGAACAAATATGTTATTAAAACGTAAACAGCGAGCCAACTCTCCCTTTCTCCTACAATAGATATATGTTGTAACACTCCCGACAGCAACAATTCACTTTGTGCGAGCGGGAAGAAAAGGTGCGTTTGGCTGCGCAGAGCAGCAGACAGACAACAGGTGATCCCTCTGCTTATCACATTTAGATGTAAAAACTCAGCAGTGTTCAGCAAAAACAAATGGAAGCCAGGAAGTTTGGTCACATTTTAAAGATTAAAAACCACGACAGAATTTGATAAGTAAAAATCTTGCAATTTTATTTGCATATAAAGGCAGCTAAATATATCACAATGAACTGAAAGAGAGAACTAACATTTCCATGAAGAGGGATACAATCAGAGAAAGAGCGAGAGAGGAACAGAGCACGGAAAGAGCATTTACAGCGGCAAAGTTGAGACAACTATTGGCAACATTTTTTTGTGCTAGCAAGATTGCATTTACACACAGTGCAAAATTAGAAAAAAGAAAGCAA
The DNA here is from genome assembly GCA_943593645.1 of Bovichtus variegatus. Lineage (NCBI taxonomy): Eukaryota > Metazoa > Chordata > Actinopteri > Perciformes > Bovichtidae > Bovichtus > Bovichtus variegatus. Next base: position 11,482,809 of record CALSCE010009344.1, on the reverse strand, counting down.
TAAAACACAAATACTATCAGATTTACACTTTAAAGGAACACTTCACCAGGTTTAGGCAGGTGTGTTGTTGGGAGCAACCAGCACCTGTTAGATTGTGACTCTGACAAATTTTCCTCTCTCATCCAAAATGAATGTCTACCCTACTGGGAGAGTCGATACAAAAAACATTAAAGAAACGTCTGAAGAGCGTCTGATGGGAGCATTAAAGAAACATGTCAATTATACAGGTGCACACAGAAAAAAATGCACCAGATTTTCTTTTTTTCGTCAAACACAACTTTTAGTACAGATGTTTTACAACATGAATATATAATATATATATATATTTTATACATACATTTTCCAAATTAGATCAGAAATCCATAATGGGATGTTACAAAGTTAATTTTTCGGGCTGTAATTTGATAGCTTTCTGTCCCTGCGTTAGTCAGGTGTTGCTTTGCGGGGTAATAAATAAGGACTTTTCTCCGAGCTCGCAGAGAGTGGGGCTCTAGCTGAGAACATTAAAGCTAGTTTAAGGCAGCGTCCCTGTCAGCCAATAAGAAAAGAGGAACTGACGAGAGAAAAAAAAAAAAAAAAAAAATCTAAACACAAAATATCAGATGATACAACATAAACAATGGCATCCATTGTCCGGCCAATGCAAACCAAACGTAAAGAAATTGTACAAATTCACAAAGCATCATTTATCTTACAGATCTGACCAATATTTATCAAGAGCAAGATTGTTTAACCACAAAATCCCTCTGAAAAAGGAGAACACCGGTGTCACTCATAGTTGCGTTTCACATTCCCCCCAAATTAATTTGTCATTGCATACATGTAGACATCAGCACTTTCTTTTCTTTTTTTTTCTTTTTAAATACACATTTTCCAAATTAACGAAGACATGCAGATGTTATGGTGGGAAGGCCGGAAAGGACAAGAATGAAAATATTCCTCAGGTTTGGATGTCCTGTGATCATGAAATTGTAATTTTTTTGTGATTTTCTACACAACAAGCTAATAAAAAAAATATTGATTTGTGATCTCCAGAAAATTAGCATGTTATGTAGAAAATAATTTTATCATGTCATGATCCAGAAAACAAGATTAAATCATCGCTCTCCACAAAGGCAACGTATTTTTTAGAAATGATTTCCTGGACGATGGCTTTCCTGGCTTTGAGGCGATTAACAGGAAGTGGAGCGTAACGTTGAGTTGTGGGGATATAAAAGACTGAACCAGATAGAAAAAACATTCTTGTTCTTCTGGAGGAAAACAAGCCCTGATATCTAGAATACGCTGACTGTGTGTAGAAAAACAAAAATCGGTCAGGGAAACCAGCATCGTTGGCACAATTAGAAAAAACAAACACCGGTGTTCTCCTTTAACCCTCCCAGACAAACTCCCCACCCCGACCCACGTCTCCAAATCTTCTCAATCTCAACAACAGCTTGGAGAAGACCAAAAGCTTGCAAAGAAACACTTAGAATTTTTTTTTTTTTTTTTAACTTGACATATTTATAGAAAAAAAAAGTAGTTTCTGGTGCCCGTGACCCCCCCACCCCCGTCCTCTGGTCTCAGGAGCTGGAGGGGTTGGGCAGGTCGAACACGATGGGGGGGTTGGTGGGCTGGAAGCTGACGGTGCAGGTCGACGCGTTGATGAACGACGTGTAGCCGTCTGTCATGATCCCGTAGCCTGAGGAGCGAGGAGACAGGCGTCAGCAACAGGCAACATTCAAACCCCTCAGAAACTACAGTCAGCGAGCACGTTTCTAATGCATCATTCCCCCAAACCTTTCATTTGTGTGCTAAATATACTTCTATATTTCTTTCACTACATTTAGAAATGTCTTGACTTTACGTAAAGTATTTCCATGAATTTAAAAGTGTTCGTTGATCACCTTCATTCCACTTTCTCGTCTTAGCTTAGCTTTTATTACAGTTAATCATTTGTCTTTTTAGCTACTAAACACAATGTTTATTTTCTTTGACATCACTTAAGTGTTTTACAAGAGATTGTTTTGATATAATGACTAACTATTTTGTGAAGACAGAGCTCTGTATGGCTAAAAAGTAAGTAACTAATTAGCTTTACAGTGTATGAGGGGAACTATAATGTGGTGAAAGATATCCGATTATTGAACGCATGAATTGGTCATTTGAAAGTGTGAACACTGTTCCTTTGATGGTAAAAGATCATTTTTATACAGTTGTGCTTCGTAAATGCCATTACGCTATCGTGCAGACTACAAACATTATTTTCCTGTAAGTTCATCGGAATAAAAAAGGAGGATATACAGTTGTGTGACATGACATGTTTGACAGCGCTACTCGCTGAGCTAAAATAAAAAAGTTAAACTAACAGAGGTCTGAAGTCATTCCTCTGTAAGTCAGCGTGAAACTCTGCAGATTTCTCCGTACCTTCATGAATGCCTCCGAAGGCATGAAGTTTGGGTCGCACCCTCTTCTGGACCGTGTTGAGCAGCTCCACACAGCCGACCCGCTGCAGCTCCTTAGGAACCCAGTCTCGGAAACCTACACAAACAGACACGTTCGTCGTTTTAAAATTCTCAGTTCCCCCGGACAGTCTTGGTGTGGTTTATCAGTTTCCCTCCATTATGCCGGACCAATCATCAGCAATGGATGTACAGAAATGTAACACACTTAACTAGATGAGTTGAAATGAAGCAGCAGCAGAAAAAACTCACTGAGCATCAATGAAGTCAAACCTAAAGAACTCATTTCTGAACATTTCATTATATTACCTACAATGAGTTATGTATGTGAGCTGAAGTACAATAACACTTCACTCTTTGTTAGCTATCCCTGAAGTTTTAGCCATTCTGATTTTTCAATTTCTCTTACTGAATGTTGTCGTATGATTTGAATAAGAAAATAAACCGTTTTTAATGAAAGCCAAAAATCTCCTTTGTGTTTTAGGAGATTCAGGCCGCAACATGCCGTCATTTGTCCAAAATGCCAAAGTAGTTTGTGATACATTTTTTTGTTAAAAATGTAGAATTAAAAAACAGATATTCTCTCATTTCTTGCCACGCACAAGCTGAAAGTCTGCGGTTTCCTGCTGCATCACTACTGCTTACGTGAAGCTCATCTAACCTCCCGAGCTTTTACCGAGGTCAGCCACAGCCGGCTCTTTTATATTGGCAGCCTTTTATAGTTCAGAACCACCTCTTGATACTCAACTCAGTAAATAAGTGAAAACCTCGCTGCCTTTTCATCTGAATCTAACATCACTCTTAACACATTCTGGCAGATGAAAATCGTTCTTCAGATTTTTTCTACAGTCGTGCAACCCTGATTTTTTTTTTCCATTTTGTGTTTTCTAGTTTTGGAGAGCCGTCCTACATCTTCAACGTCCCACGTCCCCCCTCCCTCCCTCCCTCCCCAGCTCTGCTCTCCTCTGCTATGGTCTCTCTCCAATCGTTTGCAGCGTCTGTCACACTGGTGCAAAATCGAGTTTCCATGCAATCAAACGGCCACAGCGGCTGCCGCAGTAGCAACCCTCCGTAGGCGAGAGGGAAGGAAATCACTCAATAAAGCCAGATGGAGAGCGCAAAAGAAAAAAACAACTGGGTCCCAAACAACTAGAAGGAAAACTGAATCAGTCTGTAGTGGAAACCAAACAATATGCATTTTCTTTTTCATAAAGTCAAACACAAATATTGAATCAGACCATGTGCGGGGGGGCGTTCACTCTAGATACTGTTGGATTTAAATGAAAACAGTGTTGACTATAGCGT
>CALSCE010009344.1:11460022-11473898 GCA_943593645.1 Bovichtus variegatus | reverse complement strand
CCTCTACCTAAAAGCCAGAGAACAGCTGCACCCTGGGATATCAGCCCGGCGCTGAACACATGACGGGACGAACAAGCTGCACCGTGACCAGCCCAGAGATAACAGGAGAGAGGGGGAGAGGGAGAGTTGAGAGAGTATGTGTGTGCAGGTCCAGCGATCCATCGTGTGTGACCTCTGAGTCAGAGCGGCCCTGGGGTCAGCGGGGGGAGGGGTCTAATTGATCAACCTGTCAGAACCAATGAGGAGGGCCATGTTAATGGGACTTTTATAAGCCCCGCGGGATGCACCACCTGACACTCAGAGCTGTATGAGTATGTGCAAAGCAGAGTGCATGCCCCATGTGTGTGTACATGTGTGTCTGTGTGTGTAAAATCCCAGAGCACAGGTAGCCTTATTAAAAGGAGCCAAGTGGAGACTCTGGCTGGGTTTTGACAAATGGCCTCTCAACACCAAGGCCACCTTTACAAACTTTGGGGACGAGGTAGAAGGCGAAGTCACAAGGGTGAAGTAGCGGTGTATGTATGAGTGTGTGTGTGTGTGTTTGTGTGCTCTGCTCTGGCCCAGCACTAATAACCTGTGACTAGTGACTGATGGAGTGTGGAATGGATTAATCTCGCTGCAGTCATGCTGCCAAACGCAGAGGCACTAAGGGTTAGCCACCAGACTTAGCCCGCTTAGGAAAGGCTACAACTATGGGGACGAGTTGGTCTCACCCCCCCCCCCCCCCCCCCCAGGGTTTGTCTCCACGTTGAGATGCAGCCAGCTGCAGTTTGACCTGCAGGCCGCTAATGTAAAACAACCGCTGCATCAGCCAGCAGACGCTTTGCAGCAAACACAGCTGCTCTCGACGACCCGGCAGCTTCCAGCAATCCACTACATGCAGGTCTGAGTGCATGTGAAGACAGAGAGAGAGGATGAGGAAAAAAAAGGAAGAGAAAAGGGCAAGAGCCCAACATTGTACCAGGAAATCAAATGAGAGCAGAGAGTATCCCCTGCCATCATTACATCTAAGAGACTTCCTCTTACATCCCCCCTCTCCCTTCAGCACGCACACACACGTGTACACAACACACTCTCTCTCTCTCTGCAGTCAGAGATACACTGGATTAGTACAGACATCATAGCCATCAAAGACTACAGTAACTGAAACTGCCTGTCTGGCAGTGTGACTCAATTCAGGTCAATTTACTGAGGAACTTCAATAAACTTCTTATCGACAAATAAGACATATTAAACATGCATATAATGAAATACATACCTAATTCACATACAAAAGCTTAAAAAAAAAAGATGGAGTAAAAGCCAGGAGCAAATTGACAAAGTGTAAAAACAATTTAAAACATAATAAAAGGTGTGTCTCTAGCAAAGCACTTTTCCAGATCCAAAGCGCCATTTAGGGCATGATGCATTTGCATCCGACAGGTTAAAGTAGTTTCACAGGGCTCCAGTCTGACACCATTTAGTCACCTGGCCTGAGAGCATCATCTAGGCTCCACCAAGTTCCATCAAATTTGTTCAATATTTCTACCAAAAAAATGCATTCCTTCAGCAAAGTTCTAAAGTTCACATCGAAGGATAATAAAGTTTCATGCTAGTGATTTGAACTAAAATTGGTGCCTTGGGAAGGCTTTGTTACTGAACAAATGGGCTTGTCACCAAACTAGCAAGACTTACAGATGGTGTAGAATAACTCACAGTACCCGAAGCTGTTGCAGTTTTTTGTAATTTCCAGATATTTCTTCTAATTAGTCAGAAACTGCTTTGAAATTAACACCAGTGCTACTACAACAAAGACTCTAACTACTTCACACAGACATTCAAGACATCCATGTGCAAAGCTGCTGTGGATGTGGCAGGTGGGGTTTGGGAGGAGCAGTGAGGTGCTATGGGAACACGGCTGTGTCTAGATGTGAACATGGAATCTAAACACTTTGATATATGGACCGTCAGGAAGCTGGGCAAGTCTGAAGAAACTGGAGACCAGACTAATAACGATGGGGGTCCTATTCTGAGGACCTGTATGGGGGCAGGGGCCCCCATTCAACCTGCCCTGAGACATAGGGACAAGGGTCCCATTACCCTGCTCCAGCCTCGACCTCCGTGAACTTGATCCTGGGGAACAATGTAAGAGGGGGAAGGGTGGAAGTAGGGGGAGGGGTGAAGTGAGGCAAGAGTGAGGATAATATCTCTGGGAAATAAGTGAGCTTTCCTCAGCGACAATAACTGACAGGCAAGGTTTCATTTCCCAGCTCTGCTCCAAGGACCGGGGCGGAAACCTTTTTTCTACGGATTTCAAACGGGACAAGTTGAAGGTGAATCGAATGAACGCACTCCATTACACAGGTGTGTCTTTCAGGCCGTTTCAAAGCTGTACCCTTTTTCTGCTTTTCTTCCTCAGCACAAAGACGGCAGCTCCAGGTCTGCAAGTTAATTGAATTTTTTTCTTTTTTCTTTTGGAACGCTGTTTGAACATCTCAAACTTTCATTTATGACATACAATACAGAGAGCAGAAAAGAGATGAAAGAAAATTATTAAATAAGGACCATTGTGTGTTTTGGCCTCTGCCAGTCATTGTGACAATTCAGGCCCAACGCTGAAGGTCTACTGCTCTTACACTCAGACACAAACAGAATTTTATCAGAAAGGAAAGAAAAACAGATATTGAGATGCTTTGACATAAATTAGCCCGGAGAGGTGACATTAGAAGTTTGGGCATTCAGACTTCAAATGTTTTTTACTATAATAAAAAGCCAGACTGTGAAAGACTAAAATCATTCACTATTCACATGTCTACTATTTCTCTCTCCTACACTGTATTCATGTTCTCTGCTGCAGGACATGCGTTGTCACGTTAGCCTTCCTTCCCTGCAATAGCATTGTCGTACAGTTGAAAGAAATATCAAAATCAATGCAGCAGAACCAGAGATATCGTCTTTTGTATTCCACACATTTCTTTTTTTGTCAACATCTGGCGCCTACATTAGGCTGGGAGTCCAGCAACTTTTTTCAATTATTCCCAATAAGGAGGCAGCGTCTCAGACTTATTTTTGTTCGCTTCTCGTCACTGTTGATGAAGCGCTCCCGAGCTCCACGCCAGCGATTTTCTGCCCCAAAAAATTGCCAAATGGACACGCAGCTTCAACTCCATCACCAACAGTTCAGTGGGAAATTCAGGTGCATTATGGTAGTAGTGCCTAAAGTAGACTCGAGCGGCACTTTTAAGCCCCATGTCCAGTCTGCCATACGTGTGCCTTGTTGCAAGCACAACTGCTGGAGTAGATGAAAACCTGGACGCATGTTAACAAATCTTAATTGTTATAAATGTAAAACCTCCATACAGCTCAGACCTGGTTGTTGAACTCAGTGATAGTTGTTTATTTAAGATTTCAATAAAAAGAGAGATGTTTTTATGTTATTAAAAATGATCAATTGCAATTTATACCCCGACAATGGCCAGCACTCAGGTTACGTTCCATTAGTAGCTAGAATAATCTTATTATTTAAATATTTTATAACATAAAAGGTGCCCTGGCTTTGTTTCACCTCACAGCTTTCACAGCTAGTTGGCTTTTCTTGTCACAGTCAGATGAAGATGAAACCAACATCATTAACAAAGCACACTGCCAGCTGTTAAATGACATTACTTTGATTATATTGGTATTTGCAAGTGTGGAATTACTCTCCTCCTGAGGATTAGGAGAAAGAAAGCAGCAGGTTCTCACAGATTCCCGTCATAAGGCCGGGAGCACAACCTGCCTTGTCCTGACATGACAGGCCAACTAGTCTTTTCTGGAGAGCTCAAAGGTCAAGGGGGAGGACGAGGAGTGGGTGTTAAAGGCAACAGGAAGAGTCACGGGGTCAAGCCAGTGCAGATACATGGCACTCTGTTGGCGGTAATTGTCTGGACCTTACAACGAGTGGATGCTGGCCGCGGCACAGAGACGCAGTGGCAACAATAGGCACAGGAAAGCACACAAACTGGCATTGTTAATCTCATGGGTTTGTATACAAAGAGCCGGAACTGAAACAAAACAAAACACAGAAGGCTGAACAGGGAGGCCCGTACGAGCTCAGGAGTTGTACAGACGCACCCATACCCTTACAAAGTTCATTTGAAATGCAATTCTTTTAGGGGAAAATGGTCAACAGAAGAATTGATACTGGAAATGTAAGATTTGTTAGTCGCAGCCCCTTAGCTATCAATCTGGCTAATAAGTCATTCCATTTCGCCATAAATTTGGCATATGCCTTTAAATAAACGTCCTAAATATAACTTAATGTTGCTTCTAATGTTAATGTTGTTGGTTGTTTGCTGAATGGAGGACACAGTTTGCTTTTCTATTTACAATACTTCAGCCCTGCAGACACCTGGGTGTTCCTACCACCCACACCGGGTGTCTAAATTCAGAGAGTGGAGATAAGCAGAGTGTCGTCCTTGCCACTGAAGCTGTGCAGAGGTCAGCAGGAAGGAAGTGCTGCAGGACGATGTGAATGCTATCACTGGCAAGCAGAAACCAGTAGGTAGGCTGCCCTTCTGTTTATAGAGCTGTCGTTGCCGCCGTGATTGATGGCTCGCTACAGACAATCCACATCTCCCTCACGGGCCACAGAGTTTGGTGGGAGAAGCAGAAGTGTGTGAGAGTGTTCGTGTGTCGAGAGCACCGGGAAAAACTAGATGTCCTACACTGAAAGATGTTAAATTTAACAGTTCAATTAAATCAAGTCATCTTATCAGGACCCCTATGTCATTACGTAAGTTTGCCAGTTTAATATAAAAGGTGAAAATGTAATTTTTCTAATTCCATCATAAATGAACATTCAGAATAATTTGGGAATAAATAACTAAATTGAACCAAATTAAATAAACTATTGAGTACTAGTTTACTTAACTCAACATTTTAAGGCAGCATGGTAACCCATACATTAGAAGTATATGGACACTCAAAAAAAAGTGCAAAATAAAGTCATTTTCATCAGATGACAAAGCACCTGCTTTTGGTCAACATCATCATTTCTGTAGCTGACGTTTCGTTTTGAAACCACATTTCCTTTTGTGTTTTCCTCATGTTCCTCGCTCATTTTCAGGTTGAGGTCGACGACGAGCGGGGCCTGTTTTAGTTCTTTGATAAATGCTTCAAGTGCAACATGAGAAATAGGGAACAGGGTGAGGCTTTTCATTTTATGGGCCGCGGTATAGTCTCAACATATGAGTTTTCAGTCTGCGACGGAAGATGTGTTGAGTCGTAATCTTTTGAACATCTCATTCAAAATCCATGGGCATTCATTCTACTCTCCTGGGATGGCTCTCCACAATCTTTTGGAACCTGGCTGCAGGAATTTGCTCCCATTCAGCCACAATAGCACCAAGTGAAGAGGTGGATGGGGTTGAGGTCAGACCAGTCAAGTTCTTCCGCACCAAACTCTGAAAACCTTTTCTTTATGGGGCTGTCATGGTAAAACAGGAAAGGCCTTCCCTAATTTGTTGCCACAAAGTTGTAAGCACACTCGTGTCTAAAATATCATTGTATGCTGTAGCTGCCTCGGCTATAACTAAAGGGGCCTAAATCATGAAAAACAGTCCTCGACAGAGTACACAAATGTATGTTGACAGCGGCGTCCACACATTATCTCCAGTTAGTGAGTATACAATAGTGTCATCCTCACCCGCATGGATAAACTGTATACAGAGGAGCAAGCTTGAAGTGTGGACTGCTTTTAGAGGAGAACCACACAATAACACCTTGAACAGTCTGATTGAGCCTCATCTTTTCCCATTTCACTTCGCCTTTAATCATTAATGCTGTCTTCCTTCTTAAACTTGCCAGTAAACTCAGTGGAGCTTACACCTCTTTCCTCTCTATCAAAACCCTTCCAGCACTTAGCATCTCTACTGTTATATCCAGACTTTTTGTCACTGATGGTATTACTTATTCATCTGAGCTTCAGCTGTGCCAGCACTTAAGTTGGTGACCTTTCACACCAAACTCTGCAGAGAATAATGGCCAGGACAGTCAGGTACACTTTGAGCTGAAATCTATGTGTAGGTAGAAGAAAAAAAAAGCCACCGTGGTGAAAGGTGCAGCTAATGCAGGGCTGCTACACCTCAGGCCACAGCTGCTGGGGATACAGGGCTTCCTCTGCTTTTCAAATATTTATCCCATCATAGCGTGAGACACAGCATGGGACGAAAAACAAGACCAAGTCCTGCTGGGTCCAGGATCTGCCAGTGTACACACACATACACACCAGGACAAACACGGCAAAGAAAAAAACAAACAGATGGGAAGATTCAGATGTCAGAGACATATACACGCCCCTTTTTGTAACCACGACCACAGTGTTGATAATGATGGAAACCCACCACTGCATGGCTGCTGAAAGAGCAGTCTGAGTGTTTAGCATCTTCACTGTTGAATGAGCAGGTAGCCTGAGGTGGGGTTCAGGGGGAGAGCAGGGGAGTGTCTGCTGACAGATCGTCTTTACTCCCTGGCTGGTTGCTGAGCCATTTTGGGCACCAATCCAGGGGATTGTGATTGCATTTTATAGCCTCAAGCAGCCTCCTCATGTCATGTATCCGTCCTCATGTCGCAGACATCTGCTTAGCTCTGGGCTCTTCTAGTCTCCCCTGTGCTCCCTACTGTGCTGGATCGTTTGATTAAGCCTGCATCGCTCGTAATCATACTCTAAGCTCCTTCCTTCCCCCATACCTGCAGACCTGCTCCCTCACTGCCACAAAGTCCCATGACAACTCCATTTTGAGTCTTGCTTCTCTAATTTCACACAATATTAGTAGAGACATAGCGCAACTGAAAACAGTCACAGGAAACAAACCATTTCTGCAAATATATTTCGGTTTAAAACAAACTTCCATAAATTGCCCGCTGGTAGAACCGCTATTCTTTAACACAGGATGACATGTCAGCAAACAATTTTTACATTTCTTTAAACAGGAAGTTTGGCCGAGATGTAAGGGAATTGAAAACAGCAACCACTGCTATTCATTCGCACTCATCCGGCTGTTATATTCTAAAAAAAACATGGAACCTATTTATTACCACTTGCTCACCTGCCCCATCACTAAGCTATTCCTTATCAAGGTGACTAACCTGCACAGCCATTAGCTGCAATGCAATTCATTTCTTGTTAGTTAGTGCAGGTATGCTGTTAACAGGCGACGTGCCATTAATTCCGCAGGTACAAGGGAAAACATGACCCCGTTTCAGAGAGCTGCGGTGAGCCGGTGCACCGCCAACACACAGCCGCCGTGTGTTTAACGGGCCTCATAGGGGAAAGAGACTCAGTGTGTTTACACAGTGGCATCTCTGAGCTGGTATTAATAATAGAGCCACTTAGCATTCAGAGGCACCGGTCTCAGCCACGCTGTTTGTTTCACAGGTCATTAAATTTATGCCGCAGCCCTAATGTTCATTACAGCAGCAAACTGGCCAGGGGTCTGTTACACTCGCTCACTGTCTTTAATCCCCCGCTGTATTCCTAACACCGGCTTTCTTTTCATCCCTTGCTTATTCTCCCTCTCTCACATCTCAGTCCATTTGCTTGACAACAATCTTTTCCTGGTTTAATTAAAAGGATTGCGGCAGTGTTTTCAGGTTTCTGTTTTTTTTTCTGTTCTGACTAAATTATTCAACCACCTCTCACAGGCAAAAAGTGTAACTTCAAACAATATTCTAGTGTGAAAGAAATGCTTTTGTTTTGGAAAATCGACACACTTCACAAGTGTAGTTCTTCCACCAGTGAAAGCTGTAGCTGCTGCACAAAGCTGCTGCTGTGAGGCCAGTTCTGACAGTTTCACCTTGGTAGGCGATGCTCGCAAGAGGAAGCCGATCCCTGCTCGGGCTTAACGGCTGGTAATTCCACTTCCACTGTAAACAAACCAAAGTCACCATGCTGCAAGCTAACAGGCTGGAGGTCAAAATGATGGACAAAAGGCACACACAATGTGAAAACTCATTAAAGGGTTTTACAAGGATTTTACAGAACTGAAGAGCCTGGAAGACAGGAGGAATTTGTATAAGCTTAACATGGAAACATTAAGAAATTAGTTTATGACAAAGGGAGATTCTTTCTTTTTTTGGTCATTGTTGTCTTAAGAAATCGTTAAACTTCTGTCTTGTACCCGTGTCCTCCACTCTTCTATGTGAGCACCTACTTCTTTACCGCTCATCAGGTGCTTCAGCAGACAAACATCAATTCTAACCAATCACACACCTCCAAAACATGAACACGCTGCCATCGGACAAAAGCAGCAAAACATTTAATGCAGGGACCAGGTGGGGGGCACGTTTAACACGCACGCACACTGTAAATCAACACCCGTGAATTCATGTTGCAGCTATAAACCGCAGCCTGGTCCCACAGGCTCCAACCTCCCTCCAATCCCCTTCATTATTTCCGTAATGCGACTGATTATTCTCTTTAGAAACCCCCCCACTGCCACACAGTCCTGCAGGAGAAAACACAAACACTTTAAGGAGCGTGCAAACACTCTTGTTTAATCTAATTAGTCCTCTTGGAAATGTAACACACTTCGAAGGCAGACTGTACAGCCGCTGTAGGAAACCAACAGCAGAGGAAAACAGAAATGAATCCTTATAGGAAGAAGTTTTGTGGGTCAGATACTGAAGGTTCATGCCGACAGTCCTCGTCACCGTTTACACCCCCAGGACCAAGATTCCCAAACCAACTCGATATCAAGAATCCAAAGATAAAATGGATGAACATTAAAGCTCAGGATCCCATTTGAAGTACAAAAATAATAAAATAATTATGAAAACACACAGGGACTAAATCTTATTATTTTTTTTTTTTTTACATTCAAAGCTTCTATTGATGTTATGAATGAAGCTTTGCATCATCACCCTAAATAAAATAAAACATCCTCGGGCAAAATTCTAAATTTCAATAAAGTCATTTATCAGATGAGTTAGTCTTTTCTGCTTCTTTTTTTTTTTTTTTTCTTTCTTTGATGAATATAACTGTCAGTTTTGTCACTATAAATACAAGAAGGTGCAGACTGAGGACTGAGAATCGCTTTATCTGCAACTGTACAGAAATACAATAATTAAATAAGAATTAAAAAAAAAAAAAAAGTGAGAGGCAACTGCGCAGCATTGGAATGTTGTTTAAGAAGTTCAAATGTCAATGTTATGACAACAACTTCAAAGTTTCAAACTATTAGGTACAGCACTAATACCTTTTTACAGGGTTTGCATATTTATCCTCCTTTCTGAACAAACATTTGAACATCGGTCGTCACAAAAAAATATTGAAGCATTGGATAACCTAATAATGCAAGGAAGGCAAACTTCTATTAATCCTATGTGCCCTATACTTCAATGGCACATGTGTTGTGAGGCCCGCACAGCTGACAAAACCTCTGGCAAGAACTTAACATGAAGCTAATGTCCCTAATCTGCAGAGGTACACTGGACAGTCTGTAATGCATTCAGTGCAACACTGTACTAAAGACATGCTACTACTACTCTACTGCTGCAGGTATCGTACTACCAAATCACCATCAAGTAAAAGTGAAGCATTTGAAGACAGTGGTAATGTTATAGCAAGTTAGACACGTGACAATGCCAATGTTAGCATGTTAAAAATGTGTATCGGGCTGCATATCTTACCATTTATACCCAAAGTCCCCAGCTTGACATCAACCTCTTTCTCTCAAAGTACCTTATCACTAGTGTTTCTAGTACAATATATTTTGGTTTCTTTTACTAGACCTATGACTGGAAACCAGAATTGAAGAGTACAACTGTAACCAGTATTGATAAAATTAAAATGATATACTCTTTGGGAACTAGATGATCTCACCCCGTGTGTCTGTCATTACATGCATCTGTCGTCCCTCCTGCCCAGTCTGGCCTGATTCTGAGCGTTTGCAGTGGAGGATCAGAGGCTGTGCAGAGTGTCGAGTCGTGTGGCTCTCTAATTAAAGCTGACGCTGCCACTGAAGCCTGCCAGCCCCTGGGTCAAAGGTCACCACGCAACCACAAGCAGGTAGCCAGCCAATGTGAAACGGGCTGAAAGGCAAACAGCCACCACCACCTCCTTAACCTGTCCTCCTCCCCCACTCATATTCTCCCTTAAATTCCCTCCACCTCTCCAAAAAAAGAAAAAACACCCGCCTCCACACATTTATCCACTCAATGACATGGGAGAGAAAGAATAAAGACAGAATAGAAAAGGAGAAAAGAGGAAGGGGAGGAAGAGGAAAGGCTTTTCAGCAAAACATCTATAGGAAACTCGCACTTCAGAGCCCTTTCAGCGCAATGAAAGAGCGAGGATCTCGCTGCGAGGGTGCAAGGGCATCATCGGAGGGCCAAACATGTCACTGGAAAAATAAATACTGTAGGTGGAGAAGTGAACTTCCCTGTGTACCTCTCATATGAATGATCTGTTCACCAGAACAAAAGGCATGCTGTTGACTTTTGCCGGTCCATTCTTTTAAAGCAAAGTGGGACCAGACCTTAGAGTGTTTTCATGGAGGTACAGTCAAGAAAAAAAAGAAAAGCTTTTTGAGGTAGAGGGAGCAAGAATGCTGAAGAAAGCCATTCATCATGCTCGGGGAAAAAAAAAGAAAATTGAAAAAAAAAAAAAAAAAAAAAAAAAAGGTCTCAACCACAGAAGTCCCTTGTTGTATTTGGTCAAGTGCAAGTGAACCAGAGCAAACAGAAGTCACATGGACTCAGAGGTCTCTTGTTTACAGGTCAGAGTTGTAGCAGCACGTTGACCCCGGAGGTCAGACACTGCAGGCTGAGGAGGAGGAGAGTCAACAGCGCGGCCACTGCAGCCTTATCTACAACGCTTTATTTTGTGCTGCTCGGCTTTCTGAACACGGGGTACTGCTGGCTGTTGGATGTTAGCAGCCACCTCGTCCTCCAGCTGCCTAGAAACCCTCACGCTTTGAGGTCGTTTCCAGGAGTTGATTGGGTTTACATACTCACTCCTGACAAACTGCACTGCTGCTCTTTTTGTGATAATTTGATATGGACACACACAAATACAAACTGAGACAATACATCGTAACTGTGTATTCAGACGTGCTGCTTGTATTCATTTGAAACACCAATCCTTAGCCGATTTTTGTATCTGCATAAATCTAGAAAATACAGTCAAATTTTTTGTAGTAGACTAAAGATCTTTACCAAATACAGTTAAACATTTTTAATTTAAAATCTGATTGTGATAATGAATATGATAAGTAAACACGAGTACTATGAGGGATGAGACATTCAATTCCAACTTTTACTACTTGCACCTTTCAAATACTTTGTTGATACCAAATGTAGAGGTACAACATGCGGTCAGAATTTTGCTGAATACCTCATTTCTGTGAAAGTTCAGGAAAAAGACAAAAGACTTGGAAGCTTATAATGTGAAAATGGATAGCAAGAAACACATCAACACGTCAACACGTCTCTGTTCACATTGGAACCAAAATTAGCTGAAGGCGAGATGCATTTTCTTTTAGCCTGGCGTTAAGTGTCTCACTGCCACAGATGGATGTTTCTCACACTTGAAGAAAACAGTGCGCTTTCACATAAAAGACGGAAACCATAATAGGTGAAAAGAGCCAGGCGCCAGTTCTGCACATTTACGTCACAACAGACAAAGAGCAAATGCACTCATACATTTCACATCCACTAGTTTTCATAGGTTTGGTCACACAAGTAGAAGAGACAGCAGTGCATATCTGTCTCTCTGTGTCCCATCAAAAGGACCAAGGCGTCAACATCTCAGAGCGTCAACAGAGTCTCGAACTCTCAAAAACACACACACAAGCACAGACATGAAAACCGACAGGAGTGATTACCTTCCAGCTGGAGGCTCTGTGTGTATTGTAACCACAGTCTGTCCACACCGTCAGGGACAAACACCGATCTGACCTCAGAGCAGTGCCAACAGTCTGCTACACAACTAGAGAGCAGAAACACACCCGCGGCTGAAACACATCTGTCTCTCACCATTATTCACCGAGCACTCAATTTGTGGCTTACATCACACTAAAGGTGGGAAAACCTCATAGGAGACTGTTGCAGACATAAACAGATTAGAGACTAAAATATTAATCCTCCTTGGAGCAGGGAGTCAAATTACCTACAAAAGGGGATTTTTGCCTATTTATTTCTTTACCTTATTAAAAAAAAAAAAAAGAAGACTACAACAGAAGATATACTGCATCCTTCCAATCCAAAATAACAATCAATACAGTCCAAAACCCTGACGTCTAGAGATGTTTCCAAATCAATACGGAACTAAATGACTTATCTTTCTTCCATTGGATCAACCACAAGTGACAAGAAAATGTCCAAATAAATCTCAAAGTGTCGAAAACGGTTTCTTTTTGTTTTCTTGTGTAAGAAAATATTAGGTCTAGGTCTTGTTTCTTGAAAATTTGCAAACACAGCGAGTCTCCCAACTGAGTTTTTTTAGAAGCAGTTTTAACTCATGAAGTTAATCACTTAATCTGCATCACGATAACGACACTTTGACAACAAAAACTGTATTTGGACTGAATTGAAAACAAAAACTTGATGGTTCCTCTCACAAATAAACCCAACAGGAGTGAACACCGGGCTAAATGATTCTTTGCTTTTATCTCAGTGAATCTGTTGTGGCCTGGTTCTTTTGGCTCCGTCAGCCCTTTTCCAGGCCTGACAGTGTTTGATGGAGCTGCTGGCCGTCGTGAGGCAGACCTCTGGCTGCCCGGCCGGTGACTGATGCACACGAGGCCACGGAGGAGAGCTTTATTAAACGACGGCGAGGGCCCATCACTCTCCCTCTGACATATTGGGGGCTCACCTTGAGGTGGGGGTGAGGGTGGTGCATTCAAGGGAGATGTGAAACATTTGATCCGTCTATATTAACCATAGACTGTATATATAAGGCCTCAACACACGTGATGACGTACAGTGTGTGTTAGTTTCATTTTTTTTTTTTTTTGCATAACGTGTGTGTTTGTGCATATGTGACCTTGTCTGTGCGCGTAGGGTGAGTCATTTAGCAGGGAGCACACTGAACCGGCATACTGCAAAGAGCGAGGGCGCGATGACAAATCCATCACTTAACCCTCTCATTCACTCCTTTGACACACTGAGAAACTTTACACACACACACACACGCACACACACGCTACACTTGCAGACCTTGACAGGCTACGAGAACAAACCGCCAACACACACCTCCTCCTCCTCCTCCTCCTCTTCTCTCCAGCCTTCATCACCAGCTGCTGCAGGAGGCTCCATACAGTCCGAACCTCCCCGCATCTGT
The DNA here is from genome assembly GCA_943593645.1 of Bovichtus variegatus. Taxonomy (NCBI): domain Eukaryota; kingdom Metazoa; phylum Chordata; class Actinopteri; order Perciformes; family Bovichtidae; genus Bovichtus; species Bovichtus variegatus. Next base: position 11,460,598 of record CALSCE010009344.1, on the reverse strand, counting down.
AAGCTGATGACCACCTGCAGCAGCACCCATAGGTTCACCAAGCAGGGCCAACAACAACAGCAGCAGTGCGCGTCCACCACAATCCGGCCCCGGACGCAGATGCTTGACGATTTGTATTTTACGCTCCATTTAGTAAAAGGTGTCACATTTTAACATCAATAAATCATTATCTCATTAATTCTGAAACATTTCTGTAATTAATGTGACATAGCTGTCGACTGAAAACATTTCACTTCCCAAAACGTTTTTAAAACATTTTTTTTTTTAAAAACTGGAACTGGAAAGAAAAATGGTTTCTGCTGTAGCTTGACAACCATTTTTTATTTGTTCATCTGATCACATTATGAAAGTGTTTTCTTTGGGACAAAAAGGAGAGAAAACTTTCAACATGGAATCCTCCGCAAGGGATAAAGAAAAAGTATTGATTTAGTTACAAATCTGTAATGTTATTTCTTATCTACATAATAACTCCTGAATCAATATTTAAGACAAACAATTACTGTTTGCCTGAATTTCAGAGGGAATTAGGTGCCAACAGTGTTTTTTCTTTATCTATATCCGTAAATTAATCACTCT
>CALSCE010009344.1:11352564-11435864 GCA_943593645.1 Bovichtus variegatus | reverse complement strand
CACACACACACACACACACACACACACACACAGAGAGAGAGAGCGCCTCTCTTATCTTCTGCATTTCAGCTGTCTGCGCTAATTCAATAAACTTCAGAGGAACAAAATGAACACAGGAATAACGGAAAGGGGGCTGGTGGTGGTGTTTGTGGTGGTGGGGGGCTCAAGGGAGCGGAGAAAGAGGCAAAGGTGGGAGAGAGAAACAAGCAAACAAGAAAACCCAACAGGAAAAAATGGGCAAACGCACAAACAGAATGTAGATGCAGAATGATGGAAATTCACATGGGAGGAGGGAAAAAATGAGCACTGTAAAACAAATATTCAAATGAGAATTGATTTTAAAGAATGGTGAATGATGGCCCTTTGCCCCCCCACCCCCCTCTCTCCCCTTTACTCCATTTGTTCAGGCAGGGTGCGTCCTCCTCATCCCTCCCATAATGGCCAAGTATAGCACACAAAGCCAGCGTTGGAATATCAGCTCCAGAGAAACCTTCCGGCACTGCGCTGGGAAATAAATTGCTTCTGCTAATGCCCCTTTCATTACGGCACAGCCCTTAATTGTGCTGCTGACAGTCCGCCTGGCTGCAGGGCTGATGGGAGGAAGGCTGAGGAGACGGGCATGACGTGGCCCCCGGGGCAAACACCAACCGGCACACTGATGGGAGAATAAACTAGTGGAGTAGTTTGGACAGACAACACCGCTCACAGCACAGAGTATGGATAAAAAAAAAAAAATGCCAGCTTCACTTTACAGCACTGTGTCAAGCAAAGATTATCCCTTTTCGACCCTTCAGCGCACATGTTTTGTAAGGTAGCACTGGAACCTCAATACTGTTTTGGTAAAAACTACTGAAAAAATGTGTAAGTGTCAGCTAGCAACAAATGTCTGGCCAGATTTATGAGTCTTTACTCATTCTTTCAATCCAAAACTCTACAGCTGCTTGTGTTTAAAACAACATTTGAGGCTTCTTTTGTTAAATGACAGCAAGGTAAGATGTACACAGCAACGCAGTACAATGATCGTTAGTGTGTAAGAAACTCCGGCATAGCACCACTTGTGTAGAGCTCGATGCTGCATACACCTGACAGTAACAAGTCGCTGTACAAAACAAACATATGATTCATGTTAATACAACACAATTAAAGATTTAAGTTGCTGCTTCTGTTAAAACAGAAGATGGCAGTGATCCCATCCCATCTCAACAACTTCAACTCTGTTCCGTCTCCCTGATCATTCACAGGACAAATTTAATGACGCATCTCCATTTCTGAACAAACACTTTACGGAAGAGAAAGTCAAGTGTTTTTAGCTTCCATGAAGTGTGCTGTGAGAAACAAAATAAAAAGACTACTCACTGATTACCGGTAAAGGGGAAACTAAACACAATCTAAACTGCATAAATGGAGGACTTGTCACGTTGAGAAGTTGCAGGCTCTGGCAGCTTTGCCTCCATTTCATGTCAAAAGAGGAAATGACATCATCAGGAGATCGTGCCCTGCGATGCCAGGCTCTGCGAGTTAAGAGGCCAAAATCTCAAAGACATGAAAAGGGCTTCAATCTGAAAAACCACAGACCTGTCCTATGTCAACTGTCACTTAACCCCCCCACCACCACCACCACCACTACCATTGTCAACTCTACCATCAGCACCATCCCGCCGGGCTCCAGCAGCAGGTCAGGGGTGGAGTGGGAACTTAATCAAGGGTTCTCCAGTTACAAAAGCCCCTCCACTCCTGCCGGCGAGCAGCAGCCGGCTGACAGAAACAAAAGGCCACAAAATGGGAATGGCTCTTTGTTGTCAGGAGACCTGAAGCCTGAATGCTGCTCCTCCACAAACTGTTTGGGAGGAAAAATAGAACAATGGATGGCGAGGGGCGAAGTAAACATGAGGCTGCAATATTAATCGGAAACTCTCGCCTTTAAATAATAATCATACACGGAGGAATGTTCAATTCCTAAAAAGTCCTATTGCGGTACATGAACAGCCTGAATTTCATTTTTACTTCGTTATTCAGTCTGACATTGTGTTCATGTTAGCTGTTTTCTGTTTGGGAAAGGTGTGGTCTGACTTCTGCGTCCCAACGTATATTTCAGTCCATACGATAGCGGTTGCTAGGTTAACTTCTTTAACTGATCAAGGAAATATGTCGATTTAAGAGTTTTTATTTCTGAACAACAACCAGTATAGCTCTTCTAGCTCATCCAAATCCATGGATTGGATTCTGCCACTGGAGCAGGAGATGACGTTGCTTGGATCCCGACTAAAAAGCTGAATATCTTTGTTGTTTTGTCTCAATGAAAAACAATAAAAAAATTGGCTAGAAGAATAAGTGTTTTCATTACAAATGACCAATCAGAACCATGTGACGCAAACAAACCTCACACAATGCTTTCTGTGGAAAATGTGAGCACAAGTACCACAGACAAAAGTTTAGAGAACAATATCCTCAACATGTTTTAGTCCTTAAAAGTGAATCATCATCTGGAGACACTTTTCACCAGACGACCACAAACAAGAACAGACACTGGAAGGAGTTCCCCTTCAGGTTGTAGCGGCACCACAAACTAATAAAATAACTGCATTGTAACAATTACAGTAAAACAGCAACAGTGAAAACCTTTTGACTTTGAGAAAACTAAAGTAAAAACAAATGTTTCGGCTTAATAGTTATGTTTCTCAAAACCAAGACAAATAAGTCATTTATAGTATCCCAATATTTAGCCAAATGAGAACATAAGTGAAGGGGTGGAAACGATCGCTTCACCCCAATAAAGTCAGACAGCAAAACATGAAGCATCAACACTGAGCCACTTGAAGAGGAGGAACACAACAGAGGTATGAAATGTCCACACTTCTGTTTGAAAGTCATACATTTTTCCAGAATTAAGTTGCCAATTATCGGAATATTTTCATCTTCAAAGCGCCCCCCCCTTTGTAATTTGAATCCGAGCACCTCGACCGGCTTTCTCCATCAACATGCGGAGCATCCTCCCTCCTTCTAATACACAGTAACAAGTCATCAATGGAGACTGCAAGAAAACGCTCCTTTGTGTGCACATATAACAGCATCAGCTGTGAAACTGGGGCTGCTCCCCTCACTGTGCAGAAACACATCCTATAAAAATCATAATTTCAAACAATTTCCTCAACCACATTTACAGCACTCTTCCACTATACTAAAGGAAATAAGGCTCATAAAAAAATAAAAGTCTCAAAGAGTTCATTAATAAAAACCAGGACGGTGTTAAACTGAATGTGTGGAGGCCGTGTTCTTGTGGTGCCGTTTCCTCACCAGCTTGTGTCAGAATATCCACGTGTATGGATGCAGGCAGCGGCGTCATTAAATGATTCATACTTACGAGCTCCTCAATTATTCAGAGGGCGGGAATAATTAACAAGGCATCTGGAGGAGAAGGCGTTTGTTAAATGTGGAATTTTTTTTCCCCCCACATTTGTTAGGGGGTTAAAAGAATTTCCATTTCCCAGGATTAAAAATTAATGTATTGAGCTCAGGTGTCTCAAGTGAATGATGTTTTATATAGAGCAAATAACCGTCCTACAAAAAAATAAATAAATAAATCCACCGTGCTTCTGTAACACAGAAAATACTCTGATTGGCTGTTATGTGTTTGTGTGCCGCTATAAAAATCGGGAAAACAACAACAACAAGGGTACTTCTGCTTTGTGCAACGTTACCAGTTACCTGACATAGAAACTAAGAGTAGAAATGTCTCTGTAACATGTGTGTTTTGATATCCAAGTGGCACTGTTTTGTCTTCAGCAAAAAAATTTAGGTTGTACAAAAAAATGTGTTATTACAGATTTTGGGTCAATGTCGCTAATCCTTCCTTAATATAACTCTTCTTAAATCAGACTCCTCTTCAGGAGAAGTCCTGTCCAAACATCTTGTTTCATACCAAAATGTGTGTGTGTAGCAGAGAGTATCAACAACTGTCAAGTAATGAAAGATATTAACTTATTTTAGCGGATTTAGATAACCATTTTGTTAGTCCCTAAACTGAGGCATTGCATTAGCACCAGAATTGAAAAATGCATCTGTAGATTTACAAAGAAGAATTTACTGTTTTTCAACACATTGTTGACCAAACTTTGAAGTGAATTTAAGACAAATTTAAAACCTGAAAAACTAAAAAAACAAAGCCAATGGCAAAAGCATGCAGACTGAAACTAAAAAGGACAGAAAAAAAAAAGACAAATGTTTCAATGATGCGCCGAAAGCATTCTACTCAGCAGCGTCCCATTTTAAGTGATATTTAGAACAACTCTGAGCGAGGAATGGAGAACAACATGGGAGAACTAGGCTGAGCTCTCTTAGGCACTGTCATTTGTCCCAGCATGCTTCAACAAATACATAAGCCCAAAAAAAAAATATACTATAAACACGCTTTACCGATTACTAAAAAGAAAAAGTTCCTTTTGATACATATTTAGCGATGCCACTGTCCACATCCTCATGTATGTGGAGTTAAATGGTGTTGTTGAATCTTCACTGACCCTGGCAGCACCGGGGAAGCCGGCTTGCTCCACTGGCACAGTTTTGTTGGCTCGCATGGAACGTACGTCCGGTGGGAATAAATAAATTAACACTCTGAGGTGTTAATGGCGTAATGCAGTAAAGTCATCGTGAGAAATGCCAACACATGTGGGATTAAGATCAACCACAAACAACATCATCCCTGCACAATCGAATGTGGTGCACATGATTAACTTTTATTTGGGGTTTGGACCCCTCCCTGCTTCATGCAGCCATTGTTCTGTTAGGAAACTACTGCGTCCAAGTTCTTCTACACACTGAACGATATTTCATCTTAGCAGTTGTCGGAAATGCAAAATAATAACTTTCATCTTTACTCAGATTTGTGCCGAGAAAATCAGTTCATTTTGACAATTGATTAATTGTCATTTGTCAAGCAAATATGCACAACATTTGCTCTTCCCAGCTTCTCAAATGAGACGATTTGCTGCTTTTCTCTGTTTTCCATCATTGTAAATTGAATATCTTTGAGTTTGAAGACTACACCTTGGGTTGTGATAAAATATGATGGCCTTATTTTAAAGGATCGCTTGACAAAAAGATTTAATTCTAATGGGAAATTCTTAGAAAACATTACCAATTTTCTTTGAGAATACAGCCCAAGAAAATTAAATGTTAAGAGCTATTAAGTTCAACTGTGTAAATCAAAATATTAAAGATATGATTTGCTGCCAACCTTTGACTGGAGTCCAATAACAGGAGACATGTTAGGACTTCTTTAGTCCTTAAATTCAAGAATTTCTTTCCCAGACGATTTAAAAGGCTCACAAAAATCTTCTTTTTAAAAAAAAAAAAAAAAAAAAAAAAAAAAGACTCTAGACTGGAGATCTAGAGACATTTTTTGTTTCAATTCTCTGTCAGTTTGTCTGTCTGTATCGGGCCTTCCCGCAGTCTGGCCCAGATCCTGCTCAAATTGGATTTGAAGCCATTAGTGTCCCAACTCGAAGCATATGTTCCAAGTTGCTGAGCATTTCATTTCACGAGACGACGATGAGGGGGCTGAGGAAAAAAAAAAAAAAAAAAAAAAAAGAAAACAGACTGCGCAGAAAAATAAACCAGACACAAGCAGGGCTGGACTGAGTCTGTCGCTCACTTACAGACATAGAGAGACGTCCCATGCTCCAAAGAAAGCCCACTTTGACTCGAGGGTCACGTTACTGAACATTAGTCTGGAATTGCAACTCTGTGTGTGTGTGTGTGTGTGTGTGTGTGTGTGTGTGTGTGTGTGTGTGTGTGTGTACATGCATGTTTTCATATGCGGTTCAGAGAGCGATACCTTCCACACCACACAAAGGACGCTGCTGTACTCCATCACAGAAATCTAAATATTCTGTCTGGGGGGAGACAGGGACATTAGAGCAGGGGTTGTATTTCAAATGGCGGGCAACCCCTTTACTTGAGCTTTTTTTCTCCCTCTCTCTCTCTCTCTCGCTTTGCTGACAGAGAAGCAACAACTTTTATTTATGTCCAAATACTGTGGATGCAGTGAACGAGAACCCCCAAGCAAGTCGGATCATTATCTCTCAAATCTAAACAAGCCTTTACTTTCCCAGAACAGAGCGCGTATTCTATAAGCACTTAAACATAGCGGGGGGATGGGCTTATAGGAGTGTGTGTGTGTGTGTGTGTGTGTGTGTGTGTGTGTGTGTGTGTGTGAGAGATCCGGGGTTCCCAGTCTCAGTTTAAGAATGGCAGGGTAAAACACTGCAGGCTCTGTGGAAGCCAGGAAACAGCCTAATGTATTTATCCAAACACATATCTGCTGAGGCCCCACGGCTTCAACACATCCCTTTCCTACCAGGGCTTCACCTCCAAAGACTACCACAGAGAAAGTGGAAAAAACAGCAGGCCTGCAAAATATGGGCAAAAAAAAAAAAATTCAGTGATTATTTAGATAAACGGTGTGATTATTTCTTCCAAGTTTCAGGAATGTTAACTGCATTTATGCACCTTAAATACAGTTTTCACTCCTGCTGTCTGCCTCTTAATACATCATTTTACTAAATACATGTAATAAAAAGCTACTTTTCTACAATATCATCCACAATGTTCTCTCATTTGTCGTCGTCTCAAATAAAACTAAGCTGCCTCCAGATGACAAATTATGATCCACCTTTAGAAACCTGAACAGTTTCAGTAATTATTTAAAGGCAGATCCATCCTTTTCCCCACTATGCTCGTTTCTCTATTTTCCTACAAAGAGGTTTTATGACGGTAAAACTATGCTATAAAAAAGGTCAAGTAACTGGTGCAACACTCCAGAATAAAAAAGGCGGAGATGAACCATACCAAGACTTTCCAGGGAACTGAAAAGAAAATCTGTCAATCATAGAAATACAAAACAATTATAAATCCAAAAATAAGCAGTGGAATTTCAGCAAAAATGGAGCCTTGCAGGGGTAATTCTGTCATGCTTTAGAGCTGGGAATATATTGTTTGCACTATTTATTATTTGTCTTGTCGAAAAGGAACAATTAAGAGCGCCTCTTCAAACAGCAAACCAGAGTCCGTTCTGGTGAATCCTGTGCTGTCTGCCATGTGTTAACCTTGATTCATATTGAAGCATTTGGCCTGATTTAACCGTTAAAATGGACTGACGTAACACAAACTGCGAGGTGACCTCGTCTCCTTTTCCACATTCGAGGCACCGACACTCGCTGTGCTGGCAGCCCTGCTCACAGCTGAGGAATCCCAAAACAACACAGTGGCACAATAATTTGAACCCTGCCAACACCGGGAGGAAGGTAAGACTCCCATTCAGCTGTTTACACGATTCCATAATTTGACCATCTCCCCAAAATAATCCTGTTTACATGAACATGATTATCTAGACAGAATTGTGGGAATCTGAGTGTTCGAGGTAAACAAAAAAAACAAAAAACAAAGCTTGTTTTCCAGATGTTGTTGCTCCTTAAAGTGAGAGAGTGAAATGACTTTTCAGCTCTTCAGTCTGCACAGCTTTTATACTGCAGCCCAAATCTTCTTCTAGCTCTAAACTTTCTAACCTTTGTCTAAAAACGTCTCCTTTATGATGTTTATACATCTGCACAAGCGTCATGTCTCGCACGTCATGTCACATTAAAAGCTGTTCTGACTGTAAACCCCACCTTTGGTTTACCTCACTGCAGACGCCACATCCCTTTCACCCCAATGTCACACAAAGATCTGAGCACACGATGACTGCTGGCCAGGGCGAAGGACTGACCAACTATCTCATAACTGATGGCTATTAAAGTTAATCAATTAAATAAGAGAATTCTTAGAACACTTCTAATTCTGCTTTAACTTCAGTCTGATCAGAGATTGCCATAATTATGCAATAAGAGATGCATCATTTCATATTTACCGGTTCAGGGGCAAAAACATAAATTTGATCTGCCGCCGTTTTCTAGAAAAGTGTAAGGATCTCCAAAGCAAATAATAGAGAAGAATATTAAACTTGTAGTAAAGAAATAGTTGATTAGCAGTCATTCATTAGTCTGTCTTTTTTTTTACCTGACTCGACAATGGGTGGTATTTTACAAAAAACTACAACAATGAAAATAAACGTAACTTCTTTTTTTACCAAACAATTCAATAATATGGCAGGTTTTATTTACAGGTTGTATTTACATAATTGTCAAATCTGTCAGTTAGTTTTGTAATTAGTGCATAATCTTTATTTTCTCACATTAATGTCTGTTTGGTGTTAAAGCTAAAAGTTGTTTTGAAGAGTAAAATATCAGCCAACATGTTTTCATATGCAACCATTTAGCCAAATATTTCCATTCTTCCTTACATGTGGCACCTGTAATGTAAAACAATTAGGAATAAAAAAAAATTTAAAAAAAAAGGGAGAAAGAATGAGCTTTTCTCTTAAAAACAATTGTGCATCTAGAAACAGCCAAAATCAAACCAAAACCCAACAAAGCATAAAGTAAAAGTGACAAACAAATCCACTATCGTGACAATGAAAACAGCAGTCAGGCAGCACTCTGGTGCTCTCCCCTTCAATCACTTCCTGTCCCTGCTGCAACTTTACTTTCACACAACACGTTTAGTGAATATAAAATATCTGAAGCACACGCACAAAACCAACAATCACTTACAAATCTTTTATAAAAGCTGCAAACTGCTGTAACTGGGAGAAGACACAAAGCATGCAAACGTTCAGCTGTGCGTTAATATTTTTCCGCAGATAAAACCCACAGCGCTCTGATGAGTGTGTGCGTGGCGAGGGCTGACAGGTCACAGCACTCTGACCCACTAATGAGAGGCAGAGCATAACCACATCAGACAAGAGCCACGCTAAGTAACTGGTCTGATAAATAAATAAAAAGAGCGCCCTAATGCGGACAAAGCGCTCATGCACCACAATGACAACATGGCACAAATGATAACAGTCTCATAGGGAACAGCGGCGAGCCGTCCACAACGCACGACAGAAAAGCTTTAACTCAAGTCTGTGCCATGTAAGCGTGGTAAGCATTTCGTTTTCAGTGTGTGATTGTGTTTGTGTAAATACTGCATGTTTTTAAAACGGGACTTTTGCGTTTCAAATAATACGGTTAACCTGCCTTTGCATCACACTCGATGCAAACTTTTTTTAACCAGAAATATCCAATTCCCTCAAATGTTACACAGTACAGTTTGTGGTCTCCGTCTGTTCTCAAAGCTTGTCCTCGATGGCCACCGTACACTCTGAGCTTGAGCCAATTAAATCAAAGTATAAACAAAGACTCGGCATCAAACAGGCTCCTGATTGGCTTCCTGTTGCAAACTCAAAATGTCTAAATGTCTGCTTTCTTTCCATCCACAGTCTGGATTATTACATCTTTTGAAAATGTGTTTAATACGTCATACAAAACCAGCCTAACCACCTAAACATAAAATGTGAAAAAAAAATAATAATAAATCAAGACAAAAAAAGACCTGGATGAGTGCATGTTTAAAAGTTACAGGTCTTACATTTGTCCATTTAAGACTGAAAACGGGCAAGATGACATATTTAATGTAAAAGTACATATGAATTTGTTTTGGCAGGTAAAAATTATTCTTAATACAGATTGTAGTTGATCCACAGTGCGAGTGAGCGTGAGAGTGACACTTACATGTGGACATGTGGAGGTTGGAAGCGGCTCTGGTTGATGTTGTAGTGTGTGAAGGCCTGTGTGGGGTTGGAGCTGTACTCGTCCACCGTGATGGTCACTTTGCCATGAGCCATCCTTCCGCCGTTTGGACATGAGACGCCGTTCGTTCACCGGGATTCAGCAGCGAGCCGTGCAGCGGTCATCCTTCAGAGCCGCTCAAGAAGCCCAGGAAGTCTCCCAGCAGCAGCAGCGACCCAGCCGACCGACTCGACCACGACACACTGCAGTCTGCACCGACAGGAGCACAGAGACACACATCAGCTGCTTTAAACACAACCAGAAAGCATTCGCCCACGTCTGTCAGAAGAAACTAAAAAAACCTCTGAATAATACACACCTACAAATAAAATGCACAAGCAAAAAACAGGTGACTTGAAGCGCTCAAATTACTGCGCACAAACAGAGCACACATCAAGTAAGGAGGGGATCTTTTTCTAATAATTTCTAATCACAATCAATACTTTATGCTGCGATTACAGTTTCGGAGAGCAAAAACAGAAACATAATTGTTTTGTTTTTTTGCTGTGTCACAATTTGATTTTGGAAGAAATAAATTCCTGAAACAGCTCATCAAACCATTCTTCATGACACCCTAATTACAAAAATGCAGTGAGGCAACTTAAACATAATTAGCAGACTTATTCGACCTTTTCAAAAACAATATTGCATTTCTTTACGTGAATAGAAATGATTTCAAAAGCTAAACACTGGACTGTTAGAGCGACCATTTACAATCTGGAAGGCAGGTTTTTAATTGCTGTTCTGCTGCTCATAACCCAGCCTGTTTTAATACAAACTAATATATTCAAATGTAAAAATGACTGCAGGCATGGCCTCTAAGGCATTAGCCTGTTGAAATTAAACAAAGAAACAACAACAAAAAGGCTGCAAGTATAATTCTCTGCTGGCGATCAAATGTGATGCAAAGCCTTCAATAAAGCAAGAAATTCTTCACAATAAATGCTCAAAAAAGGTCTGACAATTACCCCCGAAACATGCAAAAATAAAGTTCTGCTTTTGGCATTTCAGGCTTGGTGCTCCAATTCTGGAATAAACCAGGAACAATTTATATGCCAGCTGAACTGCTCTGATGTCTTTGCATAGCCGTACAATAAAGACTAAATTAGGTAAAAACACACTTTCACAGATTAAATTCTGGAAGGAAAAGCAGCTTAAATGCTGCACAACAAGTGTGGTGTTTGCATGTTCAGAGCTCACTCACCGGGCTTCGCTGTGTGTCTCCTTGCAACCCTGAGCTTCCCTCCTGCCTGACCTCCCTGACTGACAGTAAAGTGGCGACTGTGGGCTTGACAGGCTTTTTATACCAGACGTCCTGATGCAGCCCGAGCACAAGAAAAAGAAAAATATTGCCCTCAATTTTAAAAACGTTTTTTCTTTTTTTTTTTGAGAGGTTATCAGCAGCTCCGGAGTTCATTTGATGGTTAAATCCTGTGATGCAGTGGCGAGTAAAGAGAATTAAAAAAAAAAAGCTGTGACCTCCAGTGATGAATATATTAAAGCAAACAAGCTCCCAATTGAAACTAAATAAACCGTCCTATTTTCACAAAAGCATTGATTTATGTTTTCTGGGTCAGCTGGATGCTACTTCCGTTATGTGCTATGAATTTAAGTCAAAAAGATGTGGCAGCCTAGAACAAAAAGGTGGCTAAACTAAATTGTTGCAAATAAAAAAAAAACTCTTTACATTGCAAAGTTATGACATTATTCCAACTCCATTTAATCCATGCTGCGGCACAAAAAAAAAACAAGTTTGCAGATCTTCTTGGGCCTTAAAAAATAAATCACTTTAATCAAAGCTTCCCTGTCAGTCAGATGCCTTGCACACACTTCACCTCAGCAGTCATTTCTGCCAATTCAAAATATAAAACGTGAAGTACTACTGCTTCTCGGAAAATGTGCTCTTTTTTTTGCAAGTGCAGGCCGATGTGTGCAGCATGCTTCACGGTCTCCTCGCCGTGTGCAGTCGGAGTGTGTGCGCGCGCGTGTGTGTGTGTGTGTGTATGAAGAACTCGCCTGTCTGTCTCTACCTTGTGGCTACAGTAGCAGCAACTAGCTCTGTAGCTTAGCCTGCTAAACCTGCCCTGCCAGTGGATTTTTTTTTTTTTTTTATTATGCAGGCTGTAGCTTCGCACTGAGCTTCTTTTCTATAACGGCGGTGCACACACACACATCGTCAGTCCTGTCTTTGAATATACTGAGCCCCCCCGATGCACACCATATAGCTAACTTCACGAGTAGAAATTACTCCGGGAAGCAGAGAGGGTAAAAGGCGAATAAATTGACCCTTTCTGATACCATACATACACACGATGTGTGCTATGCGCCTCTTGCTGTTAACCGCTTGCAGAAATGTACACAAAAAGAAAGGAGGTCCGTGCAATCCTGAACTCTGCTCCTGGAATAATAAAAAACACCCAAAGGTGGTCAGTGTCACGGCACCGCCGCGCTAACCTCTTGCTCGTCCTCGTAAATGACAAGCCACCTTTTAACCGACGGCTTTGTGTCAGGAATTTCTTTTTCCCCCCCGTCTCCCACTCTCTCCCCTCCTTCCCTCCCTCTTCTGTTCTCAAAGCAAAGCGGAAAGGTTGCTCTACCTTCGTCGTGTGGGGTTTTTTTGTGCGTTTTTTATCTGGCCGGAGAAAGAGTGTCGGGTCGGGGTCGCCCTCTAAGCGGCAGCGACAGCAGCGGTGGAGGGACGCGGGTCCATGCGGCAGCAGCAGGAGAGCGGGTAGGGTGGTGAACGGCCGTCCGGGGGTTGCGGTAGTCTGGGCGGATAGGGCAGAACCTTCGACCCGGCGGGACCTCGGCTGGCTCCTGTGGAAAGAAACCAGACAAGAGAGCGAAGGGGAGAGAGCCGGGGAGGAGGGCGAGAGACACTGACAGACAACAGGAGAGAGAGAGAGAGAGAGAGAGAGAGAGAGAGAGAGAGAGCGAGAGAGAGAGAGAGCAGCCTCGGTCTGACGGAGGGTGAGCCGGAGTGCAGTGAGTCGGAGCTGCCACTGGGGTCAGAGAGCAGAGAGAGCAGGAGCGAGCACAACCCCCCGCCACCTCCCGTGCGCGCGCCCTCACCGGCGGGCACACGCGCGGGAGGGAGGGGGCGGTGAGGAGTAGGAGGAGAGCGCTCGCGCAGTCCCGCTCTGCCACCGTGCTGCGTTCAATTGCTGTCGGAAATTGCACACTTCTGTTGAGATTCACTTAACACGCAGCTGCGCCTTGGGGCTAAATAGACTTTTAAGCGGGGGGGGGGGGGGTTTTTGGTTAATAAAGCCAAAATGCACAGACATATTTACATTTTTATATAATAATAACAACACCACTTATAATACACTTTCATCAAGGGCTCGGGAGATGTTTGTGTGAATGTTGGCATGTGCTGTTAAGCTCTTTGAGTGGTCGGTAGACAAGAAAAGCGCTGGGCCTATATTTACCAACAAGTTGTAAATAATAACTAATCTGCTGTAATGGCTTTATTTAATAGCTTGTGTTCCCCTTTATAAATGGTTGATTAATATCTTTTGTGTTTATGGCTGACTTACTAACATTTGCTGGCGGAGGAGGAACAACAGCCTAGGGGGATTTTTCACATCCTGGCAACCTAAAAGCTCTCTTATTAATGGCTTATCACTGATCTATAAAGCATTAGTAAATTATTTATTACCATTTATGAAGCAATTTGTTACAATCCATTTATAAAGAGTGCCATATTAAAAAGTGGTAACAAACTGGTTAAAACATCTTCAACTAGCATGAATTGCACGTTCTGTTTATTAAAAAAAATAGGTGTGTATACATTTTGAGTTCTCAAATCAGATAGCAAGCCCTTGAAGATCCAAACCCCTGATTACTTGTATCATGCTGGAGACACTGAGAACAGAAACATCCGCCCAGGCTCCTTAATTGACTGTTTACCATCAGTGTCTTCTGTTGGCCTGAACAAAGGTTTTACTGTGGTAGGTTTACTTCAGGCTCTGGGGTTTCATGACATGGCATAATAAGAAGGTTATTGATTTTCGCCCATGAAATCCTATGCAGTATTCAATATTGTGGTTGCTGCACCTTGAACTCAGCATACAATGTTTCGTTTGTAAAACCAGAACGCATGCTGAAACAAATTGAATGTCTGATGGACACTAACGGTGAAATCTTGATACAATAGATGCATTTTTAAATTGGACTTTTTTAAGTTATCGTTGCATCTGAACACCGCAGACTTGAGCTTACTGTTTATTTGAGCATCGACTAACATGCACGTTCCTATACTGAAACGCTGTACACATTAATTCAGAGTAAATGTTGACCTGGAATATTTCAATACTTCAGATCATCACGGATGTGTGGGAAAACGGTCCCAGAGTGTAGAAGGTGTTGTAAAATATATGATTAGAAGACAACACGGCCCCTTTGGGTTCGCAAGTAAACAATACTAATGAGTACCTGTGGGAGTCCTTCACACAACCTGAAATGGGGCAGCACAGTTTTCAAACTGGGAAAAAAATTGCAACTTGGATGACTGGATATAAAAACAGCATCCTGATCATCAGGGTTTAACTCCTTGATTATCAATTCACTCAATTATAAATGAAGTCTGGGACATTTTGTCTCACTAGTGTTGAAATGTACCATATTTGCTCAAATGAACAAACTTACTCAAACTCATCATGTTGATCATGGAGTTTTTTTTAATGTTTCTTCCTCACGGTGTGAAGCAATAACAGAGATTTAATTCAAAAGGTTTCCTGAATTGAAAGTACAAAGAAACTTGTCATACTAATGCCACTCTTCCAACCTCCTACAAGAGAAGGTGCAATGGGACGCCACTCAAAGTCCGAGTTCCTAAACTCAGGACAAATCCATCTTCCCCGACTTCACGAAGAAGCAGTTGTCTGATGTCACACAACAATGGAAGTGCACACGATAAACCATCAACTAAAAGTCAACAAAAAGTATATTTGCCTGTAAATAATACACACTATCATATACTAAACCCTTATCTGCATGTAAATTGATTTCAAAATGCGGGGCCAATGTTATAAGGAAGCTGGTTACGGTAAAAAATCTCTGAAAGTTATATACTCTGCACAAAAGTTTTTGGGGAAAATGTAAAAAAATGGCAAAACAAATGTGAAATGCTGCATTGGTGTGAGCTCCATTGTGTCTACACTTGCCAAAGAAACATCAGTTTGTCATGGTTTTTATTTGCGTTTGTCGTTGTGCTCCTGGGAAAGTTTCAAGGTCAGAAGTTGGAAATTTCAACTAGCGAAATTCTGACCACAATATTAAAAGGTTGCTTACTAGTTTTCAGACCTTTCAACTGCCTTTACACCTTTCGATTTCAGATTTCTTCTTGTGGCATTTTACAAAGTGATCAAACAGCCTCACTTTTACCCATGATTGTCTGTCGTTGGTGGGTCACACTGAAATATCTCAATAACATGATAGATTGCAGTGAAATTTTGATGATCCCCAGAGGACAAGGCATACTGGCTTTGATGATTCCCTGGACTTTTCCTCTAGTGACACAAGGAGGTTGACACTTTGGGGTTTGGTGAGATGTCTTGGCTGGACTGATATGAAATTTGGTTCCCAGATGATGAATCCTGATGACTTGCTGACTTTTAATGTAGTGTAACCAGCATTTCAAGGTCTTCACTTAACTTGTGAAATATCTTAAATTCCTTTTGATGAATTGGCACAAATGTTGGTACAGCGATTCATGTTTCCCAAAGGATAAATCACAATGACCTTATTGATCCTTCTGACTTTCTCTCCATGAGGTTCACATTTGTGGTTCAGTGCGAAGTGTCGGGACAGCTGTTGGATGGATTATTATGCAATTTGGTGCAGATGTTCATGGTCTTTGTGAACTTTGGTGACCCCCTGATTCTTCATATAAAGCCATAGTCATCAGGTCACAATTTGATATCTCCAGTACGTTGGTGTATTTATACAACAATTAACAGAAGTAAACAATGAGCCTTACAGCCTCACAAAGTGGCATGTGTGTCTGTAGACGTGTAGTCTTGTTCAGCCCGGTCTCGTTCCCAGGGGGTCTGATACCGACGCACAAGGCTTTCAAGTAACGGCAATGTAAACCCTTCCCCGGCAATATTAGAAACTCAGATCAAGTGCTCCGAAGGTATGGTAAAGAAGTATAAAGAACGATAAACTCCGCTTGGGTCGAAGGGGGTGTTGGATCGATTAAACAAATACAGGTCTTTAACCCAAGAGGCCGCTGTTCGTGTCCCGTGTGAAACCAAAGAACACAACGTGGAAGTTTTTTACGTTACGTAACTTATTTTAAGCCCGACCACTGTCTTTTCTTAAACCTAACCAAGTAGTTTGTATGTTTATTTCGACCGTAGTGGAGCGTTGTAGGATGACAAGCATCCAGTACGATAGAAAGAGGGGTCCTGACCAAGTATGTGATGAGTTGGGAATGTCTTGTTACATCTATGGTGCTGACTCCAAACATTATCAGACGGTTTGCTGTCATGATTCCATCATAGTTATTGACGCATCATATCTAAAGCACATTTACAACTGTACTCCACATGTGCATCACATATGCACAGAAGGAATAAAAACAGCTTTGAACTTAAGAACGCTGTGCACAATCTGGACATGATGATAGAGCTAACATTTTCTTTCTCAGAGGCCAATATTCATGCCCTTGACATTTATAACGGTACAGCTATCATTCATGGTGTCCAGCTCTCATTTTCCATTAATTCTCTGTGACAAAACTTCAAAGCTTCAGTTTTCTTTATCGTCTTTCAGTTGTATTCTCGGTTAGTTACTGTCCTTCAATACTATGAGCCCTGCAAGTGGAGCACAGTTCTCAGTGCATTAACTCATTAAACACAACATTAAAGTGCTAATTACAAAAGTAAAGTACTTAAGTACTAAAGTACAATTGGATAACTGTCTATCTTTGCCATTACTTTATTGGAATGTTTCCAGGATAGATAATTTACCGGAGAAATCGATTTAATCGTGGATTAAACCCACTGCAGAAAAACTTGAAATGGATGACAATTTAAATGCTGCCTTTTTTTTCCTTTGCTGAGAAACCATGGTATAAGTGTGATATTGGATATAAAAAATTGCTCTTCTCCTCATCAGGTGTTTTTCATCTGCTTCTTGTCCATTATTTTTCTTATGTCAGGACATTTAATTACTTTTTTTACAGAATTTTACTTCATGCAACCTTTTCTGATAAAATAGAAAAACAAATAATTTTTTTTCCCTGAAAAGGCTGCAGAGAGTTTTGGAGTTAAAACCTATATACAAGGTAACTAAAATCAAATAAAAACACAGTGAAAGAATACTGGTGCGTTACATAGTAAATTAGCTTACATACAAGAGTGTTTATACAGTAAGTCCCTGTGAGAAACTGAAACAAAATCTTTTTTCAATCCTGTGTCATCCATGTCCCTTTCTCAATATGATTAAACTGATATTTTCAAAAATTGTTCTCTATTTTTTCATATCTCATCAGTACAATATTATTGTTAATATCATTGATCTAGAAAACACGATTTTATTACAATAAATCATTTTCATTTTTCTGTAGGATAGTTTTCAGCTGAAGGAAGATGAATGATAATATTGAATTGCTGCCCATCACTGAGTTCAGAAACGATTCAAATCAGTCAGGGAAAAGAAAAAGAAGAATTAATTTATCAGTGCCAAGGCTATACCTTTTAATATACTGATGGGATTTCTGATGAGAAAAGGCTGCGTGGGACGGTCCATAATGGACTCATCTGAGGGGCTCTGCCACATTTACATGTCTGCCAGTTGAGGCAGGGCTGGCTTTTTCTAATTTTACTGACATGCTTCAATTTCCCAGGCCCATCAGCACGCTCCCCACTGCCACAGCCCTGCGAGTCATTTCCATTTGACTTTTCTCTTATCTGCGCAAAAAAAAAAGCATTTTCCATCTACTAGCCGGCGGGTGTTAATGTGAAAGCAGGGCTTGAATTTTATGTGGAGAGGCCACATTTAAACATTTGACCAGCGTTTGTTCTCCCGGCTGCATATAGAAAACTGATGATAGATAGGAGACCAAATGTCAGAAGAAATGGCTTTTGCCATTAATGTTTTATTCAGCCCTGTGTCGCCGCGATCACATTTATACAATAGAAAATGCAAATGTTATGCAGAGCGTAAAAAAAGAAAAAACACTATATATTTTATGACCTTCTATAAAAGAGGGTAAAATGACTTTCCATCCAAATAAGGCAGAAATGAAACCCATATTTAATGGGAGTGGGAAATAGGTCCGGAGCTTTTTCAGGAGGCAGAGGGTGATATTCACTTAACCTGCCGGCCGAGGCGGTTCAACGGGTCTAACCTGCACAGATTTATGCCTGTCTGTAGCAGTGCCTGTCTTCCCTGCCCGCCATGTGGATACATAAAATGGAGGCCTGTCTATCTGAGAGGCCCATCCACAGGCAGGAGTTGGGTTTTTTAAATGTTAATGTCATTCAGATTTATGGGATGCAAAAAGATGGTTGCTGAGGGTATGGCAGGCTAGATACTGTTCATGTCATTGAAATGCACATGGACAAAAATATTTGCCCCTGAGCCTCAGCAGCACTCTGAAGACCGAGCTGCCGCCAGCACCAGGCGTGTTTTCAAATGAACAGAAAATTGAATACAATCTCTAAATTCAAGGAGTTTTTCTTTTCACTTGTTTTGCTCAGCCTGGTTGTTATCGGCTAGAAATAAAAATCTAAGCAATATACAAGTTAATTTTATTAGCACACAAAGTGGTTTTGTCCAGTGGAGCTTGAAGAGAAAGCGAGAGCAGGAGGGTGGGAGAGAAGAAAGGCGAAGAGAGAGCACACTGGCATGAAAGCCAAGTGTATTAATTCTCCTCCCATTCTCCTGCTGTGTTGTGATAGACTGAGTAATATGCAGGCTCACTTTCTATGCCAAAAGCTAGATGAAGGCTCACAGGAGAGGACTCTCTGAGTCAGTCTCTCTAGGCCTCGCTTGCTCTCCGCCTCTTTCTTTCCAGCCCTTTAAACTTTAGCAATGTGAAAC
The DNA here is from genome assembly GCA_943593645.1 of Bovichtus variegatus. Lineage (NCBI taxonomy): Eukaryota > Metazoa > Chordata > Actinopteri > Perciformes > Bovichtidae > Bovichtus > Bovichtus variegatus. The sequence goes on along the minus strand of CALSCE010009344.1, from coordinate 11,417,106 downwards.
TGTAAAAAATACAACAATCATTTAATTTCCCCCTGAGATCCCGATTTACCCGCAACCATTCAACACAATCTGCCTGCCACCACTTCTTCTGTCTCTCTCTCTCTCCTTCTCTCTCTGCGTGTGTGTGAAACGGTCGATACAGTATAAATTAGGAGTACACTGAGCCACGCTGGCTTCCATGTGGAGTGACGGTGTATTAAATCACGTTAATTGATTAGCTGAAGTTCAGAAGAGGACAATACTGGATTGCACTCAGTCCTCAGCTGCTCTGTTCAAGTGGCTGCTGCTCGTTTCAGGTGACAACCTCAACACCTACACTGGCAATTAATCCACTGTCGATGCTTTTTATCGCTGTGGTAACTTTCTCCATCCTCTGCTTGTGTTTGCCAAGAACCCCCATGTGCAATATCACAGCCCAAAGCCTAAATGTATATATGCTGTATCCCAATTCCATACCACACTATTAGGTATACTGGTGTCCATAAAAAGCAATACAAAAAGAAACTACACATTATTAATTAACTACTAATTAATTAATATTATTATTAATATTATATTACAGTTGTGGACCATATTTAGGCAGCTCGAGCAACATATGAGATGTTCACAAAGCAAAAGAAAAAAAACATTGAATGACAGTATAAAGTTGTTGATTGTTTGTTGGCACACATTTGACACAATCCCTCGGTGCTAAATTGATATGTTAATTCCTTATACATTACCTGCAAAAACGGTATACTTTGAAGATAAGCATATGGTATATACTGTGTAGTATTTGTATGTGGTCCAGCATGTAATATTGAATCGGGACTAAGCTACGCTCTCAATTTCTACAGGAGAAACTAGAGCAACTTAAATTGTAATTACGTAGTCTGCCCATCCAACCTAAGTGGGGAGAGATAGCATGACACATTCAGCAACTCTCCTGCACTGAATTTATAATTTCCCACAATATTCATACTGTTACATTTCAACATTCATTCAGTGTGCAGGCTATTTTTCTTTCTTTTAAAATGAAAATACAGCTCTTTCTGGTTCTTCTTGCACACAGACAAATAGATCTCTAGAATCCACAGGGGTTTGGTTCAAATTTTATTGGAAAATATTTGACTCAATACAGTTTGAGATGTAGTCTATTTAATATATTCACTTTCCCACTATATTCAGATTGTGGGTTTTTTTTCAATTTGGTTGCACCCCATTGATTGATTTATATGCAACTATCTCTAAGTTTCATATTGTAAATATTGCAAATCATTTATGTACTAAATTGAGGAGCTCAATGTGGACACGCTTGGTTCACCATTACACTTGTTTCAGTTGTAGTCAGGCAGGGAGTGAGAGGAAGAGGAGAGGATAACGACGGGATAAAAGCATGTCAGCAGGTCAGACAGTGAGGGTTGAACTTCCAAACACTGACTCTCACCCAGAAAACAGAGCTACAGAAAGAGGTCAGAGACATCGGATAAAAGACAATGAACACAAAAAGAGCCGAGAAAGAGAGAGAGGAGAGACTCAGAGGAGAAGAGCAAAGGCAACAGAATGTGAATAACAGACTAGATAGGCAAGATTAAAGGAAAAACTCACCCAGAAACATTGTTAAATAAGATTGTGGTCATGCACTGTGCATTTCTTTGTTCTGTGGTGTAGTTTTGTTTCTCCGAGGGATAAATGAAAAGCAAACACTCTGATGTCATGTTGATATTTTTTTTTTTTTCTGCTGCCGCTGTGGAGTTTAATAGCAGAAAAATCTTCAGTGAAAAACAGCAACAGTAAACATCAGATGTTGGTGTCAGTAGCATCAAAGATATAGGGTTTCCATTTTGCCGCTTTTTCCAGAGATTAATGTAACGCAGCCTTGAGATCGCTACAGAGTTCAGTTTTGAGCGTGCATGTATTATGTGTAGTATCTCTCCCATGGTTACTCATTCAATAATCCCTGTATAATAAACACTCAATAGTTTGCTCGAAAGTGAGTAATGAATTGAGATTTTGGACACCTGTGAAAGTCACATAACGATGTAGCGTCAAATAACTTTTATTTTTCACATCCAACAAAGGTGAAGCCTTGCCTTGAGTGGGGTTTTGACTAAAAAGTAATGAGCCTGCTATGGAGACTGTTTTTTTTTTAAAAAGATTTCACTGTGGGAATTTTTGAAGGTTATGGTACATACCGTAATTTCCGGACTATTCAGCGCATCTGAATATAAGCCGCACCCACTGAATTTTTAAAAAATATGTATTTTGTACATAAATAAGCCGCACATGTCTATAAGCCGCAGGTGCCTACCGGTACATTGAAACAAATGAACTTTACACAGGCTTTAACGAAACACGGCTTGGAACAAAAATAAATAGGCTTTTAAACGCCTTCAACTTGAAAGCTGCATCATATGCCTTTCTCCGTGTCTTTGCCATGATGAGGGTGACAACATGACCGTAATCAGAATCGTGACCATTCATAATGTCCGCTGTTTAAAATGTCCGCTGTTCATAATGTCCGCTGCTGAAGACATTCCAAGAACTAATAATGCAATTGAAGGTTGGCATAATGTTTTTAGAGGTTCATTTGGTACACTGAATGAAACACCGAGAAATTTCGTAAAAAAGTTAATTACCGTAATGAACGGGAAGTTTGAGCGCGCTCGATTTACGTCACATTATGTGACGGTGCTCAGTTTTTTGGCGACATGAAGCTTGTGAAATCGGGAAAAATCCATAAATTAGCCGCATCATTGTATAAACCGCGAGGTTCAAAGTGTGGGAAAAAAGTAGCGGCTTGTAGTCCGGAAATTACGGTAAGTGCCACGCAGAGAAGTGACAAATAAAACAGAGGAAAGCCAAGGTATTGCAGAAGGTAGCAAATAAGGAGTGTTTTTATTTCACTACAACATTCATCCAAACCTTTTTGTATTCAGGAAAGTCTCATTGAGAGCAATGTGCTCTTTGTCAGGATCACCCTGTTAACACTCATACACATACAAACCGTAAAGCTGCAGTGGGATCCGTTAACCTCTGAGCATCTCCACAGGAGCAGCTGGGAGGTAAGTGCTTTGCTCAAGGGCACCTCGGCAGCGGTAATGAGTGAGGGGCCAGCAGTGCGTTTTCACTTTCCCCAGGTGTATCCTGTTTTCTCCATTGGTGGTGCTGACTGACACAAAAGCAAACCCCGCCTCCTAGAAAAAAATGGAAGGAATTTTCTCAACAACTGTTTATCTGATCGACTTCACACTTTGCGAGTGTATTACTGAAGGGCAGAGTCTATTAACTTTTACACTACCGGACAGCATGCTGGGTACAGCTTGCACTCTGCTTGCTACATTACATTAAAAAAAACAATGAAGAAAGAAAGGCGGGAGTTATTGTCTCGACAACCATTCATCCGATCTATATGTGTAAAATCTGGAGCTTTTAGAACTTGAATGGGGCTTTGAAGCCATAAAATGTTCCTGTGAGCTTTCGCACCCAATTGATGCGCACAATCACCAAGGGATGCAACAATGTCATGGCAGGTGTTTCGCTCAAAACCCAAAGAAGCGCAGTGTCGAGTGAAAAGTTGTTTGGATGAGCGGTTCACGAGAAAGCTGCAAGCACCAATACCGGAGGCCAAGCAATCGGCCCGTTTCAAACAGACACTGCACTAGTTGTACTCATTTGCAACAGTAAATGCTTTTAGAAGAAAATGGAATGCTGCCCAGACTACGTTTTTTCGATTAATATAATGAAGAAATGTTGCTAATTAACATATCTGGCTGCAAAAATGCAAAAATATTGATACTGAACATATCAGTAAAATCTTCATTGACCACAATTACATTGTTTTTCCCCAAAATATCCGATCTTGCAACACAATATCTACTCGTGATCACAGCACTTGGTTGAGGTCAGGGAAAGATCATGGTCTTGGTTAAATACAGAACAAGTGACTAGAATCTGAAAGAAGATGTGATTATCATTACCAGATACCATGATCTTTTTCTAACCTTAAGTTAAGCGCTTCTATTGCCTAAACGTTACCACAGCTAGTCTGGAGTCCTTCAACTCCTTCGTCTTCCCACCATCCAGCTCATCCTTCAGCGGTGGAAGAAGTACTCAGATCCTTTACAGTGCACACTACATGTACATTATTTCAGCAAATGTACTTTCCACTGCTGTCATCTCTCGTGTGGTAGATAAATGTAGCTCTTCATTCAATAAAATAAAATGAGTGGTATTGGTTTCATTTTTCAGTATATGGGTAAACATATTTTGTTATATATTAATCTCTATAAAGAGATATCTGCATATGAAGGGATTATGCAAAATCTGTAGGCAGCGGTACAAGAATTTGGTATCGGAAGCGTTCTGGTTTCTGTTTGTAGTCCGAGTAGTATTGACCAATCCCCTTTGAGCAGGCTTTGGTAGCATGTAGGTAAACTGTCTGAAAAAGAGGCTGAAAGCATTGGCTGAAATCTCGGAACCCATTTGTTATTTTTCTGACGCCCGATTTAGTTTTTTTTGTGTTGCATTTATACGCGCATATTTCTTTATAGAGATTCTCCACAGACATCGTCCCTCAACTCCAACTCAATTCTCATGTGTAAAGTAACTAATCGGACTGTAATCATTGGCCGGCGCAGGGAAGAGGAAGTCTTGGCCTAGAAATATAGGCCGGTACCCCCAGAGACTACTCCATTGTCCATGGGTTCTGAGAGTAGTTTACAAATGGAGTTTCAAGCAGACAGGGTTGCAATAGAAAACACATTACTAAAGAAATGTAAAGCCACTGTGATTTATTTTTATTTTAATATAAAGAAGATTTTTTACTTGCAATTCTGTGGTGTGCCACTGGGACACATTGGTAGCAAGACTGATCTGTCGTTCTGTATCCAGCTCATTTAATACTTCCATGTTTTTCATTAGAAGGCTTACTCCACCCTTTTTTCTCGACTCGCTACATCAGGGGAACAAACACTTCTACTTTGTATGACATGATAGTCCTTCCAAGAAAATTAGTGAATCCCGGAAGCAGCATTTCCTCTGAAAAGTAGTTCAATTAACGCATCACATTCATTTGTGGCTTCTACACTGCCAAGGCCATTATCTGAATAGGATACAGCTACTTAGAAGAAAGTGGGCACAAAGTAAACTGAACGAGACATGAGAATTACAAGCATGTTGTGAGCATATTTATTTTACAGCACAGTGAATCCAAGTGTCCATCCAGTATCTGCTATCAGAGGCAATCTGAATGAGTGTTACCTGAGGTAGCCATTTGGCATTCCTCGTAGCAGCATGCTACAGCCCTCTGTGGCGTGCATCAGTGTGGCCACCGTGTTGGACTATCCTACTACCTCTCTGAATAAATGTATCCGCAGTGTGTGTGTGTGTGTGTGTGAGTGAGCTACGTACGACTGTCTGGGATGTGTTTCATTGCTCTGTTACCTGCTGTGAAAGTTGATGGGGTTCCCCACCGAGGACGTGCAAAATGATCCTGGCAAGTGATTTGTGTGTGTGTGTTTGTGTGAGAGAAAAGAAGAGAGGTAGACTTTGCTGTGTAATCTGGTAATCTGACTGTGTGTGTGTGTGTGTGTGTGTGTTACAATTATGCTTGAACAGGTGAGATAGGAAACGAGTCTGATTGAAAACCCGGGCGTTGCTGTCTCACGCTGCGGCTCTCATTTTACCTCACAACTGCTTTGAAACCCATTTCATTATTGCTGTGTGACTCATTTCAGTGTCAATTTTCTGAACTCTCCTTCTTCCGGTCAAACATTTCTCATCTTCACGCCGTACGGTGGCCTGCAATGCAACTGAAGCAAACATATGCAAACAGTCAAGAGGCAGATAAAGTGAGAAATTGGTCTTCACCACTTTGAAAAAAACATATGTATTTAGAAAAAAATGCTGCAAATAAATAACATTTTGTGACGTTAATTTTACTGTCAACATTTTTATCACATGATCCCAATGTTACTGGAGATATTATCCACTGATATTAACTTATCGCAGATATATCAGTAATGGCATGTAGTTGATACAATAGATAAGAAGATTGAAAGAGAGATTACGGTACAGAAATGCCAAAGACACGGTAAGGTGGTAAGGAACCACCACCATTCTAAGTATAACATGTAGCAACATAACAAGTTTCTCCATGTTGTGTCACAATTCTTTAAAGCCAAATTTAAGGAATCTTTACCAAAAATGTTTCGTTTATGTTATGCGTTTGCATTGAAAAACTATCAAATATCAGCGGATATATCATTATTAAAATGTTTAACTTTCAAATATCCCTATCAAAATCAAATCAAATCAAAATCCATTAGGGTTGGCAATGAGGTCTCCCAGCGTACTGTTGTGATATTGGTCCTCACAGGTCAAACATGTCGGACTACACTGAAACAGATAAATATATTTTCAGATCTGAATGTGACCCACAGACATTCAGAACACTAGTCCAAAACAGACTTGAGGATAATTAGACCTGATCCAAAATGCAGTAAACCCAAATGAAAACAGAAAAACCAACACTGCCAACAGCATGATGAGCAAACAAAATACATTTTGTCATGTCTCATTAGGAAAAGCACAGGTATAAATAATAAAATGAATCATGGCTGAATTCTATTCAGCTGCTCCAGTTTCATGGTCCTGTTATTGCGCATGCTGGCTCACTGTCACACTGTTGTGGTTTACTGGGACACTTGTTAATGTTGTTAGTAACACCTATGCTTTTCCTACTATAACAAGTCAAAATGTCTGCTTCGAAGACAGTCAGTTAACGTGTAGCGGTGGTCAAAATGATTAGCAACCCGTCATTTTTTATTGCATTTCATAGCTCACGGTGTCTGTCTCAAATCCAAAACCTAAACCTGTTCTCTTAAAGGAATAGTTCACCCAAAATAAAAGCATATTAGTGCCAGATGGCAACCTCCTAGTCTGAAAAGTGAAGTCAAGGTGGAAGTGCCTTAAACCTGCATTCTGTCTAATATCTAGCAGGGGGCGACTGCACTGGTTGCAAAAAGAAGTCCTCTTGTGAAGAAGTCTATGAGAAAATGACCCGACTTCTCACTTGATTTATTATCTCAGTAAATATCTTCCTGAAGAGTTTATGGTGTCAATCGCTAGTTTCAAGTCTTCTTCAATACAGCATGGTGTTCATTTCGTAAATTATGGTCCCATTTAGAGTAAATTAGACAATAACGCAGGGTATGCTTTAAGGCTACGCTTTTTCAGGGTTCGGTTGTACTTGTGCTCTTGTGCTCCACCCTCTCGTGTCACTTCTGGTTGCAAAAAACCAAGATGTCGAAGGAAGAAACACCAACCTCGAGGCTTTAAAACCACAGTACACAAAACAATGGGTGACATCACTGTCTACGTCCACTTCTTATACACAGTCTACAATTAGGGCAAACAGCATTGGAATCAGAATGAAAGTCAGCAAAAAAGTTATCAAACATTTGAAAAACGTCCTGAACATTCCTGTGCAGCATCATCCATGTGTATTGATTTGTGGAAATCCAAATACAACTATTTTTGCTAAACTATTGCTACACAAAGCATTGTCTGATTACGCTTCCTTGTATGAATTTGTTGTGCGCATGCGTGTGCAAGCTTGCAATCTTTTCGCTGTCCATTGAAGTCTGTTTGCACTGATACGCTTTCATTTTTCGGGCACTCCGCTCTCCTTCACGCCTTCTGTTAGAAAACTTTTTCTGGGACCATAGAGAGCCTAGGGGTGTCAGTACTACATACAATGTATATAGTTATGGGGTGAACTATTCCATTGAGATGATCCCCATGATCACAGCTGATAGCGAGTCTGTTTGTATCCACTTGTGTATTAACGTAATGTATTAACAGACCCAAAACCTGCAGCACTAGAATGGAGCCCTATCCTGGCTGAGTGTGGTTTTGGTTATCAGGTGTAGTGGAGGCAGTTCATTTTTCCTTCCAGCTCATTTTCTGTACATAAACCTCCATTCTTCGGTCTACACTCTCCTGTTTTAAGATGTTTGCTTGAGGTGATTAATGTGCGGTTGAAATTGTACGCTCCCTCTGTGTGTCTCTCGATGGAGTGGATGGGGTTTTCATTAGACCAAACACTGTCACAGTGTCTTCTGGAGGAAAGGGAGAGCTGGCGGAGGCGTGCAGAGCTCAGTGTGGAGAGTCCGCCTGCCGCTGCATGTTTTATCTTCTGTCACTGAGCTTTCAGCGCTGCGCTCCGCCTCTCAATGATTTACTGTCTTACAGCAGCCTCGTCACTACACCGAGGAAGTGTGTGTGTGTGTAAGAGGGTGTATCACAACATCAACATAAATTGATGGTTTGTGAATATATGATATAAAGACTATCTGTTTAGAAAACAAATAATTATGTCTTGAAAAGTGAAATTCATTGACACCAATACAATATTTACTATCTAGACTTGTCATTTTGCCAAGGGAAGTCACTTACCACTCTTGATACGGTCTTAGAATTAGATTAGATTACATGCTATTAAAGGAAATCATCTAATTTCTTTTATTTATTGTATGATTAATGCATTTGAACCGATCTTACATTAAGCTGAAGGACGGAGAGACAGACTGGAGCGATGATGTCATCCAGACACAAAAAAATCCGGGAGCTCCTCCATGGACGGTGAATAATGGAACAACTGCAAGGACACTGTGACAGCAGCCATAGTGGTTTTACTGGGAATAAGCTCTCCATTCAAATAAAACTCACTCTGATGGAACAGAGAGGGGAAATGTGTGCGTGTGTGTGTGTGTGTGTGTGGGGGGGGTTCGGCTATATCGGCCAGCCAGATGATTTTTCCCCAGAGACAAGGTTAGTTATTCAAGTAGTTCAAAACTCTTAGATGGACATGGATCAACAGTACAAACTATTCTAAATCTGGTTCAATAGAAAAAATATCTGAGGTCCACTGGGGATAGAACTGCTGAGATAAGTGTAAGCAAGGAATTCTGTAGCTGGGTTTTGTAAAACTTCTTAGATAGAATTAGCAATTTGAAATAGTAATAATAATTTTTAATCACTTTACTATCTATTGATCACAAACGGAGTTTAAAATGAAATATAAAAAATGCATTTATTACCTATGAGGCACTGCTGTACAAGTAATTTCTGATCCGTTAAACACTAGCAAGTCAAATAATCAGACAGTAAGTCTTTGTTTTGGTAATGTTTTCTTTACATTGTCTTACCTGGAGCTTTATATAAAACCTGTCTGATTGTCTGACAGATCATGTTTACTGGCCCATCTGAATTCTTTTTAGTTTTCCCAATCTCATCAACTTGGTGGGTACAGTGTTATTATGATAGAAATGATTGACAAACTATAAAAATTAAAAAATAAAGATTCAAGCTGGAATCATCCTTTATTGTCTCTCACGTCTACTACACCAGAGTCCACTGGATGTCTCAAGGAAAACTTCTCAAGACTCACTTATATTCCTTTGCTTATTTCAACTGAAGGCTCTTGGTTGTTTTTTTTCTAATTCTGTTGCTGGTTTAATTCATTTTTCGTTCTTCTATTCTTCTCAATTGTTTTAATTGTGAAGCACTTCTGAAAAGTGCTTTATAACTAAATATATCTTTATTCACTTGCTTACTTTTTGGTTTTGGGATTAATTCAGTAAGTGCAGGGCGGTACTTTGTTCCTGTAAATTATTTTAAAAAATTAAATGTACTGTTTTGACTTACACAATAAAAACATCTATATATTAGTCAGAGTCAGTCACTATTTGGGAACAATGCATGCAAATTGTTTTTGACATTTTAAGAAAAAAATAAATTCTGTAAGGAAAAATGCCACACACTGTATTTGCTGGATTTCGCTGCAATGGAATGGTATGTGACTGTGTTTCCTCACACATGTTGCGTGTAATGTATGTTATACTGTAACTAATTGTGCTCAGGTTTCATGTTTGGCACACACAGTTAACATGAACTCTTCTTCCCTGGCTCCCAGTGAATCAGATAGGCTGCCCAGCCCCCATGAAGGAGATTACACAAATTTATGCAAAGCCTGTAAATGATTTATACTGCAGAGCACAACAAAGGGCTTTTTTTTTTTACAACACCGCGGACAAGACTAGGAGAGAGAGAGAGAGCAAGAGACACTGACACCTGCAGTAATCCCCACATTCACCACCACATACATCTTACTGTGCCATCGCCAACAGAGGAGGCGCAATAAAACATGATGGAATTTCTGCATTTTAAAAAAAATAATAAAAACTAAGAGGCTGCATTGCAGGCATATTCAGCCATTAGTGTTATTTCAAAGGAAGTGAATAACACCCTTTTTTCTCTGCACACAGAACAGCTATTGTGGCTAATTCTTCTGCCATGCAGGCAGCAGAGTGCAGTGACGGTGGAGCTCCATTCAGGACCACAGCACTCACTGTTGGCATTGGGTCTATGTTTAGACAGAGCTTTTAAGCACTCTGGTGTCTTGAAAAAAACACACATTGTATGTGTGCCTGCGTGTGTATTTGTCATGTTTGTCTGTGTGCCGTACTGTATGTTTGTATAAGAGGGAGTCCTTTATCAGGGATGATAAAAGGCAAAAAGATGTTTGAGCTCTCCCCCCCACACACACACACACACCCCACACACCCCCAAGGATCCAACGCGTGGACGGGTTTATACAGTATTCATAAAGATCACTATGTGCAAGAAAAATGGGCCCATTATTTCCAAGCAGTAATGGGATATATTTGTTTTGTGGCCCTGAGTGTGGAGTAGTGGTAGTGACTTTGTGTGTCTTTGTGTGAGTCACATACATAACATGTTTGCGTGTTTAGACCTTTATGGTATGTACCATGCAATCAATTGAAGGCCATAAACTATGAGGGTTTGGACCGCTGATAAGCTGAATTGTACAGTTTAAAGTGTCAGAAAGGGCAGAAGGAATGATCACAGCAAACCTACAAACATATACAGTAGGCGCGTGAGTGTTATGTGAAGACTGCCTCTGATTTAAGTGAAAACAGCATAACTTCATGTCTTGAAGTGGCTATAATTGGTATTTTTTTCAACAACAATGTATCAAATGACAACATGAAAACCATGTGACAATGTGAAAGTGGTGAATTTACTTCATAGTGAGTTTCAGCTCATTGTTTAGCTGTCTGGCAGCAGCTTTACTGTTTTGGTTCACTCTCACCACTCTCGTTTTTGGCCACAGTAGGCAGCTGTTATCAGCAGAAGCTCTAAAGACCCACAAACATACTTTAGTGGAACATTCAGCTCCTAAAGAGCCAGAAATGTTCCTCAGGAGTTGTTGGAAACCAATAGCAGAGCTCAAAGAGAGTGAATAATGGACTTACACTCATCAGTTGGCCAGAAACGCAAGTCCAAATCATTGATTGTGTTGCTCTGTAACTGCTGGACGTGTAAACAAGTTTGCCATATCAACTTAAAAGGTGATGATATGTCAATGTTGTGGTTATAACTTGTTTCTGTTCCCCTCAAGTGGCCAAACAAATCAGTTATTGCAGGTTTAAGAATTAATAGAGCTCTCTGTGTTTAATACAGAAACAGTTTAGCCTAGCTAAGCACAACGCCAGCATGAGGAAACAGCAAGCGGCAAGTGTCTGAAAAGTGAAGCCAATTAAGTGGCTTAAACCTGCATTCTTTTTTACTGGACTAGCAGGGGGCTATTCGATAGTTTGCAAAGATAATTGTGGTTGTATAGAAGTCTATGAGAAAATGACCCTACATCTCACTTGACTTTGAGTTTATGGTCTAGTTTCAAGTCTTCCTCAATACAGCATGATGTTAATTTAGTAAATCATGTTCCCATTAGAGACAATAAAGCAGGGTGTACTTTAGGGTGTGGCTGCCTTTTGACTAGCAGGTCGCTGCCACACAGTGTTGTCTGGTTTGGTTCCTCTCCCCCAATACATCCAATACAATAAGGACAGGAGCTCTGAGATGTTGATTCAGTCACTGGAATCAGCAGCTTTTGATAAAAAAAAAAAAAAGTGTGTGTGTAGGCCAGTATATAAGGTCTTCAATTCGCACATACAATCTGTAAATATGACGACTTTAGAGTTGTTGGAAAGCTCCTTCAATGGATTAAAACTGCCATTTTTCCAGGCCCAATTCAGGCTAATCCACAGTACAGGTGAGATGGGAGTACCTGATGCATTCCTAAAGTGGGAGGGGAGAAACAATGAACTGCTCTTAATTGTAGGCTTGCAAAAGCAGACTGTTTCACTTCGTATAAGGTATGAATCTTCCCTTGTGCGGCGTCTTCTTCGCATTATTCTGGCACATCAAACTGGAATTGGCTCATTGCTGGCCCTTATGGCTGATGGAGGAAAACAGCAAGTTTGCAGAGCCAACAAAAACATAGTTGAAAAAGCTTGAAAAAAGCCTGAGTCTTAAGCACATAAAAACACACTTAAATGTGCTAGAAATGCCGTAAATCCAGTAAAAAGAAGATGGTGGGATTTGGGATGCTGACTATTAATTGCAAAATCAGCCATCATTCTCTATAACTCGTTTCTTGTCTGCTCTATAGTCCTGGTAATTCTAGGATCATGATTCCCAAACTTTGGGAAGCGCAGCTTGGGAAAGCCTGCCTCAGGTCAGTAGTCCTGCCTGACATCAGTGCTGCATGTTCGCCTCTGGGCTTAAACACTTCCATTGCTGACCGATGGACTGTGACCACCCTACACCCCCTCCACTTCCACCTCCCATACATACACTGTTACCAGGTGCCAAGCCCCCCACTGTCCCCTACACCCCGTTACCCCTCCTCTCCCCTCCGCCCCTTTAACCCTGTCCTTCAGACAGCATTGTCTGGACAAACAATGGGGTCATTGTTACCTCAAGGTGGCGTATTGTGAGGGGTTTTCACAAGGGGCTGCAGAGGTGACCCTGACAGTGTAACTCAGCACTCATCTCACCTCCCCACACTCACACTCACACACACACCCACACCCACACACATACACACACACACACACATGCACACACACCCACACTCACATGTGGTCTTTGGTTCCCAAACTTTGCCGCTCTATTATGGCTTCAGGTCACAGGGGACATCCAAGGTGGGGAGCAGCATGCCTGTCCTATAGCCCAGTGTGTGTGTGTGTGTGTGTGTGTGTGTGTGTGTGTGTGTGTGTGTGTTTTAAACAGCAACCCTGCATTTACACTGCATTTAAATAAACATATTTTATTACAAGTTAGTTACTCTATCCAAACTGTTTCTCACCATCAATATTGAAGCTATTTTAGAGAAAAAGAAAAACTCTCTGGAGGGAATATTCCAGAAACAACGACACGTAGCATCGACCAACCTTGGGCCCTCTTCTGACAGTAAGTGAGTACTCTTTATACTAAACTGATGATTGATTTGATTTGAACAGTGGTTGGAAATAGCAAAGTGATTTGTGATTTCCACAACTAGAAAATGTCAGATGGACTTTGTGAAGATGAAAACTTAATTACAGAGCTTTAAAAGCCAACTGTTGATATGCTTCTTCTTTAAGGGGACAGTGCAAGTATTTCATACTAAAATATGGACAGCAAAGCGGCACTGCACACACTGTGCACACAAGGTTGCTGTTAATGGGTGCTGCAAAGTCTTAACAATACTTTTAATATTCAAAATGAAATGTTTCTGGACTGGGAAAACTTGCTGTGTTGCTATCACTACTTTCATTGTGTCCACCATCACCTTAAACCCACATCTGAATACAACATATTAATTCCACTTGACAAAAAGGCATTTTGGGAAGTGTAGGAAATCATTTACTCAAATAATAAGGCCACTTACTTTATTTATGGTTTTTAAGCACTGTTCCTCGGGAAATACTAGACCAAAGAAGAAGTCACCTTGTTCCTGCACATGTTAAACATTGTTCACATGAACATGACTTGAAACTTGTTTCTAGCTTAATATACTCTCTGTATCTCTGAACTGCAGAGACTCTATCCCGTCATGTAATCTTGAATAAGAATTTGGATTATCAAGGAGCTCTCATAAGCATGGCGGGAGCACTGCAAAGCAAAATAGCCAGGACAGCCTTCTCCTCAGCCACTTCCTTTAGCTTCTCCTGGGGGATCTTCAGGCATTCACGGGCTAGATAGGATATTTAATCCCCCCAAGGTGTTGGTCTCCCTCGGGGTCTTCTCGCAGCTGGACGTGTTCAGAATAATCGCATAAATCCTGATAAAGAGCCGAAACCCCGGGAACTTGCTGCTTTTCAAGACCCCTATCAATTGGTTGGAATGAGTAAGAGTGACCTTGTCAAGATTAGGGAGACCTTGGTGCCCTCATGCAGACAGGTGTGGGAGAGAAATTTGTAGGCAAGCGATGAGCAACAGTCTCTGCCCATTAGGCTTTTACAAACTCAGACCAAAGAAACAATTTGGGACTGCCGCCATGTGGAGCCCTCACATACGCCAGCCTGGTGTCACTCCAGGGCGTCAAATAACGACACTTTGGCAGTGGGCGCTGGTGTCTTGATAGCAACAAATGAGGCAACCTTTAGCGTCTGTATGAGACGCACAGGACTTTCAGCTGACTGTAATGTCAACTTATCCATGTCATTATTAAACACTCAGAACAACGGACATAGTATTAAGGCCGAGAAAGTCTGCTAAATGCGGGAAGGAAGAGGGGTGGATGGGTCAGACAAACACAGGACTTTTCGAAGTTGCGTTCGTGTCCCGCGTGGCGTTATGTCACGTGACGTTAAGAGGCTACATTACTGAGTCACATGATGTAACATCCGTAGCTTAAGCTATGCTACAAACGTATTAATTTTCACCCAAACCCTGATCTTTCTTTCTAACCCTAACAGAGTAGATTTGTTGCCTAAACCTGCTGTGACTGTTTCACAACGTTAACAGGCGTGTTAGCGACTGTTTCAAACCACTTGTTGCAATGTTAACCGCGCTTGAACCTTCAACGTCAAAATACTGCACAAAAGGCTGTCCTTGGCCTTCTGCACAAGTGGAAAAATATAACGAGCTGAGCTGAGATCCTGTTGCCTACGCAGAGAGGTGTATGGCTTTGGGAAAAAAAGCTAATTATGTTTTCAATAAATATGTACATCAGTAAATATTAAAGCCCCTGAGATCTGGACTCAAGTAGTTCTGTTTTATAGTAAATGTTTAACAAAAAAAGCAACACTCAGGCTAAAAGTTTAAGTGATTAACCATGAAGTATTATTAATAAAAGTAAAACCCTTCAAAAACTCAGCTGATTTCGAATGCTGGTAAACTTTTATTGGTGCTGGGAAGTACTAAGTGCCGTCACCCTTTTCCATCTGAGCCCGTCCCCTTCGAACCAGTGAACAAAGCAAAGAAAAATATACAGATACAGAAATCTGTTATGTGAAATAATCAGAATAGTAAGAAAAAAAGCTTTTCGTGCAAATGTGGTACGAGTTTCCTTTTAAATGACTTTATTCATCTTTGTAGAATCATATAATTACCCACCACTATATCTCTGGCCTTAAAAACTCTTGACGAGAAGACAGAGGACTTGTATTTCATGAAATAGTTATTCTGTCTAATTCAATGTTTCCCCTCTGTTGGTATCTCGATCTGTAATGTCAGGGTGTGGATGGATGACCCATCTGTCCATCTCCTTTCACTGAATACCAGGCGATCATCTTACATACACACAACTCACTGTCAGTCTGTCTCCATCTTTCTGTCTGATGGAGTACAAAGCTGGAGACAGACTCGCCTTTGTCAAGTTATATCTTGCTGGCTTGCGGGGGGTGGGGTGGGGTGGGGGGGGGTAAACTTACTTCCTGTGCCCAGACTCCGGAAAAACAAATGTTCACCACTTGGCAGTGATGGTGCACTATGTGCTGGCATTTGGCTTATGAAAATGTTATTATGCTACGTTCAGCTGTATGGTTTCGTGATTATTATTGTTTCAAGATGTGTTAAACTGAGAAAACAACTGAACTGAAAAATCAGAAATTCAATTAACCTGCGAGAAAGAGTCAAGGCCATGACTGAGGGTTTTCTGACCCTGAGAGGGAAGAGATTGTTTTATCAAGTGCCTCAAAGAGTCAGAGTTAAAAAGACCCCTTTAAAGTGGAAGTAAATGGCAAAATAAAAAAAAGGAAAATCTATAAGAAATTCCCCTGAGATTTATTTCTCTTAAAATCTGTGTTTTATTCCTCCTTTCCTTTGTGTACACCAAAATGGAAAGCTTTTGTAATCTGTACTGCAAATTAGTGCAAACATTAAAGTTATTATCAATATGATTTTCCTTAAATGAAACCACATGTTTTAGACTAATTATTGATGGATACAAACTGCCTTTGCATGCACAATATTCGTGTTTACAAAACATGCGGGGGCTCTTATTGTGAAGAAGCCACAGGAAACGTATTGTATTTGTCACTGCGGATCGAGCTGACTGCAATCATTTAATGGAAATGTATATAAATATAAGATTGCACAAAGTAAAGCAACAAGACAGTGAGATGTTAGATGAGTTTATCGTCTTTTTAGACGTCTTTCTTACCACAACATGAGTTTGTTTGTCTCCACTGTGAAAAGCAACACCAGTTGCTATTCTGTTGTATTTCTGACAAAGTAGCTCCTCAAAGAAGGTTTGCCGTAGAATCAAACTGCACGGCAACAGTAAGGTGTCACCGAAAGAAGAATTTAAAGGCCTTTGCTTTTTGAACTATCATGAATAGACTTCTTTAACGTGTTCTTCTTAGTCATATTTTTTTTGTTTTTTTTAAATAACAGAAATTATAATGTTTGAAAGAAAAAAAGAAGTGAAAAGCAGTAGGCTGATTGAGGATGAAGGTCCTGTCGTCAGTCTGAATTCATGTTTGTTAGCTGCTGATGTGGCCACATACAATGCTGTTGCTGATGTTTGTGGGGACTCCTATACTGTATCCATGACGTCCACCAATTCAGAGACATGCAAATAGTGAAAGAGTGAAGAGTGATGATCACTGATGTCAACAGGCATGTGACCTCACCACCGGGGTCAGCGGGGTCATGCTGGGTGTAAGGGGTGACGTGGGAGGAGACGAGGTCAATGGCTAATTAGAGCTCAAAAACAGTGAGCAGGTCAGAGGGTCAGATGACATCAGCAGGACGCACAAATGTATTGTAAAGAGACGACTATTGAAGTGAGCTCCTCTCTAATCCATCTGACCTGTGACCCATGACAAAACCGGTGATTAGTTAGTGTAGATCATGAATGTCTCACTAAATAATGCTGTTGTTTTTTATTTCCATCTCTGCAGCAGAGCCTCACTGCTGTAGTGATCTGACCATTTTTAAGCTTAAAACATTATTATTACTATTATTTATTTTCAGTTTTTCCTCTAAATGTGTAGACATGTATTATACATGTGCATGTATTTTCACTATGAACTTATTCTAGTAGATTATTTTATAGGAGGCACTTTAAAATGATCTTCAAGTTCTTGTGTGTGGATACAATTTTCAATTGCTTTATGACAAAAATTGTGAAGTCGTAACGCTTTGTATTCTTTTATCCTATTACTAAAATATAAATGAAAGTGTTTTTGTACTGAGTTCAGCACGTGGTTATGACGTGATGTGTCGGTGAGAGTTCTGCAGTATTAAGTGTAGGTCACCCGCATTTTGGTAGCACTCAGAGTCTACTACACGAACACTTTATTTACACTTGTGATCTACAAGGTCTACAGAGCCTTTGTAGCGAGAGCAGAATGTTAGCATGGCAGCAACACCAGCTTCAGTTCTTCTTCTTTGTCTACACAGGATTTCGTACAAATAAGCTTTGGGTGGCGGGTTGCACACGTACAGGAGACGTTACAATGGCTGTATTGAATAAAATAGAAGCGTATTAGTTGGTCAGTGTGGAAAAGTCATGACTGGCTTCTCCTCGATGGCAACAGCAGCTGAAGCTCATGTGCATCATACTATCGATGACTCAGAAACAAAGTTGAAATAATTAAAATAGGTGACCAAAACATAAACCTATAGTATTAAAGGTGCAATTGATAACATTGATAACATTCAGCCACTCCCCCTCCCACTTCCATTGCGTTCACGTCAAAAAACTGTGGTTGCCAGTTAACTAAGTAGCAATCCTCATTATTGACTGACAATCATCATATTTTTTATTAGGAAAAAGCTACATGGGTAAATTATAAAAAAATAAATAAATATTGGTCTACATAAAAATGTTATCAATATAATTTCTAACAGACAAACTCTTTACATTATTTAACTTTTTTTTGTTTGTTCTTGTCTTGTTCATTGAGGACCTGACAGCCAATCAGAAACACTTCTTTTCAAGGCCATTGGCCAACGCCAGTGGTGCATTTATGTGCTCCTCGGATGCTCCCATTTCCCAAGTTGGAAAGTCGTTCTTTTGACTTCTGTGTGTTTATGAGCTTTAGGTCGTAATGTGGAAACAACATGGAAGATGTGTTGTATTTTATTTCTCATAGTGTTAAAACAACACGTTGATATCTATTTGTGAGTTTTTGTTCCAACTTAAGCGGACGTTCACATGAATTTTCCCAGTTGGGAACT
Source organism: Bovichtus variegatus (assembly GCA_943593645.1). Taxonomy (NCBI): domain Eukaryota; kingdom Metazoa; phylum Chordata; class Actinopteri; order Perciformes; family Bovichtidae; genus Bovichtus; species Bovichtus variegatus. Next base: position 11,398,581 of record CALSCE010009344.1, on the reverse strand, counting down.
CATTTTTCTGATTATTCAGGCGAGCGAGTAATTCATTTATTGCATGCAGCACAAATGCCCTCGCAATTTTAATGAAAGTGAAAGTAATGTGTATCCCTCCACCCTGTGATTTGGATCCGCTCCAAACTTTAATGGGTTCTTCCTTGGCCATTGCTACACACTTTCACCAAGTTTCATTAAAATCAGGCCGGTAGTGTTTTGGTGATCCTGCTGACACACAAACAAACAGACAAACTCAGCCGAAAACATAACCTTCTTGTTTTAACATTGATTTTCACTCTATCCTTTGTAAGGCCATTTTGTCAGGTTCCTTCCCCCCCACCCCTCTCCCTCCCTCCCTCCCTATTCCTCTCTGTCTCCAGATGATGACCTCATGGCTGTAAGAGTCACACGATTAAACACTCTCACCTCTTTTACAAGACCAGCCAGTCCTCAGCCGGGTTCATATTTTCCCTATCAGACTAAAAATAGAATTGCACTCCCCACACCCCTTTTAACTCTTCTCTCCTGCTCCCAATATGTCTCTGTTTCCTCCAGAAAGATGTGTTCAGTCACTTGAAATAACCAGCAGCAGGTTAAGTATTATAAAAACAGAATGAACCTACACAGATGACTCATTTATCACTTTCTGATTTTATTAGCAGACAATATGAAGACTTTGAGGCTGATTGTAGTTTCATGACAAGATCCAGGCTGACTGTTTCCATATAAAGGATTTCATACAAACTGAGTCTGTGGCAAAGGAAATGTATTTTAAAAGACTCTTGCATTATTATGTACAAATTAATCACTGGTGTTTACTCTAATCCAGAAGTTACTTTACAGTAAAAGTTCTGTAATTATTATTCTATTTTTACTTTCCCTCAATGTGCCTCGTCAACTTCAGCTTCAGGTAGAGATTTCCTACATTTTTGAGGTGGACAAAAACTGATAAAAGAGCAAAGTACCTCACTCAAAACCCACCTGTCTTGCAGAGGAAGTAAATTCTCATAACTGGAGAGTCTCGTTTTTTTTTTCTTACCCCGAGAGACTCCGAGGTTTCAGTGCTTATGCTGGCATCTCTTGGCTGTGAAGTGAAAATGTCACAAGGCTGTCAAACTATCAAAGAAAATAAATAGCCCACTGTAATCCTAGTTGCAGTGATAAAATGTCAATGTACTGCGGAGCGCTCTGCCGGGGTGCAGCTGCTGAGCTCCTGACAGCTCTGTCAGCAGAGGTGGAGATCACAACGGCCAGCAGCAGAGGAAGCAGTAACACCAGCCACTGTCATCATTTCCATCTGTGCTTTGGGATATGAAGAGCTGAACTTGCAGGCCTTCTGCAGCACAGTAGCTGTTTTTTTTTTTTTTGGTGGGGGGGTTAAGATTGCATTGGAGTTATGAATGTGAAGGTTTCCCCCGACTACCTATGATGTCTGTTCGTCAGCTATCCACAGGAGGAGTAGAAGAATAAGATATTTAGCTTTTCTTTGTACTGTATTTATAATCCTTGAGATTCAAGTCCTGCTTAATTGGATGACAGGTGTATTTTTGTGAAATACACTGTAAGTGCAGAAGTTTTGTTGGAAGGGACACGTGACACCAGCTGTTGTCTTCTGTCCAGGACATGTGTGCACCGTTCCCTGTGACAGTTAAGGAACACTGCACCTGTAACACTGAAAAACCTACTATGTCCAGAATGCAAAAACATTGAATCGCTTTTGCTGAAATGCAATGACAATTTTAAGGATGAACGTTGTAAGATTTTAAATCTGTGTTAAAGATCTTCACATTCCCAAACATGTAATGACGGTAGATGGTATAAACCGCTGGAATTCTCTGTTAACGGTGGATTTTACCTCTCTCTTTATCTCTCTCCCTCGACACACATGCACATGCAGTACACTCTATGCACAGATACTCTCACTCCCTATCACACACACACACACACACACACACGCACACACACACACACGCGCACACATACACAAACAAAGAGCGCTGCAGTGATTGGTATAGCAGTAAATGGTATTTGAGCAGCGGGGCTGTTTGACATAGCAGCTATGTGTAGGCTGTGGCCTTCATACAATAGCCTCGCCCCCTGGGGAATCTGGATCTCATCTTTAGTTCGGAGCTCATTAAGCCGATTATTCCCATAATCTCTCTGATGGCAGGCAGAATAAAGAAACGCACACTAATAATTGACTCCTTACATTTCGGTCTGTTTGGCCCAGTTGACTGTTTAAATGAGAGACTGAAAGATACACTGTTTCTGCTATAGTGTGTGTGTGCGTGTGTGTGTGTGTGTGTGTGTTTACCTGTTATATCTTTACAATAAACAGATAAACGTTGTTGTATGAATGACGCAACAAAAGCATGTGTGGTATATAAAAGTAATGCAACACAATGGAGATGTGTCTTTCTTCACATTATTGGTTTCACTTGTAGCTCTTTTCTGTACATCTCACGATCTTATGTTTTTCCCTTTTTCAAAAAGTCAGTCTCTCTCTACCACTTCCACACACACACATACACACACACACACACACACACACACACACACACTGTCTCCTGTCAGGGGGTTCGTGACATAACTGACAGCTCTGACACCACCAATCAGCTGCAGCTCAGCAAGGTCACCCACTGTTGCTTAGCCCTGATTGGCTGCTGTGCTTCTACCTGTCGTTCCTGTCTGCTTTGATCACTGCATGTTAGTGGGCATCTGTGTGTGTTTGTGTGTGTATTTGAGTATGTGTCCGCGTGTACATATAGGCAGATATACCTATTTTCCTACCTATTGCGTAGGTAAGTTCCCTGGTGTGTGTGTGTGTGTGTGTGTGTGTGTGTGTGTGTGTGTGTGTGTGTGTTTGTGTGTGTGTGTTTTCAAATGGAAAATATAATAAGGGTTAAGTTGGGATGGAAAGGTGGGTGGTGTAAATTCAAACAGAGACAGGTTGTTACCGAAGGTAATTAAATCACAGCAAAGTCAATTAAAAGTGTGTGTGTGTGTGTGTGTGTGTGTGTGTGTGTGTGTGTGAGGCAGAAAAGATTTGGTGAGGCTAAGCGGTTGAACAGGCTGCATCACTGGGAATCATTTTTAGCTTTTCAGTGTTTACGCAGCCACCGACTGATGCCTCCAAATGAAAATGTCAATTAATATTTCAGAAAATGTAATTACTTATTGCCTCATCAAGCATTGTTGCACCGTAACTTCACAGAGACTTAAAATGGCAATACATAGAAAATGAAACGGGTGTGTTGCAACATTGTGCGTTTGTGACTCCCCCAAAAAAAAATCCCTGTTTTGGGAGACGGTCACTGCGTCAATGTGCAGGCCTCCGCTCAGAACCTCCAGACACACAGTACCTTTGAGACAATTACATTTTTAATTGATTCACTCTCAGACTCTTATTGTATTTCTGAATGAGAGGGAATGTGTTATTCCTCTCACCCTTGTAAGTTTCATCTTCTCAACATCTTCTCAACAGATACACCCACCACCTGCCTTGAATTACCCATCAGGCCTTGCAGGACTGGCCACAGCCGGCGATCAACTCCCCGATGGCCGACACTAATCACGTCTGGTTAGTAAGCAGCAGGATCTGCTGCCAGATACTCCTGGTGCCCTGCTACTGCCTTGACCTCTGTGACCCGACTGGCTGCCCTTTGACCCCTTGCCACATGATAAGTGTCTGTGACCTCTGACCTGTTTGGATAATTAAAGAGGCGTGACCTCGGGAGATTGCATTGGAAATCTGTCGTTGATGATTAGTAGTTAGTATGAGGTAAGAGGGCACGGATTCAGGCATCGCCTATTTATAGGAATGTTGATACGGTAAACAGTGTGAATGTGCATATGTGTTGTAACATGATTGACTAACAGTGGTTGATGCATGTGAATCTCTTTAGGCTTCTGTTACTTTATTTTCTTTTATCTTCTTTTACTAGACCGTTTATAACTGTTTAACTTTGTTCATTAAAATTTGTGCATTTTGAAATTATTTTTTGACTTATTTCCAAAAGTGATAGATATTATAAATATTATTATTACTTCCACAAAGGTGTCATATATATTTGATCCTGTTTGTTGGTTAGCAAGATGAATTATAAAATTGGAAACTAACTTCAATGACATTTTAGCGGAAACAATTCCAAGAAACAATTCCTTTGTTTGTGCTGTGAAACTAATCTTGATGTGAATTGTGATTTATTTATTTTTTAGACCCAGAAGACGTTGGAGAGATTATATCATCTGGATTTGGGACGCCTGGGGACCCCCTAGGAGAAGCTGGGAAACGTTGTTGGGGAAAGGGTCTTCTGGACTGCCTTACTTAGCCTGCTGCAACACAGCCCCGAAAGAAAATGGATGAAAAAAAAATAGTACATGTATTCTTTGATTGTCTAATACTATAAATCAGTCAGATAAAAAATTGGAGCCCAAACCGATGAGTTTGATTTTCGAGGCTAAATATTGATTAAAAAAAGAATAAAATAAGTAGAATTGTGACCAAACAATCAAGCAAACTGTGTGATGGCGACGCTGTTAAATTATCATATCTTGGGCAAATCTTTACAGCAATTTTTCATCACTTATCTGCAAGCATATGATACCGAAACCAAAATCGACTGAAACGGCCATGCTATTGTATAAGTTGGGTTATGTTATAACATTTTATGCTATCAAAATAGAATCAGAAGATTGTCATCATTGGCAGATGTTTGCACTCTTTGAGTTCAAACAGACATTCATACATTTCAATAGTCACACTAACACTCAACACTCACATTTCCATGGCCGATGAAACGTCTACTCCTGAACAATGGAGGCTGCAGCAAACGGAGAGCGGAGGGCTGATCTGAACAGGCGAACAGCAGCGAGTCTCGATGAATTGGCATTCCACACTTCTCCACTCCACTTGGTTACTGTTGCTAAGGCTGGAAAACTTTGTCAGGCACTACCGGAGGGACGCTTGTGTCCACGTGATTTCCCCCTCACAGCTCCAGTAGATTTGGAGTGTAAACCTGAGACCTGAGTCCCACTGCTCTGTACAACAAAGGTTTTCACTACTTTTGCCGCTCGAATGCTCATAAACTGTGACCATCTTTGTAGCATTTGAATATAATAGATATCGAGGAAAGAAAAAGTCCCAAATAAAACTGTTGACACTTTATTCTGTGCATTATCCACAACAAAAACTACCTGTATGGCAAACGTCACTAGAGAGTGAGAACATGTGTTTTTTGTAGTTTGGTTGAAGCGAACCTCCCACATGTGATGCAAATATTAGCAAGCTACGAATCTAGCAAGCTAAAATTTTACAAACTTTGCTATGAAACGGTTATTATGCTACTGTTAGCATGCTAACAGACTAAAACCCAACATCAAATCAAGGAACAAATACAAAGTCATTTCAGGGAATTCTTCTTTCTTGCAGGGAGTTAGATGAAAAGATTGGGACCACTCTCCAGTGCTAAATATGAAAAGCTTTTCCTTCAGTTCATGAAATCCCTGCAGAATCGGAGGGCAGCAGGACACGTGTTGATACAGTAAATCTGCAGCCAGAGTGCAGAGAGAAAAGTTGTTGCGCAGTGCAGTTCACTGTGTTTACCTTCATAAATCCCCTGAAAATGACACCAGGCTGCTACAGGATAACCATACAGACCTCTACACACACCAGACTGGTCGGTTAAAATGAATATTCAGTTTTTTTTAATGAAGGAGACGTCCGGTTAACAGGGCTCATGGTCCCTTTTCCAATTTTCTTTTTAGCAAAAGTTTTATCCTTGAAACACATTGCAGTGCAATCGCTGTTGTAACATTAACTACTCAACGATGTGACAATGCATGAGGTAATATACATTTGGTAAACAATACAATATATTTAGTCGAAAATAATCATAGAAACAGTTTCTCCAAATACATTTCTTTATTTTTTATTTCTATCATTATTATAGTAACTACCTTATGTAAATCCACACTCCATCTGTCTTCGGGTGCAGATTTGTGGAGATGTATATGTTGATGTCATGACGCTCTGAACCATCCAGACGAGAAGTAAAACTTTCCGTTTGCTGAGCTGTTGTTATCCCGTTTAACTGTGATTGGCACAGCTGCTTCAGAGCTATAGGAGCAGTGATGTGACTGGCTGAAAGAGTATTTAACAATTACCAACACCCTCTGATCTTTGTCCACCTTCACCATATTGGCTCTCACACTTTAGTGATGATTGGATCTTCAAGCGATAAAAAAAATGTATATGAATTTCAACCGGATTATGCAAACTGCAATGATTCTATTTTTTCATTTGGAGAAAGAACATGGGTTATTGCCCATTTCCTGCCTGCCCTGTCTTTTTAACCCTGGCTGTTTGTTTCTGCCCCTTTGGACTTGGTTGCATCTTTTGATTGCTTGCATGTTCCTGACCTATGTCTGCCTCGTTGACCCAGTAAAGTTTGGTTTTAACCTACATGTCTATGAGTTGTGCTGCTGAGTCCAAAACAAGGTGCTTCCGTTTCCTGAGGCCATCAAAACAAGCCCTCTTTTATACAATTTCGAGGTACTTGTAGTTTAGTATGTCCAATTTATGTTACTTTGTACTTTTACTTCACAACATTTCAGAGAAAAATATTGTAACTCTTACACCACTACATTAGCTATAGCCTATATACTTGTAACTTTTATTTTACATACACAACATATGATCAACTGAGAAAATCTGATGCAATATTATAGATTAGAGGTCATCAAACTCCATGAACTAATAAAACTGACCAGGTTGGAATTTGTCCCACAACCAAATTAACATGAGAGTAGAGACTCTTGAGACCAAACTAAGTGAAAATACCCGTGGGGGTGCACTGTGAGTGAGCAGGGTCTTTTAACCACACAATATTTAATAAAATAGTTAAAAATGACTGTCCGAGCCCTCTTAATTTGAAGGCTGCTTACATTTTAACGCATCAGTAGTAATGATCCAGTAATGTAATAACACCCTGACAATGGCCATTCTTTCTAATGAATACCTTTATTTTTTGTCATTTAAAGTGGACACAGACAGCTTTTGAACTTGCGTTTTCAAGTGGTATTATTGTTGGTGATGCTGTCGCAAACATCGATTTGCTTGTTCATATATCGTTAGCAACATGGCTACCGCTAGCAGCCTGGCAAACGGTAGGCTACTCTCAAAACCAAGGAAGAACCGTAAACATCCCAATTACATGCTATGATAAAGTCAGAGTAAAACACCCAGTAGTTATAACAAGTAGGCAGATTTATCACTCTCCCTCTTTGCCTCCTCCGTCTCCTCCGTCAATGGAGCTGTTTTGCCGGACAGAGTTTGCACAGCTAACATTACTTATATTATATATTATATTATATTTTTTCTGCTACATGGGGATAGCTCTTGTAGGTTTTTGTTCTGTTGCTGAGTTGTTCAGTTTGAAGCAAACTGAATGCTGATAGTGTCATTAGTATACAGCCGTTATATTGTGCAATCAACATTTACTTCATAATGATATTGTTTAAGCAAAAAAAGTGCTACTTTAAGTACTGTGAATGTAGGGCTTGTACCTAAAGGAGTATTTTTACATTGTGGTACTGCTACTTTCACTTAAATAAAGGAACTGAGCACTTATTCCACCGCTGGTCTGCACACAGTGTTACTGTCTTGTTTGTTTTCCAATCCTTTGTCAAGTTGAGCCGAGAAAGTTTTGTATTCTGAACCTTGAACCTGAAGACTTCCCCTTCTCTGGTAGTTGGAGACAGAGATGACGGGTGATGTAGTCGGTATAGCGGAGGATCAAAATGGGCAACGGTGACCGCATGTCACCAGGTTCTCCTCAGTGAGCTGTAATTCACCTGACATTTTCACATGCGCTTAATTGCCATTCATTCTATAATAGTGCCCATTGTCCTCATAATGGCAGGAAATGTCAAGTCAGCTTTTAAAGGGGAGGATCCCTGCAAATTGCTTTCCTTTTAGATAAAAATATACACCTCTGTCCACAGACGAGGCTCAGAGCAGTGTAATGGCACTGTTGACATGTGTGATTTTCTACCTGATTCATCATACCAGAGGTTGTGCTACTGTAGCTTTATTCATGGCATTTAACTTGAACCCTTGTCGGCTCAAAACACATAATTTACCACACTCTCTTATTTAAAGGTGAAGGCTGCTGACACACCGAGTTAGATCAACTGAGTTTTATTATTTTTCATGATTGATTTTCATGTTATTTTGTGTTCCTGCTGCGCTTTATGTCACCTTTGAAGTATTTTCCAAACTTCTTTGAATAACACGAGCGATGATGCTGAAGAAGGGAAAGGACAAAGAAATTATGATAATAAACACTTGGAGAGTTTATGAGCTCAAGTACGGTATAAGATATTATTATAGACTGTCACTTTGGGCCTGTGTTTTGAGTGACTCACGTCTGTTACAAAAGTTCAAGTTGCAACAGTTTAATGTGTTTTTTTTAAATCATTTGTAAAGGACAGCAGGCCATTGGATTTACACAGCCCACAGCCTCAGTGTTAATGCTTTTCTTAGATTTAAAGATCTTGAAGCCAATGCCTTATTTCTTCTCTTTTCCATCCGTCTTCACAAGTATGAAGAATACGAAATGCCTGTGAGTAAAAAGACCACTTATGGCTGGTGATGCAATCTCTTGTATTCATCAAAATCTCTCACAAACAGCCGGAAAGTGTTCAAAGTAATTTTCAGATAACCTTGACAGTTGAGAAGCCACGAAAAGCGTGAAACACAAAAGGCATCACGAGGAAGGTGAGAGGAAGAAGGGGGAGAAGAGGAAGAGGAGGAGAGTGAGGGGGTGAAGAAGGGGGAGGCGAGGAGGAGGAGGAGGGAGAATAAATGACATTCGACTCTAAGGTCCACCTTGGCCACCTGATTGTTCCAAAATGAGAGCAATGCCCGACCCAAGAACGAAAAGAAAAAGAGAGAGAAAAATCAATACAGCGCAATTAAACACAAAGCATGGCTCTGTGGAGCTGAGGGGAATTTGTTATTTATTAAATTCACTCCTCCACCTTCTTCGCCCCAAACCCCATAACTCCTCAGTCTTTAATGCATGAGCTGCCCGTCTCTCTCCTGTCCTCTCTTCAGGTAATCTGACCTTTGTGGTTCGGACAGGACTGAAACGATTGCGAGAGAAGACCGGGGGAAGTCAGGAGTGTTCTCACTTATTGATCTAAGCCCCGTCAGCTTTGCAGCAGAAGACAAGTCGCTTGGGTTTTTTGCAGAGGAAGCCAGTCGTTGTGGAATATTTTTTACACCGCTGTGGTCACGCTGCAGGGCATAAAGGGCAATTGTGATTCATTTTCTCACATCAGAGGTGCATTTTAAAACACTGACACAAACATCTGCAGTATTTTTAACAAAGGAACTTGGGCCTCAAAGGAGTACTTCACCCCCAAAATGACCATTTGTAACTCAACTACTCATCCCGTGTCCAAAAATGGTCGAAAAAGATTGATGAATTGAACAGCCTCACACTGGCACAGGCGTGCTACTCGTCGGTGCGAGTATTTTTTAAGCGTTTAAGTGTTTGAAATAGAAAGGTTTTAGGGAAATGGGTTTAGGAATTAGTGAGCATACAACTGGATAAATGAGACCTGGATTATATTGCAAAGGGTTGTGCGAGAATTTTTAAAAGGATATTTTGATGTAGTTTTGCTGTTGTTAAATGTAGTTTTGCCCTCATTTACTTTAATTGAATGACACATATATTTTCTGAAGGGACTGCCTTCCAAAACAGTTTCAGAAATAAAATGGACTGCATTTATATAGCACTTTTCCAGTCTTTGTGATCACTCAAAGAGCTTTACAACACAGGTCAGCATTCACCCATTCACACACATTCATACAGAGTCAGAGGCTACAAGGTGTCACATGCTCATCAGAGATAACCATTCACACACACACACTTGACATGCTGACAATGGAGGCTGGGGATTGAACCACCAACCCTCTGACTAGTGGACAACTGCTCCACCTCCTAAGCCACAGCTGCCCATGAAATTAAGGGCCCATTAAGGGTTAAGAGTTAAACCCTCCCCTTAGGGTTTTAAACAAAAACTACTTGGTTAGAGCGAGGTTTAAAAGATCCTGTTTTGGGTTAAAATAACTAAATCAGGTTTGAAAATAAGCATATGTTGTATGTGATGCTTTTCTTCTCGTCTTGAGTTTACCCAAAATACAAAAAAATAATTTTCTCACTTTATTCTCTTTTGTATCTAGGCATGCAGATAGGGAGGCAGAAATCTCACAGACAAATATCTAGGCAATACTTTAATTAAAATGTAATTCAGGAGATCATCCCACAGTTTTGGCCTTTTCTATAGTAAATACCTGTTAAATCTGATATGGTTGTAATATTTCCGAGTTAACAAAGACTGCCTGAATACACTGTTAAACAATTGTCGTGTGGGCTAAATGTCCAAGAAGAAGAGAGGTTGGGGGATGGGTTCCTTTAAAGGTCAACAGTTTTAGCTCTTGTCCAAATTAGTCTGTATTCTGTATAGTCTGGGTTTTTACACTTCATAGAACTATATTGATCCTATCAGACAACGTTTCTAATTACAAATGAATTTAAGTGCCGTTCAGTCTCACAAAAAAATAATTTAAAATGTTGCTTGAGAGTGCAAGTTTTCTAAAAAGAAAAAAAAAGAATCAAAGAAAAAAGCATACTGCTCATGACATTTAGAAATTTTTTATTTATTTGATGTAATTGTGGAGCAATACAAACACAGTGTCTTGTGTTTTATATATATATATATATATATATATATAAATACAGAGAACACAATGTACTGTAGTGACAGCTGCCTTTTACAGACACAGAGCCACACTAGCATTAGTTTGGAGTTGGTCTCTCTGGGAAATATCTGGCTCTTTAGCTGCTAAATGCTCCACTTTGTTCATTGGGTATTTACTTGCTTTGTCCGTCTGCAATTTGTTGCTGGGCAGGTAGTGACACTGGGTTTAACAGAGCTGAATCAGAATAATAAAACCTGAACGTCATTAAAACGCTCTGTAGATCTGACGCACACTGCAGAGTAGAGTGATCATTTGTGGAGGATTTGTCACTGTGAGCGACACCTTTCACATCACACATAGTTATTTGACCCATTGACTCATTGTGCAATATAAAAATATGGATTAATCCAGCTTTAAAGGTGCTTAAGGGAAAATATAGAGATGTCGTCTAAACTCAACCACTCTCCTTACAAGCTTCGATGCTGGCTCCAGCTTGTTAGAGGTGGATTCAGCCTTAAAAGCTGGTTAATCTGACAGAATAAACTGCTGATACCACAATGACCTCACTCAGTGATAATCAATGCAGACTGCACAGCCCTTGCAGGAGTATCAAACCGACTCTCTGTAAGTCTAAACTGAAGTCTGAAGAGACGCTGGAGTACTTTCCAGATATGCAGGAAGTGATGAAGAAATCAACATTTGTTTGACATCTTTATTTTTCCAACGATATAAAATCAGACATGGAAACTATACACAGAACTTCTCCAAGGTTTTGAATACTTTTACATAAAAAAGGCCTTCTAACGTTTAAAGGACGTGCCTTTCAAGCACAAGGACAAAAGGCTTTGTTTTTTGTCTGTTATTTCCTATATTCTTTTCCTCTGATGATTTCTGCGTGATTGACGACCTTGTGGTAGCATCTCTATACATTGACGCACACACACACATACACATGCCTGACCTCCACAAGCACCATCTCCAGAGCCTGTGTTTCCCTCCCTCCTACCAAAACCCAGAGGAAATTAGAGGCCTTGTGTCGTTGTTTTCAATGGACCTTGTTTCTTTTCTTCTCCTCTCTCTCTCTCTCTCTCTCTCTCTCTCCCTCTCCCTCTCCCTCTCTCTCTCTCTCTCTCTCTCTCTCTCTCTCTCTCTCTTTGCCTCTCTCTCTCTCTCTTTCCCTCTCCCCCTCTCTCTCTCTCGCTCTCCGTCCACCTCTGTTGGTGAATTTGATCCAGGACCGGGATGGTGAAGCAGGGTGAGTAAATGAAATATTGATCCGCTGCTCCGTGGCCTTGCCTTCACCTTGTCCTGCGTGCTGAGTTACCGACTCTTCCGTTCTGCTTGTAATAGGAATTATTACAGGAGGCCGGGGCGAGTAATTACTTGGCATGGCGGAGAGGGCGCAGAGGAGGGGCTGCTGTATATTTCCTCTAAAGAAGTTATTTACCGCACTTGCTACCTTCAACCCAGCGCTGCCCCCTCCCTCCCCTTTGACCGCCTCTCCTGCCGCAGCCATGTCTTTCTTAACTTTAATTCAATTCTCTTAACCATCATTAATCATACTAGGCGTCAAGGGAAGTTTTTCAAACGCCGGCTGAACCAAGAGGCTGCGAGGCTAACTGAGAGTACACAAGGACTGTGTTTGCCGAAATGTCAGGAATCCTGTCCCGTTTATGGCTGTATGTTTGTGTGTATGTGTGTGTGTAAGTGTGTGTGTGTGTGTGTGTGTGTGTGTGTGTGTGTGTATATATGAGTGTGTGTATCGTCTCGTCTGATGAGCGTGTGTGTTTGTACCATCTGTCTTTATTTCCTCAACAGTACCTGTGTTGCTTATCAGTTGCTCACCACACACTGAGTGTAGTAGCAACTGAAAAAAAAATGAAGTACACTTAAAAATGCCAGCCTGCATGCTAAAATCTCTTCATATTTAAGTGTGGTGTTGATGGACCCACTTTTGTCCCACAATGAAAATGCGACGCAAGTGGAGGGGGTCCTTGCAGATAGAAAATTAAGTGAGAAAATAGGTCACGGTAGTGTGTAACTCAAAAGTAAACTTTCAAAAAATGTCTCTGTTCTCTCATTTCTACTTTAGGTTTTAACATTTTAAAGCTAGGGTGGGTAACATTGGAGAAGCCAACAAGAGTAAACTAGATTTTTAAACTTGCCCAATCATAAAACCCTGCCTAATGTTGCCAAATTTTTTCTCCAATGACAGTATTTAGCAGCACTAGCTCCAAAAGTTGCTAAATCTAGTGAGAAAGTAGCCAAGTGGACAACACTGACAGCCCGTCCCTTCAGGCCTCCCTCCAAAGCCAGACCCTCAGAATTATCATTATGAACGTAAACAACAAATATAGGCATTGGAAGACTCCAGTGACGCGCAATGAGTGCACAGGCAGAGTGATATGATTGGACCGCCACAGATACTGGATTTTTTTTTTCTTTTTTGTCAGACCATTTTATTTATTAATTGGTGTCGGATGTAAAGAGTATTTAAAAAAATGTAACAGACATTGTTTCGAAAACACTGGCTTTAATCCCTGAAATAATGCAGCTCAGTTAATTGTTGTCACACCTTGTGTTACTTCCTTAATTAATTTCACAAATACTAAGTGGAGCATAGCATTAGTTCAGGCAGCTGTTTCATTCACGCTTCACTTGCTGCCTGACTACCAGTTGACTAGCTACAGATATATTCATACAGGGGAGTTAGTTGTAACTGCACTACTTGCCCAGCACAAAACATTAATAGAGAAATATAGCAACTAGCTTGTTTGTGTTTGTGTTTCCTTGCCCCCAAGTGCCCAAAAAAAAAGAATAATAATAAAGCTTTAAACCTAGTGTTACATGATGAAGAAGGCTGAGCTGGTCTAGCCCTGGCTCATGTACTGCCTGCCAGGCTAGCCTAACTGTAGGTTATCAGGTTTCTAGACCTTCAGCTACATCCGTCAGTCATGTGCCTCAGTTAAAAGCATGGAAACTAACACATTTATTGATATGGAAATTCATTATTTTTAGTGTCCTATTGCTTTAAGCCAGACATTTTCAAACTTGTTCCAGCATTGCTAATGGTAAATTAGTAAGTAAAGGTTTCAAACTTAAGTTTACATTTAGGAAAGTCTTGTCTTAGGTTTAAAAAAAACTTCCCTCCCTGTTGCAAACGTCTTCTCCGCCTAATCCTTTCCGAGAAATTAAACATACTCATTTTAAGAATGATGCATGACATTTCCACCAATTACCAAACATTGTAGATTGCCATGCCTTTGTTCCTGTGTGAGAAAAGAGAGTTGGTGGGCAGAACACCTGCAGCAGTGACCTGCTGTTGTGTTGGAGTTTGATGTATTCCACCGTCGCTCCACGAGGAAGTGGCCGTTTGTTTGGGTGATAGATCCACAGCGGTTGCGTCCTTGCCTTAGCAGTGGCCCGTCTGGTGCTGCCAAGCTGGGTGATACCCCACTGCATCAGAGTCCCGCTGAAGGTCACCCCTGATGGGACAGAGGGACTAGCAGCGATCCATCCTGGGACGGGACACTGGTTTAACAAGGCTACGGGGCTGAGGAAGGGTGGAAGACGAGCAATAAGTAACCCAAAGCTTTCTTTTGTGCAAGTTGTTGAATCACCTGCTGGCATCTTCATAGTCTGAACAAGTTAGTTCAATCAAAAACCTTGGGAACTTTTTTTCCAACATGTCAGGAATTCTTTTCAGGTGAGAGAATTCATTTTGATAAAGTCTGTATAGTCTACAAACAATGTTCGACTTTCTTATTATTCAGTCACTTTATTGGATTTCTGTTGTTGTTACAGTTCATTTGAAAGAATGTACTGTAAAAAATGATAAAACAGAAGATGTACAGACTGTACTCTGAACTAGCAGCTTTCAAAGCCCTTAGTGCTTTAACTAAAAGTACCTATTGATTTAAGTTTTAAGTCTTAAAAATAAATGAATGTTCTGTAAAATGCTTTGTAAGAAAAGGTACTTTATGTCCAAGAGAATGAATTCATTGAATTGATCCAATAATCGGGTCCAAATTCTTTGGAATATTTGATGCCAAGTGAGTGAATAAAGGTAGGTATGCAACACAAATGAAAAAGTGAAGTTTATTTAATGATCAAAAGGGTCTCTTGATTATTTCAACCTTGTCATGCCCATAGAGGCAATACACTCAGGAGACATTTTCTAAACAATATCATGAATTCAGATGTTATGAAGAATTTCATCTCTAAATGTGCTCTTAGCGAAGCAAAAGAGCTAAACTGGAAAGTTATTCAGGTGTTATTGGATCCAACCTGGGGAAAGCAACAAAGAGCTAAGAGGAGGATGCAGAGGCAGACGAGCAGGTAAATGAAAAGAAATGATCTGGCACATGAGTGTGGCTAGAGGGTGGACACATGCAGAGGGTGGCTGCGGAGGGGGAATAAGGGACAGGTGTGCAGTTATTGATGAAGTGACGGAGGACCGGTGGGGAGAGCTCAGAGTCAACGATTGTTCGAACTGAAAACACAATATTGTCATTGACAGATTATCATTGTGGCGGTAATGATTCTCCGGATTTTAGCTGATCGGGACGATGCCTGAGAACCAGTTCCCAAACCACATAAAACATAACGAATATTGTGCGTTCACAATGAAAAAAATGCCTCTTTAATGATAAACAAAGGCCTCTTCTATAATAAATAACTCCTCTCCGATAATAATAAGATGTGTATAGAGGGGGTTTCGATAAAAAATAAACCAATAAAGAAAGTGTGTCGTCACACCCTGATTGGCCAAGAGGAGAAATGCTCCAAGCTGCTCACAATTCTTAATTAGGAGCCAACAGGTGATTGAATAATCCACCAATCAACTCAGGGGAATTCAGCTAAATTGAATTGGGAAAAAATAAATACAGACAAGTAGCAAATAATAAGGGACCGCTACATCGTCTCATACAGTTATTATGGCAAACTTGTTAAGAGTTGACTATTTATACATGTTGCAGACACAGCACAACATCATTAATATGAAGTTGTTTAAGTCATCAACTCCAGGGGAAAATATATGTTCATGGAAAAGAAAATTCAGAATAGATTTAAAACATTATTGATATGCTAGCAGGCTGATACATGTGTTTTTGTACTTTTACATTTTTTATAATTTATAATTAAATAATCGCCTTATAATGAATATCACCTAAAGAATATCGCCTTGAAATTCAAAAATTCAAACCGTGAAAGTTTAAACTATAAATGCTCCTGCCTCATGTCGACACCTTAATAACTATATGAGAGTGACAAAAACATGTGCCAGTGTTATGTGTTATATTGGCCATATCATTGCCATTTTAATTCTGAACGTAATACTTTTTAATAAAACGTTTGTTGATCATAATATTTATACTGTAAGCTTGAACCCAACAACGTATCTTCATGCAACGCTTGGTATGGTATCTTACCAAAAGATATTTTGTTATTTTTTGTGCGTTTTCCTTTGAATGTCCAGCAACACGAGCGATTAGTGGGCCTGTGCAACACCCTGTAGATCGAGGTTTGGGTTATAATAACTAAGGAAGGGCTGTTACTTAAGTACAGAAGTTATGTAACAAATCAACGTTAACTTTTGGTTTCACATGGGACATGAACAGCGGTTTCCTGGGTAAAAATCCAGTGTTTTTGGAACCATCTATCCCCCCCCCCCAACCTCCTCTGTATGCGGACTTTGTCGCTTTTTATACTACGGCACGTGTTGGCTCAAGATAACGTGGGTTACACGCAAATTGATTACGTGAGTTATAAACCAATTATAGTGCATTATATGCTTCACCTGTTCGAAGCAGCTCAAATGGCATGACAGTGACATAGTTGAAAATGTCAAACTTTTTGATTTACCAGCGAGACTGAATGCACCATTAGCCTAATGTTAGAATAAAGTATTTGGTCTTTGAATTTAGCCCCTCAAACAAAAAACACAGCAAAGCAATGTCGACATTCTACAGTTTTGATCATAAGTTGAGAATTTAAGGAACTTTTTGATACTTAAAGTAGTTTCTCTATACATCTTGCCGTGAAAGTCTTGAACAAAGCCTCCATCCAGAGCGCTGATGCCTCAGGATCCCGATGGAGCCATTCCAGGCCGGCCGTCTCTAACAAGATCAGACCCAGCCCTCATAGATTCTATTACCCAACCACTCTATTACATTACATCTCCATTTACGAACCTTAAGCAGCTCCGAGCATGGCTGGGGCTTCGACCTTGTCAAAGAGGAGAAACTCTGACCAGATTGAGAAAGACGGTGAAAGAGAGAGAGAGAGAGACTGAATAAAACCCTAAAAGAGGCAGACTAACTTGTAGGAAGTGTGTTTGAGAAGATGGAGAGAGCTGGAGGACAGGGGGGGAGGAGGGGTAGAAAAGGGAAAATAGAAAATCGATAAGCCAGGGGAGCAGGAGGATGAAGATTGAAGGGATGATGTGGATGGGATTTGGAGGCTGGGGAGGAGGTGGCGTTTGAGAGATTGCGGAGTAGCTTAGGGCACTGACGGTGATGGCCATCGCTGAAAATGTATCGATGGAGGCGACGTGAGACGTGGGAGAGGACATCTCATTGGTGACCAGCTCGTCTTCTGAGACATTTGAGGGTCACAGATTTCCAACTTTACTGGAGAGACGGACCAAGTATTCTTCTTTTATTGAGACCTGTCCATTTTCTCCCTCCTGATCTCGAAACATGTCTCAGGATGTTGTTTGTGACACTCCATCCGACTCATTGTCCACAAGAAAGAGGCAGACGATCGCTTTGTCGATGATTGATTTTTTTCAAGGTGATGGTCTGCTTCTGAAGAAAACAAGTTGATTTGTCAGTCCTCACTCAGAGGCCAGTGTCCTTGGCTATTGTGGTGAAATTGTTGGCTATTGTTCCTCAACTGACAAGAAAAATTGTTAATTTTGAAAACAGTTGTGATTGATTAACTTTCTTAACTTGCTTTTTCCTATTCAGGGTCAGAAGAAAGCCGAAAAGATCCCATCAGAAGGCAGGAAAATCTTTGTATTACTCAGGAGACAGAGAATGTAGATGAAAACCAAACACCAGTACAGCGCGATCCTCCACCAATAACACTCTTCTTTAACTGTCAAAGCTGCAGCCTCTGTGGCACTTCATGCTTTCTTTGTCTCGCGGACTTTTACAAGAAAATCGGACTGGGGAGTCCCATATTTTGTGCTTTTTTAGCAAGGCTAGGGATGGAAAATATTTCAACAACTTTCAGATCAGATCATTTTGTGCATACATTCATGTCTCCTTCAGGATGAATTGTATGCTGTCTTTCGCGATCCCCTACCTTTTTTATCAAGCACTATCAGGTCTAATGTTTTATTTAATTTGTGGCCAAATACCTGCAAAAGTGATTACATTCCCAACAGCCTCAGCTTAGTCTGACTCACCGGATGTAGACTGTGGCTATAAGCCTGCTATTGGCCGCATTCTCTTCCATTTCCGCTATCTGCTATCTATCTATTTATTTTGCAAGGGCACCATCCTGTGCTTAGCACTGCCCCAGACGATTGTGATCACTTTAAAAAAAAAAAAACACAAATAAGCCAGAGCATTTTTTCCACTATAGCAGACTGATATTGTGCGGAGCAGAACTTTCTCCACAGCGCTGTGTTTGACTATGCGAGACGAGCCTCAGCAGCACTTTGTGTCAAGTGCTGATTAGTTAATGTTAGCATGCTAACAAGCAAAACTATGATGGTGAACATGCTGCATCTGAACATCAGCATGTTATCATTATGACTGTGAGCATCCAGCTCAAATTACAGCAGAGTCTGGGTGTAGACTCTCTGTTTTGTTTGGACTCTGAATGCTACATAATAAGTTGTGTCAAAAAGATGCTGACAGATTGATCTTTACACCAAACCTTAGGCTGAAATGTATGAAAAACTAAGCAAATTAACAGATGAAGCTTCGGCAGTCTGAGTTAGAGTATCTTCATCCTGCACTTTAAGACACTCCCATCAACAGGCGTGGATGATCAAAGGTGACATTTAATTAGGTTCCGCAGGTAAACGTAGTTTAACGTTTGTTACTTTATTGTGCTATAAAGTATTCTTTTATTTCACATTATTTATACACTTTAATTACATGTCAACTTTGTGATGCTGAAAAAGCCATTAGTCAGGTCCCGCGGGCTGGTAGCCAATTGACTTACAGTGGCCTTGGATGACTTTGTTGGCCAGCAGTTAAGCACTTCTTATCTGAAGCGCCTGACCTACATACGTTTGGAAATAAAGCATCATCTTCGACACAAGAGGAGAGTTATCTATTTTCATTCAAAATAAGTCACATTGACCTCTTTGAATGAAGAACAGCGGGTAGACATAAATGATTCTCCATTTGTCAGTGTGAGCGATTATAAATCGGAGGCATCCATCGGTGATGGTGATGCATTTCCCCTCCCTCGGTTCACACAGTGATTGTAACTCTCATTTGGTTCTCATATTACATCACTGGAAAGCTTGCCAGCGCTCAGGGCGTGCATTACTTACAAACTAATGTACCCACCCAGCCCAGATACACTATCACCATGTCCTAATGTTGCCTGCTGCTCCATAATATGACCATTATTTGCCAGCATACTGATGTTCTCTCATCATGTTTGGTAACTGAGGAATGTGCAAGCAGATAAACACTCACATACAGAGACACACAAACTCTGTCTCCTCTCCTCCTGTCTGTCTCTCCATCTGCCCGTCTCCCTCCTTTCCTCAACCCCTCTCAGCCTCTCTATTTCCTAGGAAGGACCTAATGAATATTTCCCTTTGAGTGGGAGAGTGTAAAACAAACACAAGCCTGGATCTCCTTTCCCTTTTTTGTGATTCCTTGGAGGGAAAATGTAAGATGCATGAAAAAGCCGTGAGACCGAAGATCACATGCAGTATTTCGACATCTGCACTGCCTCCTCTCCTCTCACCAAATCCTCTCCAGTCCTCTGATCATCTCCAACAACATGGCAAACACTGATGGCAGAGAGCAGGGCTGAGGCTGATGAGCGAGAGAGAGACGCTGCTGCCACCCACGTCACAGAGTAAGAATATGAAGGAGACACAAACTAGAAGTTGTTCGAAGATGAAAATGTGCAGTAGAAAGACTGAATGGAATCTGAGACAGTTATAAAACCTTAATCGTTTTAAGTGCAGACTGAAATGAAATGGGCCGGTAAGAACTCAAAACTGGCAATAAATACTTGCTTAGATTTATACTATTCTTTATTTATTAAATAGCCTAAATAATACTCACATTAAGATCTTGTATGGCTGCTTGTATTTAGTCAAGTTTTGAAATTTGAGAAGTTTTGCGTGTTTATATTCCTCAACATATGGAGTTTAAGGTAACGTTAGCAGCTCCTGCTCTTACTTTGGTTTGGGGAAGTTTATACTCCAGCGTTTCCAGCCTCATTATTCCTCATCCTCAAATCCTTTAAAAAGTAAAGCAATCTTTTTGAAAATAGGAACATTAAAGCATAAATCTAACTGCAGAGCTGCTTGACCAAGTATGTTTTTCTATAGTAGGCTTTTAAACCATCCAAGAGTTACAGTATGTTAGAATGAATAATCAATTGCATTTTTATTCAAAAATACTAATGCAGTATTATATGAGGACAAACTAGTTCTACCCTTAGACTTTATATAAAACCAAATACAATACACAGATAACGCTGCTCCATGTCATCTAAGTGGATCATTAACTCTCGAGGATGATGACTTTTTGACTGGGTCAAAGCTCCTCGTTTTAAAACTTACTGAAGACTTCAACCAGCTCAGAGTTTTAGTATAAGCATTAGCTTATGCTAACTAGCTACAGCTGATAAAATATGTTAGCGACAGTCAACAAAATCCACGGCTGTCGTCTAGAAATAAAACTTACTTCTGTGTGAAATCCTGGTGCAAGAAAGCAAAGTAGCCTAGCAGGAAATGTGTGCTTGGTCAAAGGTTAAAAGTATAAACTCCCAGTTCATGAAAGCTTCTTCTCAAATAGGACCTATATAGATATTTTAGAAATAACTGAAGTACCTGGCAGAAGCATTTACATGGGAGGGTGTTCATGCATAAAATTAAACATTGTGAACTGGGCTTTCATTCCAATTGTGAGTTAAATAATAGCTCCATGTCGACCCAGCTTGTGTTACTCTCTGCTCCCTCTAACCCGCCCGGTAGTTCTCCAGGGTGGCTGCTCGGTGCAGCAGGCCTCCCCGTGGCCACGCCTGGTGTATCGACTCTGATCAAAGGGGCTCCGGCGGGAAGATTACCCAGAGAGGGAGCGCTCTAGCCGGGGTTTCCGCCGGGCACAGATGGCACACAGCGAGGCTGGAGGCCTGGGGCAGGAGCTGGTGAGGAAAATCAGAGAGATGCGGGCACGGTGCTGGGTCCGTCTAGGGAGAAGAGCCCCCTGGCCGCTGACAGTCCATCCAAATGGAGGCAATCTTATAGCCCCTCAAGGGAATAGCTTGCAAATGTACCCAGCAGGAAAAGGAGGGGAGATGAGGAAGGGGGGAGGAGAAAGGATGATGTGGTGGAGGAGAGGCAGGCAATCTCGGTGTGTCCTTTGAAGCTTGTCTTATGGCTTTTCTCTGTCAGGTCTCTCTCCAGGGACACTCAGGGAATCTGGCTCTGGAAGGCATCCGTACTTTCTAAATCCGAGGCTGAGTTCAAGCATCCAGCCTGGAAAATCTCTGCATATAGAGAACAGCTCACAACATACCTGTGACATTCAGACTTCCCTTAGTCCAGAGACAGTAACGTGAACAAGGCACGGCAACATGAATATACAGTATGTGGCTAAAGTAAAAAATCAGATTTTTGTAGTTTTGTTCATGGTAGAATCAAGGATAGTGTGTAACCACAGCCAACGTATGTTGTGTGTTTTTACCTAAAAGGGTCAGGCAAAGATTTTCCATGAAATTAGCACATTTTGGAGGTTTACGCCAGAAACCACGAGAACAACCGATACATGCCTTTACCTTGTTTTTAAACAACAATACATACATATATCTTTATTCTGACTCCTCCACTGCACTGGCCGGTCTGAACAAATACTCCAATTTAAAAGACTAATTGCCTTTGAGAATGACACACAAAAGTGTTTTCTGACATCCCTATTGGCACAACTAAGTATTTCAAAAATAAAACTGTTTCCTGATCGGACACCGCTGTGGTGAAGGGTTGGTTAAGTTTAGGGACAAACACTACTTGGTTATGGTTCAAAGAAACCAATTTTAACTGTAGGTAGGAAACAGGAAATGAACAGCAGCCTCCAGTGTCAAGGGCCAATGTTTTGTGGACTGTTCTCCGCTATCCTACGGCCGCTGGCTTTGTCACTTGAACGTGAACATGTGTAGGCCTAAGTCATTTTTGGACACTCAATTGAAATTTTGATGCTGTCGTTTTTCTTGAGAGGACAGTCTATTGCCCTTATGCCTGCAGACTGTCGTGGATCCAGCAGGTAGGTTAAACTAGAATCAGTTCAGCAAAGCAACTGAGGATTGTCATTGAATTTCCAGATTTACCTTTTCATGTTTACTTTAGTACTTTAAATGATTAGTTGATCGACAGAGAAAAAATTACAACCAGGAAAAATGTGAAACATTCTCTGGTTCCATCCTTAGAAATGAGCAGATTTTTTCAGTTTTATATGACTGTAAAATGATCATCTTTAGGTTTTGAACTGCGTACTGGACAAAACAAGCAATAGAGTGCTGCATGAGTCCTAAAAGCCCTTCGTCTCGAAGTCAATAGGTTTTTGAAAAGGTCTTTGGTTAGATGCCTGAAATAAGGTCTGTGGTTAACACAAGCCTTATTAATGTTTTTTACGACATAAAATATGTCAAGAAATACCCAACTTGTGAATTCTTTAAGCTTTAACTTGCCTTAAAAAAGGCGGTTGCTAACAAGTGGCTAAATGAGACTAAACGTCATCAAACCGAATACCAGTCCCCCTTTATCTTAATGGTGGTGACGTCATTTTTCTTCTTGCGATTGCATTTATGCCTCAAAAATCCTAAAAGTGGTGTTCTTTTGTGAAGTACCATACATTTTTGTTCGTCAAAGAGTTTATTTTTTGCTAACTCCGGGGTTGTCCTACAAAAAATCCCTGCATCTATTTGAAGTCACCACTCACGGCTCTGGGACTTATCGATGGGTGTTTTTCACTGTGTTCTGACGTTTGAACTAAACAGTGAATGTATTACTCAAGAAAACTATTGACAAACTAAATTGATAATGAAAATAATGATCAGACAAACAAGTTTATAAAAGGTTCATGCTGCCTGCAGTGTAAAGATGCAGCTGTACAGTAGAGTCACCATCTCTGAAACCTTTGTAATGTAACTTGAAGTAACATTTTATCAGAATCAACAGGAATGTTGGTCACATCTATATGAAACTAGGACCTGACCTAAGCAGACCTGCGTGTGGTTGTGGCTGAGCTCCAGTCTTTTCTGCAGAGGTCTCCGGTCAAAAGCCTATCTTTAGCCCGCTGCGTGATTGTGGCAGAGCTCTGTAGGCCTTGTTTAGTCCCCTAGTGCAGAACTAATGTGCTTCAGATCAATAGTGGCTCAGAGGCAGGGCTGAGATGAAGTCTGCACAACAGCAACAGAAACATGGCCACACCACTGTGCTCACACCATGCAATCCCTTCTCTTCTCTCACCAAAGACAAATGCAAGGGGGGAGGATACTTCAGACTTCCCCTGTTTAATCTGATCTTAAAAAGGTTTTTAAAGCTTCAAAAAAAAAGTGCACAGTTGCTGCAGAAAGAAAAAACACCCACTGGGAATAGGTGCTTTATTTGCTCTGATGCTTTTCAGCGTGACATATTTTCTCTCAAATGTCCACATTGATTATCTTTTCTTCTTTTTCTTCTTTCAATTTCTGTGAGGCAATTCATGTATGGTATTCTTCAAGCTTGGTCAGGACTAAATAGCCTTATCTGAGCCTGCCTCGCGCCTTGTGTACGGCGTGTCAGAGACGATTGTTTTCGGAGAACATCAGAGGCAGATAGACAGATACTGCCGTATGCAGACTCCTTGTCAATTCTCTGAGCGGCAGCATGTGCGTTCACTCTGTGTTATCAGGCGGGAGATTGATTTCTGTGTCCATCTCGTTTGCCCTTCCCTTTGTGTTTCAAAGCTCAATTTAGAGAGGCCTATGATGTATTGACGCGCGCACCGTGAATTACCCTGCTAAAAGATGCAAGCGCACAAAACACCTCGCAGAAACGGATAGGTTCTGTCCTTCCATTTGTGACGGCGGGTTGTTGCCGTTCAGGGCACGTCCTCATTGTGAGACGCCGCGTGATGCCTCGCAGAGATGAGGCAAATTTTTGGCAGCCAAATGTCTGGCTGCAGCAACACTAACTAGATCAAGCCTCACTAAAAAAGGATGTCAATGGTGACTAATGTGAAGAAACTGTTTGCCTCGTGGCAATGCTTTTTTTTTTGGGCTCTATTCGCCTTGCAAGCGCATTTATCACACTATAAGCCGCAAACACCATCACTCTCTACAGCAGAAACACACACACACACACACACACACACACACACACACTCTCTCTCTCTCGCTCGCTCTCTCTCTCTTTATCCACTCTCTCCATAAACCTGGGCCTTTACTTCATTACCTCGACAGGCCGTTTGTAGGCCTGAATGCTGCACATCTAATTAAGAAATGTGCTTAATTAAAAAAGAGGCAATAAGCCTTTAATGGTGACGAAAAATAATGACAATGTCACTGAGGGGACCTAATAATGACCAAATGAAATACTTATGCTTGTACTTCAACGGTTCTCCATACATTCAAACCCTCAGCCAGCCTCCATTGTTGTTTGGTCAGGAGGACAAATGAGATAGTTAGCGGCCGTAATAGATGTGGCAGTAACAGCTACCATGGCTGTATTAGCTCTGATCCCTCACTCATCAAGAGCCGAGCAGAATATCAGCCACAGAAGGCCTTGAGGAGAGGAGGCACGTCTCCAGAATACAGAGGAGCATCCAGCTAAATGCCAGCAGGCCACAGTCATTTATCTCCCCCATAATGTTTCAGGGCTATTATTATGCTCGTTTAGTCACTGTGATGTACAGATTTGAGAGTTCAGCGGTGTCAGATGGTTGTAATTTTGTCAAGTGTTGAGTTTTTGATGCTAATTGTCAAATATTTGACCCTGTTCAGCTTCAAGCCAAGAAAAAACTGGAGGACATTTAACATCCCGTGAAAAAGACTTGCACGTTTGACGACTGAGTTTTGCAGCTTACAGTCGTCTACATTCAGATTTCAGTCTCTAACAGTCCCAAACTACAGGATCATATGCAGATTTACAGTCTTAAAAATACTAAATGTTTGATAGAATCACAGCTGATACAAGGCTGCTATTTTGCACAAACCAGCCTCTCCATGATCAGGAAAATAATTAATTCAGGCCAAATCAGGGACATTATGGGCAATACATACTTTGATAATTAATCAATAAATTTAACATAAAAGCTCTAATCCTCCCTTTGAACATATACTACACATAAATACTGTGACACTAAGAAATGAAAAACTAAACAATCGTTCAATCTTTTAGATTTAAGATTATTTGTTTATTTCTTCCCCTTTTTAGGATATAATATAATAAATTCCCTTCATTTTTCTTGGCAGTGTCGATGTTTCGCTCAGTTTGTGCTTTGAAAATCAAAGTACTGTATAAGATGTGGCTGTGTTCAGGATTTGCCATTTTAATTTATGGTCACACAACTTTGCAGGTGAGCCGGTGTGCAGGTGAGTGTGGAGATCGGGTGATGGTGAAAGGCGGGGAGAGGGTGAGATATCTTGATTTGTCACAGTAGGAAAAGCACAGGTGTAAATAAGACAAAGAAAAGATGGCTGAGTTCCATTCAGCTGCTTCAGTTTCAGGGTGCTGGTGCTTGCTGACTCACTATCACACTTTAATATGACAGACCATCGTTCATGTTATTGAAACACCTGCGACCAGCATTTCTGTCCACACACGGTGGAGGTGAATGAAATACTGTTTGTGTTGATCAGAGCATTGACACATTACTAACCAACCAATATTGTGTCATTTGGTTCTCTGGCGAGTATTCAGAACATTCACTTAATTAAAAGTATCAATACAACAATGTAAAAATACACAATTTAAATCCTGTATTTAAAATGTTACTTAAGTAAAAGACCAGAAGTAGCCTGTTATAAGCTAAATGTACTTAAAGTATCAAAGATCCCTGTATCCCTGTGATTGATATATTATAATACAGAATATGATTGTTAACACTGATGCATTAATGTGTATGCAGCATTTTACTGTTGTACTTTTGACTTCTTTATATACAGTTAGCTAGTTTGGTCCAGTGGTTCCAAACCTCTCTAAAAGGTCACCAGATGATTAATAAGAGAGGAAAGCCACACACATTTGCAGTAATTATTTGGACTTTGGAAGACATTTTTTGCTTTGTTTAGTGAAATATCAAATATATTTACCTGGTTGGGCCTCAAACTGTTATTTAAATGAGAATGTGAAAAGTTTAAAAGGGAAAAGGAACTGCTGACAACTCTTAGCAGCTAAACAATGTTATATATATATATAAACTTATCGTATTTTAATTTAAATCATAATCTGAAAAGTAATAAGTAACTATAAATGTAAAGGAGTAATTAGTGAAACCTCTCAAATGCAGTGGGGTAGGAGTATAAAGTAGCATACATTGGAAATACTCAAGTAAAGTCTCAAAATTGTACTTTAGTACAGCAGAGTATATGTAGCCTACTCTCCACCACCGCTTAATATACACAGAAAGGAGAGAAATGCACAAAAGCAAAGTTCATCTCTTGTCTTTTTCACATTGCGAGAGAGTTATTTGGGGAATTGTCCCTTTAAGGAGAGCCATCATAACTTTGGAGAATGGCATAACTTCTGCTCTGTGCAATGTGCGATATAAATACCAGCAGCGTGGCTTGTGAATGCATGTAAATACCTTCATGAATGCTAATAGCACATTTACAATACAAAGCAGCGCGTTCAAGAAGGTGAAGGAGCTAGAACATAATGCGTTTGCTACATAACAGATGGTTGCATCGGGCTGTAAATTTCCTCACACAAGGCCAGCATCTCTGCCATCATGTGACCCAGCCGGCGTGCAGAATGGGGAGAGGGAAGATGGAGGAGGATGAAGTCAAGGATGAGCGTGCTCCTCGCTCGGTTTAGGCCAAGCTGTGATTGGTGGGCTCTAGTTCAACAGTGTTGTTTGTTGCTGCGGTGAAGCGATAATCAATGCCTGTCTATCAGCATGAGGGAGAGAATTTCTGAGGCCCAGTGGGGGAAGAAAGTGTTGTGAAGAGCAGCTGTCAGGGATAGTGTTCAGTGTGAAATGGCAGCAAAGGTCACAAGCTTTCATTCATGGGAAACAAGTCACAGTTGCTTCCTTTTTAACCCAGACCTTGAAGTTGATGATGAAAGTAAGCAGAGTTTCTCATGTCATGATTGCAGACATGAAAGAAGAAAAGAACTCACCTTGTCTTTCGCTGCGAACAGAACACACAATATTTCATTCGAAGCCGCCTCCGCAGCACAACTACTCCATTGTGTTTCACTTTCTGAGTTGATTCTTGATTCAATGAACTAAAATGAGATGAGACACATTCATTCCCACAGGACAGGACAAAGGCTCTCCAGAGTAGAATCATGGACTGGAGCAGGAAAGAAAATCCTCATGCATCAAGGTTGATTTCCTTTTTTTTTTTTACCTACAATGGCATTACGGAGCCAGGGAAGTGGTAATTTTCCAAGAAAAAACTCTGAATTTCAAATAGAAGTGGTACATTCCCAAAACATTTTTTGGGAGATTCTCCAAGATTAAAGTTGTAAATGTAAATGTTTATGTAAAATTCCTACAAAAAAAATTGAAAATCTAAAAAATCCTATTAGGTCAGACCAGGTAAAATTTCTGTAGTACTTTCAACATGACACAAGTCTGGACCAACCGAGTAGGTGGCTAAGAACCTATGCCAACTTCATCCGTGAAAGTATATAAATCCAACGAAATACTTTGCGGACAGCGTAATGTCTTATCATTCCAGGCTTGTGCTCTGTCAGACACATGATTGTCAGATTATGAAAACATTTAACCTCCTCGATATCACTTTTCAACCCCTCGATGTTGTCTAGCACTCTTTCTCCCGCTCCAAGTGCTAAATATCACACAAGCGTTGTAGCTCTATAGGTAGCTGCTCTTTCATGTCTGAATACGCCATTACTGAACATTTACGCAACAGACACCTGTACATGTTCGTCTGAATGGAAACAAATATATAACTTAAACAAATGAAGCCAGCGATGTTACGCATTCAACGTCTGAAAAGAGCTTTGGTTTGTTCACCGCTCATTTCTATTCCGCACAGCGCCGCGTGACCTGCTTTTCTTCATGATACACACGTTGCTCTCAGTGTTTTAGCGCTCGATGAACGCACATACAATGTAGCGTTAATGGGTTTGTGAGTGCTGTTTTAATTTCCCATGTGGAGGCCGGGGGAGCCCGTCCTCCTGACCCTGGCATGTGTCGGATAGCCCTTCCAGAGCTCAGCAGAGAAAAACGGCCTTATTAGCCCAGTTCATTAAAATCATTAATAGTCATGAAATGAGAGGCACCAGAGTCCAAAAGGCTTAATGCTCCATCCATATTAATTAGACGCCCACAAATCGGAAGTGAGGGAAACCGGGGCTGCTGCAGCACATACAAACATGCACACGCATACACACATTTAAGCAACCTGCCTACTGTGGCGTAACCTCGTCACACCCCTCGCCCTCCCCTCCCCCCCCGACTGTCACCGCCGCTACCCTCCTGTTACTGCTCCCGATTAAATTCCGTTTTAATTAAAACTGATCACATTAAGAAACTGATGTGGTTAATTAACTGGACTCTGGTGGAAGTGGCTTCCTCTACATCTGACGGCTGCATTGTAAAACACTTCCCGTTGAGGGGAGCAGCGCTGCATGTAATACGGCCACCACTGGCACCCCCACTGTCTTCCACCCTCGCTCCCCTCCCCCTCTTCACACTATCTTAATTTCTCTTTAAATTCACCACAAAACTCATCCGTTTTAACAGGTAATTTGGACTCATTTTCAGGCTTCAAGACAACCGGATGTCTCCAAGCGCTGCTATTTCTCTTGTTTAAGGAATTTTTTAGATATGTCAGTATCTTTAATACTCAATATGGCTCTTTAGTAACGTCTAGTGGCAGCTGTAGTAAGCTACAGTTGTAAAATGCGTGTCCTACTGCACAAACCACCAAATTGTATGTTGTATGGTGGACTGACATATTTTCTAACTTAACTTATATATAACTTATATCTCGTACTAGCCGTTACTGACTTTAAAGATACAATTATCTGCCTAACAAATACAATCGTAGTTGTCCATCAGTGTTGAAGTGTTCAGTAAGATTTTAGGGAATGTAAAACAAGTGCACAACACACGTGGGTAGTTCAGGGAGCCTGGAAATTAGGACCTTTTTCCAGCAATTACACGGAGCCCATTGGTAGTTTCCAGGACAGGACAAAGGAGAGTTTTCCCTGTAAATAAAAAGAGGCAATGTGTAGCTTGTGGGACCTGAAAATGTGGAGTTTTCTCTCCAAATATACTGAGTAATTTGGAGAACCTGGAAGTGTGACGTTTTGGCAGTAAATACTCATGTGTTTTTCCTGTTAAGAAAGTTTTAATTCTTTGTGACCATTAATGTTATACTACCGTGACTTCCACTGATCTACAGTATTTGAAAAAAATCATGGTGCCAGGAAAATACTGCTGATTGTACCTTTAAATGAGATAGAATGTCGCACGATATTCTGAATATCATTAGATGTTAGATTCTTTATGGGACTGAAAGATGATTTTTTCCCCCCCCAGTGTTGGCTTCACACCTCCCTGCTTTCCCTTCTTGGTCTTTTATGGATGCTTTTAATTTTTCATGCTCCATCCTTTTTCACCGTCCACACTCCACTCTTCTTCTCCCTTTTCCTCTCCCCTTTCCCGCTTTTTTTCTTCCCTGTCCTTCCTCCTCTTTGTCCCCCCCCCCCCACCCCCATCACTGCCTCCCTGTCTTTCTCGCTGGCCTCCGACCACACGGCGCTCTTGCTAGCAGTTAGAAGTTATGGTTTGTGGCTGGTGAGCTGACAGCGCTACAGCAGAGGGCGAGATAAGGCTGTGACCTCTCTGGCCGGAGAGGATGAGATGAATACATTTACTGTGTGTGATGGGAGGCTGGGGCAGGGGGGAGAGGAGAGGGAGGAGGAGGGGAGCCAGTGTGAGCCGTCCCTGGGTGCCTGGCCCCCACAACTAAATCTGCTGCTGTATCCCTTCAGACAGCAAGGATGGGGAGGAGGAAAGGGGGATGGGTTTGGTGGTTAGGGTTTGTGTGTGTGTGTGTGTGTGTGTGTGTGTGTGTGTGTGTGTGTGTGTGTGTGTGTGTGTGTGTATATATATGAGTGTGTGTATCGTCTCGTCTTTTTCCCCAAGGCCTGATATCGGATGATGTCCCAAAATCAAGGCCTCCTGTCATGAGGCCACGATTCATCACCCTGAGTGTGTGTGTATGTATGTGTGTGTGTGTGTGTGAAAGAGAGAGCGAAAGTATCTGTGAGCAGAGTGTACTGTGCGAGTGTGTGTGCGTGTGTGCGTGCGTGCGTGTGTGTCCTTTATAGTTTGCTTCTCATTTGCATTTCTTAATTTTTTTTGCGCAAACATGCTGTAAGCCCGTCTTAGAATTTACTTTTGTAACACTTAAAAAAAACACTTATAGGACAGAAAAAATGTGATAAATACTTCTGTATACTGTCATGTTTTTGAGATTTTACCTGGAGGAGTAAAGGAGAGGAAACGCGGCGTGTAATGTACTACAACTGAACGAGAATGAAGAGCAACAGATGCATTGTTCTGAAGACGGAAAATGAGCTAACTGAAAAGGAAACTGTGGTTTTCTCCCTAAAGAACAGAACTAATGGTTTTAGCATTATTTTGTCCATTAATTGCAAACTGCATGTCCTTTACATTTCTGCTGATCATTTTTAAATACATAGCAGCTGCATTTGACTGGTGTTAGTTCATTTTTGCACACAATTAAAGTCTTTGCTCAGACTTGAAACTTGCTTGGGAAACAGTCGACAAACCACCAGGGAACATTTCTCCTTAAAGGAACATTCAAGGAAACCAAAGCATTAAAAGTCGACAGCATTGCACTGATAATTTATCTTTGTTGAAACACCATACCAGGAAGACATTCAGGATTTATAATGAATGGGCTAAAACATGTTAAACTGCCAATATGTTGTGTGGACGTAAAAATGAAAGATGAAAGAACTACAAATCATGGTTTTGTTAACCAATTTCTGAATTCAAGCTGTGAAGTTTCAGATTTGTGGGTGCATTTTTTCTAACATTCCAGGATGCCATTGGTTTCCAATCATTGGGATCCTTTTTTTACAATACATTTTAACTCTTGAAGAAGCCTTGAAAAAGGTCTTTAATCAAAAGCTTGCTTATTAAAAATACTTTTTGCACAGATTTGAGCGTGCGGATGCTCTTTTTTTCATTAACCTTATAACCCATTATAAAAGATGCATCATCTAAACTGGTTTTCAATAATGACAAAGTCAACATGTCTAGTTTTTCACAAGAAACAAGTAAAGATTAAAGTAAAGTCAGACATAAAATACAATATTTCTTAGGTATTGACCCCTCATGTTCATCTTGGATACCCCCAGATTAGGAACCAAGCAATTAGCAAACTACTGAAGCTTGCTTGAACATAAAGTCTGCATTCATTCTGACGTAATTCTGTTAAAGTGAAGATTAATTTGAAAAGTCTGCGACACTTTACCTGGTAACACATTTATTTAATTTTAGATGGAAATAAATGAAAAATTCAGCAGATTGTTGAAAGCTAAATAAAAATTTCTCAAACGCAGCGGCGTGTTTGCCAGATGTTTAGTTGTGATGTTAGATAAATGTATTTTTCAGTATAGGAACTAGAACATGCACAACCGCAGGTACAGGGTTTTCTTTTTGTCTTTATACGAGTGTGTGTGTTTGTGTTTCTCTCTTGAATTGTGTGCGTGTCCACCAAGGGCATCATTTATCCAGCAGCCCAGAGGCAAAAACAACCTGCTGCCAGTATTGATGGTTGGTCCTGCAGCACCTGTGTGGATTGGGTTCAGAGGTCACCAGTCACAGGCAATCAGGAGTAAATGGAGCCTGTGTAACACTAGACAAACGGCTAAGAGCTTCAGAACAAAGCCAAGGCCGCCGTCCTGTGTGTGTGTGTGTGTGTGTGTGTGTGTGTGTGTGAGTGTTTGTGTGTGTGTTTGTGTGTATTACTACAATACTCAGACTCCCCTTATTTCAATCAACCTTAGCCGCTGTAACAGGATTAATTCTTGTTTATTTCCAAGTGTTTGACCTCCCTGATGATCTCTTTATCTTTAATTCTCCTTATGACTGCAAACCTCACCAAAAAAAGTCCCATCTTTTTTTATTTCTAACTAAATAAAACGACTGCCGGGTGAGCCACTCAGCAGCCAAAACACATTTCCAATCCTTTGATCCCCTTAGTAAGGTTTAACACTCTCGGCTCCTACAGTCAGCCTCGTCCCCTGCTCATCCGCAGACTAATCCAACGCTGTTTTATTGTCTTATTGACTCTCTGAGCCTGAATGCCAAAAATCATAACAGCTTGTGGGAAGCATCACGAAGGCAAGCTGACGAATTCGGCATTCGGGGGAGGGCGGAGACGAGGGGGCGGGGGGGGGGGGGGGGGGGGGGGGGGGGGGGGGGGGGGGGGGGGGGGGGGGGGGGGGGGGGGGGGGGGGGGGGGGGGGGTGGCTCGCTCGAGGAGGAAGACACATATCAAAGAGGTATTAAACGCACCGATCCGTCGTGCCTTAACTCACTCTTACATCATCATAAAACATCATCCAATTTACCAGCACTGTCACCATAAGACATTTGCATAATGCAGCGTCTTCACTATGTTAATTCTCCCTCAACTCAGCCATATGCAGGGACTCTTTTTCTTTTTTGTTGTTTGGACTAATTCTACCTCTTTTTTGTGTGTAAATGAGTGAGTTACACCATACTAGCATGCCGATGACTGTGAAAGATTATGGAGGTAAATGATGCTCTCCAAAGCCCTCCAAGCTCTCCATACAGCGGTGCAGCGATACCGCAGGGTATCACAGGAAGAGCAATAGAAACACATTACAGCTGAAATCACATTGCTACTGAGGGGTGTAAGTTACCGGGGAAATGGATGGAGCACACAGGGGGAGAGGTAGTGCTGGGGGTGCGGGTGGAGGAGGTGAGGCTCAGCCGCTCTACAATCTGCTTTGACACACTGCTCTTTTTTTAATTTTCTGGCTGTGTGAAATATGGAAGATGACTTGATTAAATTCTGCCTCGGCTGGATTCTGATGCAAAGCAGCGCACACTGACTGGCTGTGATCCTGCGTCCGGTGCCTAGTAAGTTCAAGTGTGTAAAAGGGAGAAATGCTCCTTCAGACTCTCAGACACCGTTTTATATCATCAATCTGTGGCTTTCAGTGACGAGCAGGAGGCTTTTAGCCAAGCTAAGGTAATGGCTCCTGTCCACCACTTAAGTCCAGACTGAAATATCTCCACAACTATTTGATGGATTGCCAATACATTTTGTACAGACATTCATGTTCCCAAGAGGATGTACCTTACTAACTTTTCCTCTTCCAGTGGCACCATGTGGTTGACTTCTGTGGTTTTGAGTGAGTAGCCCAACGAGTATTGGATGGATTTTCATTAAATGTGTGACTTAAATTCAAGTTCACTTAGGGATGATTTGAAAAAACTTTAACGGTCCTTTGTCTTTTCCTCTAATGCCACTATCAGGTCAAAAACGTACTTTCATTTATGACTGTATACCTGCAAAACTAACGACATCCCATCAGCATTAGCTTTACTGAGAGTTTATTGCTAATTAGCATATTTTAACATATATATTAACACGCCAACAGGGTAAACTATATTCATTACCGAGACAAACGCTTCATGTACAGCCACAGAGAGCTGCTAGCATAGTTGTAGACTATAAATGGTATTGAACTAGGTAGTGATATTGATGGAGGTTTTTATCAAAGCTAAAACTATGGACACCTCAAAAGTAAAATGGTATATTAATCGCAGCCCGGTTTCCCTGGGAAACATGTGCAGCTCATGATTTACATCCAATGCCACATTTCAGTGCCGATAAGGAATGTAGAGCGGCGGAAACCAAGGGTGGAGACGTTGTGAGATTGAATAGACTGTAATGTGTAATGTAAAAGATGTCACACGAAGAGACGAACCCAGAGAGAATTATCAATTAGCAGATCCTCTTGACATTTTAATGTCTTTTATGTTATTGTTTTGGTTTTTACGGCACACAAATGTACTGTTTTGGTTCAGTCTCACTGCTCTCATCAACCTTGTTTACAGCAACAGCAGGCAACTGTTTTCAGTGACAAGGCTCTGATGAACCCACTGTACGCTCCACTGCCCAGCACAAAACAGCAGACAAAGTTAACAACTAACTGATGTACATAGTGGAGCATTTAGCAGCTGAAGAGCCAGATGTTTTCTGGAGAAAGGAGAGAGAATATTGGACCTACGTTCATCAGGTGGACACAAACACAACTCCGAAATGAATGTTGACGTTGCTTCCTATCTGCTGGATGTATAAATAAGCCACTGTTTGGGTGACCTGACATATTTAAGCAGCTTTGAGATTTGGGACAGATTCTGTGCGTTGGAATGAGGTTGTCTACACCACATGGGCTTGCAGAGACTGACCCCTGGTGGGTCAATGAGGGAACACATTATATAAAACTCAATTTTCCAGTGCTTGTGCAGATATATTTTGGTTTCTTGAGTGCCTACCAAACAACAAACTGCGAAATAAGACAACCCAGTCAATTTTTCGTGGGCTGCCTCAGTCACAAAACATGGGATTCAACAAGCCATTCAGATTTGACTCCTCTTCCTGTGTCATATGCAGGCTTGTTAGAATATGTATGGCGTCAGAAACCTGTAAAAGTATTCAAAAAGTCCTAACTTCTCTGTGGAAATACAAAACACAATGTAAAGAGTTTTTACAATAAGGTATATGTTTCTTACTACTTAATGTATCTTCTACTACTGTGTGTCTTGCATCAATTTGGACTATAAGAGGTTAATAACTACAAAGAGGTTATTGTTAGGGATGTTAAAGTGTCCCTTTAGATGAAGAAGAGGTCATGTTGCACACGATCTTTAACAGTGGTGCTCCTGGACTGAAACATTCTTCATGTTCAAGGATTGTAGTGCCATCTGCTGGAGAATCAGATTCATTACAGCAGCAGGTGGACTACTTTAAAGGACCATAACCACGGATATTTCATGTTTTATATGCATTACTGCCAGTCATTTCTAAAGCATGCTGGGGTGTCTGTGTTTTTAAATGCTGGGGGAGCCATTGATTCCCATTCATTCCAGTATGTTAATGAACTTGCAGTGACTTGAAACTATATAATCAATCACAATAAACGTCAGTTTTCATTTTTGTAAAAGGTGCATTATTGTTATGTGGTGGTGCAGTGCAGTTTTGCATTACCATGCTGTTTTGTGTACAATTTTTTTTCACACTTGTTTTATGAATATGAAAGAAGTAATGTTGTAAAGGATGTTTTTTTTGTGTGTGTGTTAACGAAATATGCATGTTATATCTTTTGATGTGATTTTGTGTCTTGTATTTCCATGTGGGATCAGTCAAATATTTGGCATGACATGGAAATAAAACCTTCTATAACTAAGTAGCCGTGCAACGATAACATACAGTGACTTTGAGAAGAAGTTGTCCTGCTGCCATGATGTTCCCTGGGACACATGAACTAAAGTGAGTAAGATTAAAGACTCTACAAGTTGATATTGATAATGAAATTAAGGGAACTATTTGTTGCCTAGAATACGCAATGCACACGTGTTTTTCGAAAATAGATAGAACAGGAATGATGAAAAAAGGTTTGTTGATATGTTAAAATCATGATTCTAGTTCCTCCTCTTTGAGTTCAGATGCCATATTATATTTGCAACCAGGCCTCTCTGCACACCTCCACAATAGTTTGCTCCTCCACATTAATAAACTTTACTCCTCGTGTTGCACACTAAACTGTAGCCTCAGCATGATGGTTTATGGCAGCAATCTGGCGACAACTGAATCTCTAAGATGTGCACTATTTCATTCGCTTCATAACTTTGAATGTTGCCTTTTTCTCTTCTCTTTCACAACTTTCTCCAGAGCTCAGTGGCCATTTTCTGCCCCCTAGGGGACACAGAACTGCTGTACATGCTGTTAACATGCTGCACATTAATAAACATCAAAGTCAGTCAATCAGTTTCATAAATGTCTTTATTATATTGAAATGTACGTCTTGCGCATCAATTGTATCTCCATACTTACATATTATTCTGTTGTAATGTATGCAAGTTTTGTTTTCTAAGAGCGTGCTGAGCTGTTGGACTGCAAATTAAAATGCAAAACTATTATCAGTAGTAAAAAAGGGAAGCTGTAATGAAAGCGCAAACCTTATATCTCCTCTTTTGATTGTTTTGTCCGAGGCACTCTCTTCTAAAATAACACATTTAATTGAATTACTAATGTGACACATGAAATTGCTCTTTTTTAAAAAATACATTCTCAGTGTTTTTAAGCTGTTGTTGTCTGTTAAACAGCTTATTAACAGAATGTCTAACAAAGATGGATGCATACTCTGCATTGATTAATAGTGTTTTTCCTCACGGGGCTAAAGAAACACAAATAATTTCACAGTGCAGCAGTAGAGAAATCCACATCCGTGTCTTTAGGTGATAAAAGGAGGAACAGAGGAGCAGAAGAAACCCAGTTCATCACGTTGTAATGATGCAGAGAGATTTAAAGAAGGATGATGAAGACGAGATTAGATCTGAACTAAATGAAGCAAGATTTCTTCTGAGGATTCTCTCACTCACACACACACACACACACTCACACACACACACACACACACACATACACACACACACACACACACACACACACACACACAAGCCTGTATTTGTTTTCTGTTTGTTTTGTAAAAGTATTAGAGAAAATACTGCATTATGCAATAGCCAGCTCACAGACTTTTTGTTACAAAGACAAAAAGCCTGTATTTCAAACTTAGTGTATATGTAAAAGGGTATTTACCAGGCAGGGAGGGTCCGTTGGTTGTATAATGGGAAATGTAGGTTCTAGCGTTTTTGGAGCTTGACCCACATAGGGACCAACAGTCGGGATATCTGCCTCTACTGCTTCAGTTTGGCCATTCTTTTGTTTAATATGTCTCTTGTGAGTCCCCTTAAATGTATAGACGTGCAAAACCGCATCACTTTAGTACACCTTTAATATTAAAGCATTGATTGTTGGACCTTTAAAAAGCATTTTTACTAGGTTTTTAGGTGGCTGAGCCGCAGCTAGCAGCTAATGGTGCAAACAGTGTGGACAGTGCTGACAGAGCTTCTAGTGTTAACGTGGGGGGGAACCTGAGAGTGGCCGTTACGCTTTCGGGACAATACCGTCTGTCCGGACGGTGTTATCAGCGCTATCGCCGTATGAGAGCGATGCAGAGTGGTGGCCATTAGCTAGCCAGTGAGACCTACACACAGGGACTTACATGCACACGCGGTCAGACCAATATGTAAACAAAGCACAGAGAAGCTCAGATTCCAGCACACACAGAGGGAGTGTGACATCAGTTCATTACATTACATTACTTCACTATATCTTTACATAGCAAATAGTTGTTTGATGCTATAATAATGCTCTGACTAGAGTATAGAACCTTTAAAGGAAAATAATTAAATAATTAATTTCATTTGTATGCATATTATAGGTAGGCCTATGCTCTCCTCAGGTTTTCTCATTAATATTTTTAATTCTTTTTAATTTGGCTACTTTATTGTATTGTTCACTTCACCTAAAAGAGTAGCCTTCTCCATTATTATTCATTATTATTATTCGTATTGCAGTATTGCACTCCTATAACATGCCGGACTCACAAAGGACGGTTTAACAGAAAAGGTTCAAAAATCAATGCAGCAAAACCAGAGTTTGTAAAAACCTACCGCCTACATTACCCATAATGCAGTCCTATCGTAGTATTGGCTAATGTAGCATCCAGCCTGGAGCAGAGATGAGCAGCGGGCTACAGAAGTCCTTAACTCCACACCCTTAGGTGTTTTTCATGTTCAAACTTGAGGACAGTCATCAGACCTCACACAGCTGGAGACAAAGGCTTTTCACAACTTTTCTTACATATTTGATGTGTAAAATCGGTGAAGTTCCCCTTTAAGTGTCACTATAGTTAGTATTTTTATTGTTAAAAGGCTGTCCAGCACATATGCAATCCTTGTAAATGTTATGCATATAACTTTTTAATTTGTGAAAGACTTTAGTATTAATAGTAACCTATTATTATCTAAAACGGCCAGCCCTCACATCAGTCGTCATCTCCTGTAAACAGAGACGGTCATGTTGAAGGTCGTTTCCCCTTTAAAACATTTTTTTGCAGGCGTCGATGCTGTGAGGAGGGGAGGAGAGGGGGAGATAACTCAGTATGACATATGCACAGGCAGGAGAAACCACGCAGGGGAGACACACGTTTCCACCATGTAGACGCAGACTGGCACACAGACGCACTCGGCTTCATCTTCAAACTTGAAACCAGCATGTATCCTGCGCTGCTCTGACTCGAAACACGGGCTGACGTATTCGGATTTCTCTGCACAGATACAGCAAACATAAACGCAGGTAAGCTTGTCCCCCAGTTTTAAGACTCCTATCGCAGAGGTGAAGCGTCTCCTTTCCTCCCCGCATCAATTATTCACCCTGCGTCGAGGTTCTTTTACCGCGATGAACTTTTGATCTCGCAGCGTCAGGTTACATTGACAGTCATGATGTTTTGTTTCATAGATAGATTGGAGGAGTTAATCCCAGAGGTGTGTACGCCATGCAGCAGACTGCTGTAAACAAACAGAGCAGACATGCGGCGGGTTTTCAGCACCAAGGACAGAGCACCGGAGGCTGCTGCGTAGTTTGAAACCAGAAGCTTCTGCCAATGACAACACAGCTTCACTGTTTCCTCTGTGAAATACAAGGACGAATGTCAGTCTATCAGTGAGTGCATCTTCAAAGCTTCAAAGCCCAATTCTTAATCTCTTTTAGGAAGATCTGTGAGATTGCATTTTTTTCCCCCTTGTTTTCCCAGACACCACAGGGTATGTGGTGGGTGTATTCCTCTGTCTGACAGAAAGACTTGTCAACTCACAGTATACATAGCTTCCTTTTCACTTCTGCCAGGCAGAGAAAAGGAATAAAACAAATCTAAATGCCATTATCAATGTAAGAATGATTAGGTTTGAAGATCAGCCCAAAATCACCTCAAAGGGCTTCACAATCTGTACGGCATTTCCAATCATTAGACACTCACAAAAACCTTGGGAAGAGCACCAGACGATTGATCTTAATTTCCAGGACGGACAGACCAAAATAGCAAAATGACAATGTGGAAAATCAGGATGACAATACTCTGTTGATAGATGCAAACATATTTGAAGAATATGGATCCAGGGAGACGTCCAGAAACTTCCAGTTGCCACCAAACAGGCAAAGAACTATTAAGTTGAGCTCCTGAGGTGCTCCAGATTTGTACCACCATGGGGCTTCTGCATTATTTCTATTGACAAAAGTAGCTGCTCCGTCTCTGTCCTCCAGTACACGGGTCACTCTTGCAGAGTGAAAATTGACAAAAAATGGTTTTGAAATAAATGTAATTTATCCCTAGCCATCCAGATTTAGAATTTTTTTTTTTTTTTTTATACATCCAGGTTTTGGGATATCTGTGACAGAGAGTTGAGGTGAATGGAATTTCAATCAAAAAGATTTTACTGCCAAATCTTTCCAGAAACAATTTCCTTGTTACTCTGGATAACCCACAGACAGTTAGGAGTTTTCATTCAGACTCTGTCCAACAAGTATGTACAGTAAACGGTGGAGGCAGAAATGTCAAAGTCAGTAGTGAAGAAAACCAGCTGAAGTCAGTCCCCATTTTCTGTGAATATATTTTAATTTACTTGTGAGAAGCTTACATATGACATGCAAAATAAATGTTAAATGACACTGTTTTACAGGAGCAGAAAATGGCAGGCACAGACATGCTCTTCTTCACTTTGTGTATCGCCACAGTCTTCACCACCGGCCTCGGATGCCCTGAGCTCTGTACCTGCTCAGATAAATCCGTCCGCCATTTTGCTGAATGCTCCTACAAAGACTTAGCTGAGGTACCGGACGGTTTGCCTCCTAATGTGACGACTGTGAGTCTCTCCGCTAACAAGATCACTTTGATACCGTTGGGGAGCTTCGACAATGTCACCCGGGTGACGTCGCTGTGGATGGCCCACAATGAGATTGTCACCATCGAACAAGGGACCCTCACGCCTTTGGTCCATCTGCGTAACTTTGACATCAGCCACAATAGAATTGTAGACTTCCCTTGGGAGGATCTGCAGAACCTCACAGGCCTGCAGCTGTTGAAGATGAACCACAACGAGATGGTCCACCTGCCGAGGGACGCTTTCTCCAACCTCAAAGATCTGAGGTCCCTCCGACTCAACAATAACAAATTCATAACCATAGCTGATGGGACGTTTGATGGTTTGGTGTCTTTGTCCCACCTGCAGATTTATAAAAATCCTTTTGTATGCACCTGCTCCCTTGACTGGCTCAGAGACTGGATTACAAAGACCACCATCTCAGTCCCGGAGCAGAATTCGATCACTTGTGCAACTCCACAGAAACTTAGAGGGGAAATGATCGGAAAATTGCCTGAGTCAAAGTGCACAGGCACCAATGTGACAATACGAACCGGGCCAAATATTCACAACATGACTTTCTACGAGGGCAGTACGTTTGTCCTGACTTGTGAATTCACTGGAAATCCAAAGCCTCTGGTAATGTGGAATATTCACAGCAAAAGCCAGAGGCAAGAGCTGGCTTTGTCTTTTACTGAGGATGACTCAGCCGAATCAAATGAGGACTCTTTGCTGTCCTATAATCCTGTCAAAGTCTTTAATAACGGCACTCTTATCATTTCACACCTCAGGAAGGAAGATGGCGGCAACTACAGCTGTTCGGCCACAAACGAGTTTGGAAGAGCAGAGGATTCAGTGTTGGTGAAGGTGGTGGCTTTACCTAAACCAACACCCACAAAAGAAATGACCACAACACCTGCTTACACTAAAACGCAACCAACTATACACCAAACAACAGGCAAACCATCGTTCTTGGATTCGGTGCGTCTCTTTGATATAAAGAGAAAAGATATCATGAACGTCGTACCCACTTTCCCACCCACTGCAGAGATACAGTCTTCTGAGGAGGCAACAGCATATCCATCAAGTGCAAGTAAATGTGGCTTGACAACTAACACGAAATACATTTCTAGCCATGTCTTTAACGGGAGCCTGGACGATATTAAGCAGTACACATTTGACTTTGGTGTCATTGCATTAGGGGTGTCAGAAACAGAGGCAACAGTGCGACTCAATCCTCTTCTCATACCAAGAGACAGCAGCGCCAATCGGGCCTCCAACACCGACGCCACATCTGATGAGAGCTTCCACACTGACAGCGAAGAGCGTCATGACCTTTCAGATGTTGGTGAAAAAGTCTATTCAAATGGCTTGTATCTGTGCATCGCTGCCGACCACAAACACTCAGCTGTGCAGTGGTCGAGGATCAAAGACGGCGTCAACATGTATCTGTTCAGCGGCTTGCGCCCAGGCACCAACTACTCCCTGTGTCTGACCTACAGAGGGGAGGACTGTGAGGTCCAGGTGCTGTTCTCCACCAGGAGGAGGGTACCTAACCTGTTCATCATCATCTCTGTCAGCATCTGCCTCCTGACCGTGTCCACGGTGCCTCTCCTCGGAGCAACGTGCTTCCACCTGGTGTACAAATACCGCAGCAAGACCTACAAGCTGATCCTAAAGGCCAAAGACCAGTACCACATGGAGAGGAACCTCGGCGCCAACTTCCGCGCACCTCACACCGAGTCCCGGAGGAAGATTAATGGCAGCCAGCTGGACGAGGAGGAGGGGGAGACGGAGAGCGGAGACGGAGACGGAGAGAAAGAGGTGGACACAGAAGAAAGCATCATCACTGAGTCCTTTTCTTTGTCTCAGTGCAGGGGGAATTTAGATAACTGTGAGGTTGGGTCTGAGTATAGTGATAAGTTACCTTTGGGAGCTGAAGCAGTGAATATTACAAGCAATTACAAATATCCAAATCAGTAATTGTTGACATTATGTTGCCCGTGGGTAAAACAGGATTTTTCTTTCAGTTTGTGCCAACGGTTTTGGTCAACTTTAGCCTTGCAAAGGCAGCCTCGACATATTGCTTTCTTTCACAGATATGTGACAAGACTCAGAATACATTTATTTGCTTTACTTGCAGAGCTGCATCATTCAGTCGGTAGACAGGCTACCAGCTGCAAGGCTCCATCTAATAAAGGATTATCTTATCTTATCTTGTCAGTGGATGTTTTCCAGACAAACATTTTAGGGAAAGATGAACTAGGCCTGGACATGTTAAACTTGTTACCAACATTTTATTGTAGCTGGAAATATCTTGTTTTCCTCCTTTCAAAAATGCCAATTTACTGTGATGCATTCACGCACACTTCTGAAAAACAACTTACATAAAGTGAATCTGGATCCAGATCTGTACCAAAATAAACTTAGTGATAGACAATCAAGGGATGCACGAACCAGATATGTTAAAAGATTTAGGGAAGTGAAGTAGTTCATAAGAAACGTAGAAACTTTTCTTTTTAGATTAAGAAATCCCGTAAAGAAGAAATCTTTGGTCCGACTAGCTACCAAATTTCAGTTAAATCTGTTAAGAAATAATATTCCACTTAAATGATAGAAAAAGGAGAAATATAGAACCTCTTTGGCAGAGTTATAAGTAAGTTATAATGGTAAGTTAATTTCGCACATTACCCTGCTTTTTACACAGCTAGCTACTAAAGAAATCAATAACTTGACACAAAATATTGATTTGGAAATGATTTTATTGCTTCCACTAAAAGAAATTGTCCGCTCATTGTGTTTGGAAATCAGAACTGCGTCCATAGTAACGGTCTGTTTTTTCAAAGCAGCGGTCTGCTGTAAAGAAACAACGGACCGTAAAATGTCATAATTGACCAATCAGAATCAGTATGTAAAGGCTTATTATTGGGTTTTGTTTTTTTGTGCAAAACAGTGAAATATCAATGGCGCAGCTGAATAATAGTGTAGCAACATTCAGTTTGATTAGCTGGCATGACTTGCTAAAATGTTCTTGGAGACGAAAAATCGTCAACCCTGACATTAACAATAAATGGGTCCCAAATGATTTTTTTCAACAGAGCAAACACCTTGACAAGGGTTAGGGTTAGGGTTCTGTGGCAGAAAGAAATCTTACAAAATGTATCATTATAAACTAAACATGTTGCCTGTCTATTTATTAAGACCTTCTTTGTTAAAACATGTTCCGAATAAATGAGTAAAAAGAAGAGCACACACTGACTCGATGACTTTCTACATGTAGGTTTGACAACTAAAAAAGACGCTTTAGATCAAATGTAACAAAGCTTGTGTCA
Organism: Bovichtus variegatus; assembly: GCA_943593645.1. Taxonomy (NCBI): domain Eukaryota; kingdom Metazoa; phylum Chordata; class Actinopteri; order Perciformes; family Bovichtidae; genus Bovichtus; species Bovichtus variegatus. The sequence continues at coordinate 11,355,052 of CALSCE010009344.1, read as the reverse complement.
CATGTGACATGCATCGCAAACTGATTAGGAAATATGTCAAATAGATGTAAGCAGTAGTAAATGGGCTAGCTAACTAAAAAATACCAATATTATGCTTTAAACTACTTGCAGTAAATGTATACTGTCGTACTAGGAGTGCAGTAGCTTAAAAATACAGACACTTAAAGCTGGGGGAGGCAGTATAGTATATTATATAGTATTTTAGCACCATGAGGCAAATATTCCATATAGCCTCTCGGCATATTGTGACTCAAGTGGTCTGAGAGAAAACTACACTTCTGCGCGTCCTCTTGCCTCTGTTTTCAGGCTTTAGAAAATCTAGCCCTTGACAGGAGACTTTGGCCAATCACAGGTCACATCAGAGAGAGAGCGTTCCTATTCGCTGCTACAAATGCCGATGTGCGTTCACGTCCCTTCAGATGGTGGAAGCCTGAAACACGGGTGAAATATCCTGCAGGAGAAGTAGCTATGCCAGCATTGGAAACAACTGCCTACACTGCAAAGCAACCCAAATAAAGGCTGATTTATCAAAAAGAGAGTGTGACAATATCGGTGAATAGTTTCAGAGTTGAAGAGAAAATGTTGCTAACAGTTTGGTAATTGTATTGAATTACAATATGCTAAAAGGTTCTTATCGAATTTTTGCCTAATGATGCCCAAAAATAAACTCCCTTCCCGAGCTTTAATCCTCTCATAAGACTTTAAACGTTTATTAAAACTGTGTTGTTTCAAAGAGAAGAACATTGTGTCCCGCAGCTATGAGCTCTTCAGTTGTACTGTCAACGTTTCCTATGAAGATAAGTTTTCATGTTGAATAAAACTTGATGTTTTAAATAAGCTCTCTTTGTCGCTGCTAAAATGTGGACCAGGTAGTTCAATATTATCCACCAAGTCTACTGCGGTGTGTAACAGTACAAGCACTTCTGAGTGCCTATGTGAAGTTATTGCCTTGTTGTACCTGGGTCATGTGTCCATCCTGTCGTATTTCCCAGAGTGCCGTGTTAGAAGACCTGCATGTTGTCTGTTGTTGTGAGTCGCAGTATGCTGCGTCTTGGGTAAATATTCTTGACTGAAAGAGTAACTTTGTGTTTGTGTTTGTTTTTATTTTTGTTTTATTACCCTGTAATAAAGGAAGTAGAAGGATTTACCAAAGTGTTTAAATTCCCCTGACTAACTGTCCTCATCATGTGCCTCAATAAAGTTTTGACAAAGGAATATGTAATGTCTGTCTTTTTCTCTCAACACCTTCAGATTCAAAGTAAGTAGTTTGTTAGTAGCTATTTCCATGTTATCCCAAACATTTCAAACATTTGGCCCATCCCAAGTGGGAATACAATTCATCACTATATGTGTGTGTGTATATATATAACATCAAAAATATAACATGATATTTTCTCATAACACATATACTTTCAATACTCTCAATTTCTCCCAATTCAATGACAAAAGCAACATGTCCCATGTCCAGTACAGATTAACTGCAAATATATGAAGGACCAAAAGTTCAATCAAGGTAGGTAGTTCAATCAATCCATATTGTTATTGGATTGGATAATATATCGAATGAAAATAAAAGTAATGATAAATGCATTAAATAATAAACTAATTTATTTAAAACTAATGAGATGAAAAAAAAGAGGGATTTAACAAAAACTAAATCATTAAGAAATTGATCAAATGATATTTAGTTACAGAACATGTGTACGATTATCATGGGACTCATACACAGTTCACACTATTCAATGATAGAGCAATGCTTTTTGATGCATTTATACATTTTATTTTATTTTATTATGATTTGAAATGGGATATACAGTAGATGAAGTCACAAATTAAACAGCATAACTGTACTTTGTATTTGAGCCCAAGCAGTCATTTGTTAAATGTTAAGAAAAAAGTATTTTCGTAGGCCTATATATGCATTAAAATAGCATCAAGGAAATGCAACAGAAAAGTATAAACTGTCTATGTGCAATGTGATTAACCACAATATCTCATCATATAATTCATCCCATTATAATTGCAAAGTTGAGATAGAAGTAGAAACTGTTGCACACACAAACTTCTAACAAATATTTAGATATTACATAATACTGTAATTAGTAGCATATAAACCAGGTTACAATGGAGTTTGTTGTTGTTCTCATATGAAATTCTTCCAGTTTTGTCGATTTTTATGGCTTTAGATCTATAGGCAGAAATGTAATATAATATTAATAACTATGTTTTTATTGTGTGTAATCACCAGAAACAAAGTATTGTTGTGTATTTGTTATCTTAGAATGAGCCCTTTATATCTACAATGGGACCATGTCTTCTTCCACGGAGTCCGCCATGGATCTCAACCATGTTTCTACAGTAACCCAGAATGATCAAAAACTCTGGCTTCACATTTCTACATTAACTAAAGGCCACCGTATTCCTCCGATATGCTTATAAATCTGCCAGCCATCAAAAAACTGCCAGCCATCAAAAAACTGCCAGCCAT
>CALSCE010009344.1:11326027-11352554 GCA_943593645.1 Bovichtus variegatus | reverse complement strand
AACTGCCAGCCATCAAAAAACTGCCAGCCATCAAAAAACTGCCAGCCGTCGCCTGAATTGTATTGCTTCTAAAGTTGTTCTATGTTAAGGATGGCCTCTGAGGGAGGCGAAGGACCTATAAGATACTACGGTGTTACCATGGTTTTGCACTCAGCGGCACGTTACGTTACAGTCTTGTAAAGGGAGGGCAGAGCAGAGGGTGTTCAGTTGGTTGCAATCTGCAACAGCAATGCTGGATGCCGCCAGATCCTACACACTGTCCCTTTAAATGAGAAATGTCATAGTTTCTAACTCGGTTGATAAATTTACATTCCCCTCGAACATCATTGGACTGACTCAGAAAAAAAGAAAAAAGGGCCACTTAGTAAACTGCTTACAGATTGAGAACCAACATATTATGACATAACTGCATCAATCCAAGCAAAAATGTACAGTGACCTCTCATTGAGTCCCTGCCACTGGCACTGAACATTGTGCACGTCGATATATAATTACTAAAAGACCTTAACAGTTCTACACAAGTACAAGTATGGTCATATTGTCATTAATATTATTGTCAGAGCTTCGGGGATCTCATATTAGTAGTGACATTGTGTTTCTATGTCTTTAATTGTGTGAAACAATTGTTTTTGGGGACCTTGAGGATCAGGGGCCAAAAGTCATCTATCGCACACAAGGCGTGATAGGTTGGTGATCCAGGCTTGCAGGGCTTACCCAAGCAATTTGTAATGAAGGACAAATATCAAAGGTGTGGAGAAAAAGCAGATACAAAGCAGAACAATGATACTATGGCAACAACAAACATGCTGTTGGCTTTGAGTTTGCCACCATCTTCCTGAATACCTTCATTAAACACTCTTTGGATAAGCCCTGATGTTTTACTTCATTCTTGTGTCATCATCTGGACCATGTAAAAATCTAGCATCAAGTCAATAACAGAGGCAGTATACTCCAAATAAGATCACACTGTACGTGTTCACACACAAAAACACAATGGCAGGCTTGCAAACAAAAAACAGCTCTTGGCATTGATCACCAAGCCCAGCATCAAAATCTTTCCTTAATCTTGACCAAGCGTTTTAGTTGCCTAACTCTAGCCATGATTTAGATATAGTTTATGTGTCATTACAACGACATTTGTACATTCCCTAACCTCAACCATACCATAGTTGCCGTGTGTAGATATTGTAGAAAGCGAGAAATTAAAAAAAAGTTGCCATTAGATGTGAAGAATTTATTGCAGGCCATGTTTTTTTATACAAGTTCAAGTATAACTATATTTAGCGGCATACTTGCTGATACGATTTTGCTTGGAGTGTACTGCCAACCACACAATACAGATTAGGGATCTCAATCAGTTTTATCTTGGTTTGTCGGGGTTTCAGTGGACTGGACCGGCTCGGCTTCAGGCTTGCCGAACTCCTTCTTGCTGCCTTTCTTGGAGCTGCTGTTGGGGGTCCCGTTCAGGACGCTCTCCGAGTTCTGCAGTGTCTGGAAGTGCTTCCTGGAGCCCAGCAGGGATGGGTTGTTGACCAGCGTGTACAGCAGTTGCCAGCGAGAGTGAATCCTCCGACGGCTGGTAGCCTTGTTCAGCCTATTCTCCTGAATCCCTGAAAGCATGGAGGAGCAGGCTGTCAGGGCAGAATGAGACACCAGACTGAGGGATGAATTAATGTACTGCATGTCGCTGTAAAGGTGTATGTATGCTTTGAAAATCTTGTAACTCCAATCATAGTAATTTTGATGTTTTATAAACAGTTGAAAGAGTAATCTGGGAAACCCATAAGAACTCTATGCAGGGTTAAAAAAAAAGGATATTATATTGGGAATGGATGTTGAAGGGTTAGAAATGTACAGTACTAAATCATCAGCATACAATAACACTTTATGTTCCTGGTTTTCTTTAACAATGAACATCCTCAGAGGTGCATTACAGTGGCTATAGACCTTTGGTCTAGTTAATATTCAGTACTGGAATTCAATACATTTTAAAATAAATCTATGAAGCACAGGTAAAATGTAAAGCTTATTTAATTTACATGTACAGTATGTGAGGATATATATTTTGTGTGTGTAGTTCAAGGTCTTTACCTTCCTCTGCGTCTCTTATTTTCTGTCCAGCTCTGCCACCCTCGACCATCATGTCCAGCAGCACCCCACAGAAAGCCTTCATCACCGGGTGTGACTGGCTGACCTCAACCTTCAGGAAGTGGGCGTAGTATCGATAGGCTGGAAAGCATCAAAGGTCACAGAGCTTGGCTTAAAACTTCCAGACTGAGGCCATGGACCATGAATATCTTCAAGTCTCTGCCTACACATTTTCATTAAATATGTAACTTTTAGTTTCTCTTTAAAAATAATGTTGCTGTTTTTTCATCTTGTTATTCTGATAAACAAATCTGAAAAGTACAAAACTAGTAAAAAAAAGTTACTAACAAGTACTGTCTGAGGCTTGATGTATCTTATTCCTCAATGCCATATGATTCCATTGTTATATTATATTATATATGGATAAAGGTTGATACCTGGGTCGTAGGACTCTGCAGTGCGGTGCAGCAGACTGATGTCAATACGACCAAGATGGACAATGTTGTACAAAGCTGTTATCACCATTCTCCATATTGCGGCTATCAGTCCCATCACAGTGTTGATCAGGAACAGCAGGTAAGTCAGGAGGAACAGACTCTCTCTGGAAATCACCACAAAATATTTCAGAAAAGATGAAGATTTTCATTTTCTTTATACAGGTAAAGGGGAACACCGCCACTGAAACTTCTCCGTGAGCGAGACTTGGTTAGACACAATAACAAACAGACCGGATCAAGCGATAGGTGAAGAAAAACGTTTTTTTCCCCTCTGTTGGCTCCTCCATATTGTTGTCAGGCACTTATAATTACAACCTGAGGTGTCAATGGCAAAAACAAGCACTTTAAGTGGACGTACATTGACGATGCGTAATAGACCAGATGATTACATTGCAGCCCGTTTTACGGCAGCCGGCTGCAGCGCTCTCGCTCAATACTGGAACACTTTTAATACATTTTGTCTCCATTAGTCACTTAGAAACAAAAACATGGAACTATGAAAATAGGGTCCAGGTTGAAAAATACCGAAGTTACCCTTAAGTTGCCTAATCAACACACTATACATACTACATTCATGAGTTTCACATACCTGTTGTTCAAGTCTCTCGTAACACCTTCTTTTTTTATGAAAGCAAACTTAGCAGTCACATGTTGAAGCACTGTAACCAGGATCAGTGTGACCCAGCCCGGCCTGAGACATCACAAAGAAGGAAATCATTTTTTTTAAATGTATTCTCTGTTTTGACCATTTATCATAACATTTAAAAAAGGAGCTAAATGAAATGTCGCTGACTCACCATGACTTTCCGGCAATTTCGAAGACCATGATATTACGACCGTAGAAAATAGGGATAATGATCAAAAACACCAGGAACAAGAAGCAGATGAAAAACACGATAGTCTGAATAACCATACCTGCCAACACAACACAGAAACAGGACATTTTTTAAACACATTTCCGAAAGGTTTTATCTATTTTAGTTTTCTCCAAAGTATTTTAAAAAATGATTTATTATGTGACAATATGAGGAATCGACTCTCTTACTTCACTCTTGCTTTCTAGCATTATTAAAGGATACGTATATTATTAACAAATCATGAGTAAAGACCAGAGCCTGGCGCTGCCTACTACCTATTTAAAAACGGATCCGAAATATAAGTTAAGGGAATAGTGCATTTGTTGGGGACTATTTTCAGCGGCAGATTAATCCACATTTGGTGTTCTCGTGAGTATTTGTGGAAGCAGGACGGTGTGTGTGGGATTGATTCAAAATTAACTACAGTGTGTGTGTTCATGGTAATGAAGGAACATGCCGCCCAGCAACAGTGAGGCTCATTGATGTGTTTTTAATAGTGTTGGACAACAATGGAAGTCTGTGTCACAGAAGAAGAAGCGTTCAGGTTTTAGATCCATACAGCACATTCAGAAAATATTCAGACCATTTCACTTTTTCCACATTTTGTTATGTTACAGCCTTTAAATGTATTTATCTACTCTCAATACCCTGGCTTAGGTGCCTCCCTTTTCTCTTGATCATCTTTGAGATGATTCTAGACCTTGATTGGAGTCCATCTGTGGCAGATTCAAATGTTTGGACAAGATTTGGAAAGGCATACACACCTGTCCAGATAAGGTTTCACAGCTGACAATGTATACCAGAGCAAAATCAAAGCCACAAGTGTAGATTAATGAGAGAAAAAAACTTTATCATGAGGCTGCAATGTAACAAAATGTGGAAAAAGTGAAGGGGTATCTGAATTCACTGTACAATATCCTTTTGATTGATCTTACTAACAGCACTTTCTAGTAGGATTAATTCATTGTTGGTGTTCTTCTCTCTCTTTGCTGACAATAAAAAAAATATTGAATTTTATCAGAATTTTCCTTCAATAAGGTACAAATCAGTAATGATTTTTCCCGTGTATTTGAGCTTTACCGACGCTGACGATCGCAGCCTGGTATCCGGTCAAGCCCATCCAACAGACAATACCAGGTATCGATGGACGGATGGTCTTCTGGCTGTTATAAACGCTGTAAACGTCTCCCTTATACAGTCCTTTCAGGTTTGACCTGAAACAAATGAAAACCAGTGTTGCCTTAGGTTAAAACAGGAAGGCATGGGAATCTAATCTCAAGAGTAACAAAGCAACAGGGAGGTGATGATGGACATGAAACTCCAGACTGATTCATCAGAACAAACCATGAAACACTGTTCTGAAATTAAATTGATTCACAAAGTCCCCGAGAGCATTTCATGGGGGAACATCCAATCAAAGAGCTTAAAATTCTGTTACTATGTGAGAGATATTTTTCTCAATATTTGCTGGAGACCAAAGCAGAGCAAAAACATCAGCCTGGTCTCCTAAAAACACAAGTTTCCATACAACAAAACTGCTTTCACCATATCAATTCATAAGCTGATAATACAGTATTTCAATAGTGTGTTTACAGCTTGTATCACTGCCACCAAGTGGCAAGAAAATCAACTGAATCTGCTTTAATAAAAATATATTCTTCTTCGGTTTATTCTTCAAACAGTTTGAACTAAGGTCTCGCCCCTATATATATGTATATAGCTAATGATAATAGATAAACCCCAAGGTTTTACTGCACGTACCTGTGAAGTATCATGGACCTCATGAGCATGATGAGGCTGACCAAACAAGACAGGGTCATTGCACAGAGGTAGCACACTGACAAACAACATGGTGGCAAAGAAAAACAAAATGAGCCGCTTATTTTATAACAATACACTCCCTGAAAAGCCACAAAGCTAGTAGACACACATACCTTCCAGCAACCAAGTGTAGAAGGTTACAATTTTTACGACCTCCATCCTGTCGTCTGACAGGACGATCCCAAACCCCAGCAACAGAAAGGCAATGTTTTCATCAATACCAGCACGGACAATATGGAGAGTGGGCACCACCAGGACAACTAGCAGCAACGCAACCTGAAAGATAAACACAACCACTTTCACACAATTATTTTATGCTCCGCAAAGGCAAACAGCAGTAACGACATTATGTCTGATTTTATAGATGAAAGGTCATGACGATGGTCTGAGGAAGACTTACGTGATATATCGCCACAAGGGCAACAAATGCTGATACAGCCAGTTTTAGTGGAAAGCGAAACACTGAAAGACAAAACAGCTCACAGTCACTTCTGTCACATTGGACCTTATTTCAGTCACAGACCAGACCAGAGATTTACCATTACTGCATCAATTCAAAGCTTTAACTTTAGAGACAAAATGTTTTGATGCTAATGTGAAGTGTGACATAAATACAACATTTCTTAAAGGAATAAAAGCTCTTCTTGTACGAGTGCACACACCTTTTTCTGGTATATAAATGTAACTCTTAGGCACCGCCAGTATTCTCTCTGCAAGCGTTGGTTTGTCTGTAGATGAAGAGCTGCAATATATATAAACATAGAGAACAAATGATGTTAGCCACATGCAGTATGAGTGCTCATCCTTCAAATTTTAGGCAAGATGACTTCTGTACCTTATTTTTACGACAGCGTATTGGGGACATTGTAAATAAAAAATTAAAAAGTCTTTAAATACGGAGCTGGGGGAGTGAGAAAAAAAAGGTGGACCCAACCTTGGAAAGTGAAGCGATGTTGTTCCTTGACAAAAAAAAACACTATTTGAGTTTGTTCTCGCAATTGTATGACTTTATGATCTCAGATAAGATTCAAAAAAATGTTTTGTAAATCTACGACTTTAATCTTGGAAATTCTGAGTTTTCTCTCTGAATATTACACCCTCCCCCAGCTTCACAAATATTTTGTATTACTTACGCCATTGTATATTTAATTATTTATATTTTCCAAAAATCTTTTTTTAAATCTACGTATCTACTACTTTTACTATTATTATTATTATTATTATTTGTCCTTTGTGTTCTTTCCTACTTATTCTTTATGGAAATGTCATGTCCTAACAGAACTCAATGTGTAATAAAGGTACTGTACATGGTATTTTCATATACTATATTAATGATGTGATGGATGTCTGGTTTTGGTTGTTATGTTCTGTGTAGCATGTGTTTTTAAATAAAGTTTGAAGGGGAAAAAAACATATTATTGCTTTCTCTCCTTTCACCTGGCACTTGAGGATTTCTTCTTGAGAAGTGACTTCACATAGTTGGTGTAGTAACAGCTGTCGAGGTCCTGTGAACAAAACATCATATCATCACTTGATGAGTCGCTGTATGAGAGGATGATGTTAGTCACAGGAAAATGTTAATGTTACTCTTAAAGTTCATCACAATTGTTTTGTTCTGTGTGATTTGGGGAATTGACGCTTCAATTGATGTTTGGTTGAAAACATGACATGATACGAAAATCATTCTTAATGGATGAGCGATACCAATTAGTATTTAACAAGAATAAATAAAAATATAAGAACAATCTGAAAGTAAAATAAAAGATTAGGGACTGAATGTGCTGGTTTTCCTGTTTATTTTTGTTATTCTCAGCACAGGGATTCTTCAAAGTCATTAACCAATACTGCAGAGAGATTAAACCTGCTGTTAAAACAAAAACTCTGTTGTAATAATATGTTTGAAAGGGAGAAATTATCACCACCTTCGTCATAATCTGCTCAAGGACGCTGAGTTAAACCCACTCTGTTCTGCACAAGCTGCTTACAGTAATCATGGTTATGTTTTACATAGTTGAAATTCATGTTTCTTTCTTCAGTTGCACCAGAGACAGCCTGGGATTAGTTTACATATTGGTATTTACACATATATCATAAGGCAGAACAATTGTTTTACTAGAGGACAAATGGTGCTTTTGTATTGGCTGGACTTTGCTCACCTCGTCAGTCTTTGGTCCTTTGACAAACAGGAAAGGAAACTGGACACAGAGATATGCAAGGCAGGCCAACTGGGGCAGACTTGCAAGCAAAGCGTAGTACTTATAGATCTGAGAAAAGGAAAATGGAAAAAAGGATCAATTCACCTAAAATCTGAAGAAAAAAAATGGAAAAACTGCATGTATCTCTCTCAATTGAGGTGAATGGAATTTTGTATTTTGCATTTTTTAGCTCTTTCTTATGGTTTTATGGTCCTCAACTTTACTGTTTGGATTCAGTCTCCGAGCTGTCGTCAGTGTTGTTTCACTATTAACTGCCTGACCAGCACCAAACAACAGACGGACACACTGAGCTACCTCGTTTTTTTCTCGGGAGTTGGTGGAGATCAAAATAGAGCTAAAAGCAGAATAAATATTTGACCTACATTTGTCAGGTGGATAGAAAGATGGCTCCACGTATGTTTCTCTGTGTCTCCTGGATGTGCAAATAGGCAACTGTTTGCTAACACGTTCGCCATAACAACCTTAAATTGTGTTTAAAGCTTAGTCTGCTGCCCCCAAGTGGCCCCCAAAGCGCTACATCTTGAAAAACTACCACCAGATGGTGCAATATTGACTTTTTATACAAATTTCGGATTAATGTGACGAAGTAAATCCACCGGATTAAACTAAAGCAGACATTCCTGTCTGGTTATATAATTATATTTTCAATACTGCAAATTAAAACTGTAAAATAGTGCATTATGTTGTTGTTGGTGTCTCACCTCTGGAGTCTTTGGACAGTCGAACTTCTGCCACACGAGGACCCCTAAGTGACTTAAGGAGAGGAGCGTCCCGAACACATAACCTGCTTTGTGCTGCAGAGTGCAACAGACCAACAGAGGATAATACAGGACAGGATAGTAGAAGATGGCGATCACCTTCATGTACTCTGAAAAACAAGGGATGCAAGAAAACGATGTATCATTCCCTGATGTGGAACCTCCCATGGGATACTCATTATGACTAAAGAAAAAGAGGGAGCTGAAGTCCTGCCACATTTCTAAACTAGCTTCTGTTCCACTTGCCTTTTTAACATGACATTTTTTCTTATTTAGGGAGTTTTAAACTTAAATATAAGCTGCTTTGTGGCTTTGTGTAGAATTCTACATGATTATGTGGCTGCCACAGTATACTTTTTTTAATTATGACTTATCATGTACATTCATCTTAATATAATATGTTTGAAAAGAGATTGCACAAATTCTTATTAATCATTTATCTAAAAGATCAAATGTTTGAGTGCCTATGTTTGTCCTTTATAATGAATGTTCCCTTCAGAAACCATGAGTGTAATAATCGAAGCATCATAAAACATAAAATCTCAACAACAAATCTAGACAAATGTATGCATGCAGCTCCATTCTCCATTACAAGTTAATACAAATGTCCACCTTTAATGTCCGCTGGAGTATCTTTGGAGAAAGGCAGGGGGTCCGGGGCGATCACCAGCATTGACAGCTTGCTGAACAACAGCCCGAAAACAGCCATGACCAGGCTTTTTTTCTGAGTCTGGTCCAGGAAGTTGGCTGGACTGTGAGGTCATCAACAGGAACGTTTAGATAATATGAAACAAAAACCTGCAGTCTAAAGTCCAATTTATGTCTAGAATTCCCAAATTCACCTGAAGATACTGGAGGATCCTCTTGTGAATCCTTGACAGAATTTGTTTTTCCTGGTGAGAGCTGCCAGGATTAACATGATCACCAGCTACGGGGAAAGATACAATTCATCAGGACTTTCTACTGATGCCTCTCAAACCACTCAGCACTTACACATTAGGGTTATAACATAACACGTTATATATGTAGTCTTTGCACGATACATATTGGAATAAAAAAGATTGGAACATCAACTAAGTCTCATCACTGTTTTCTTCCTTTTCAGTCTCAGCTGCTCTTAACAAGGACAAACCATGACATGTAGTTTAAAGCTCTGGGATCAGAAGTTAGTAAGTGAACGTTGAGTTAAATGTTTTATTTTGTCCAATGACATTGTCATTACATTAGTTTGATGTAAATGAAATTCCAATTGTTAAAAATGTATATTCTGTTATTTGTATTTGTACAATAGGCAGAATACATTTGTTTATCTCTATTCAAACATGAATCTGAAAGCAAAACATGCACTTCATTTAAATACCTGATGGCCTCTTTTTGTGACTTTACTTAAAACATTTGTCTTGATTTGCTACTACTAATTTTCGTCTTGCCATTGCACCGGCCGATTGGCCGATATCTGCTATAACTGCTGAGTCCTACTGTACTGTACCTCCTTATGGCACAAAATGTGAACTTTTTTGTGTTTATTTTTTATTAATGCGTTTGCCAGTTACGGTATCTCGTGAAACAACAAAGCAAGATACAGATGCAATTGGAAGTTTTTGATGGATCGACCAATCGGACATGAGAACATACTTAAAGAACCTCATTTTGCAGAGAACATTCTTCAGACTCCGACATCTTGTTATTTCTTATCAACTGCAGCGACCCAGCTGTCAAAGTCTGTTTCAAAGTATTCACTGAACAGGAAAATTGGCCAAAGTCCATTCTGTGTGTACAGTAAGTGGATTTTTCAAACCGAGGTAAAGTGGCCCCCCCCTTGTAATTTGGGTGAGGACAAAATGATGGGAAACATCATTAAATTGAACGTCTGCCTGAAGCGAAAGCAGCTCATTGATTCATAGAAGACGCAAAATGTGCGTATTTCACTGCCCTTGTTGGAACATTATCTGTAGGTACTCTTTTATTAGAGTTGTTTTTTGTTTGTTTATTTGTTCATTTCATTTGTACTACGAACCAAGATAGCCACTATGCTAGCCATCTGAGGCTAATAGGTTGCTAATACAACATTCTCATTAACTGCTGAATTAATATTGGGCAAACTGTGGTGCATTTTTCTCGTCACTTTTCACTGTTGTGGACAGTACGTGTATTTACCAGACTGATGAAATACTATTGTTTCTTCCTGGTATGAGGGACAATGTATAGCACTTCCCACCACTTCTTCTTGTCTGTTTTGTCTCTTTATAAACTACCTCATTTAGGATCACTTGGATCATAAAATGTGACTTTTAATGTAACCTAGATAAACACCAAGTTGAATCCGTAGTATAGATAGGCTGCTGTACCATGGATACACTAGTGTGATATGTAGTACACTAGATCTGCTTCTGACTGAGGCTGTACTTACATCAAAATACTTTTTTTTCTGACAGCTCGGTATACTTACAGATATCGACAGCATGCATATGTTGAAGAGCTTGTCATCCGCAGTGGGGTCACATGGTAAAATAACTCTGTGACAAAAAGGCAACACACATTGAAATGAAAGAAAAGCTGAATTATTGGCAAAAGCTAGAACAAAATGAGAATATATGTAAAACAATTGACAGATAAATGTTGGCTACTGCAAATTCTTTTCCACAGTTTCATGATTAGCATGACTGATAACCCTGATTGCTGTTGGATAAGTGATCCGTTTGATTTGATGAGTTCTTTATTAATTAGTTAATACTGATTTCAAGGTCTCAAGATGCTCAAGTGAAATGTAAGTGTTTACCTGCTTTTGTTTCTGTTATTCAAATTAGGAGCAATAACAAGTAAAACTCACAACTTTTCAGTTATCTTGAAGTCACCAATAATCACCTAGTTAATTCCCATTCTGCACGTACATAAAATAAAATCAATACTACAGACGCAGCACTTTGACACCTTCAGTTCGGACTTTTTTATCTTCCGGTTTTCTACTCACTCTTTGGGTGGTTTGGTTGGCTCTGCGTTGTTTGAGTACCAGTCTGAATAATCATAGTAGGAATATTCAAAAGGCTCAAATTCAACCTTGCTTTGATTCATTGCAGCTGTTCAGTCGAGTCAAACGGGAAGAAGCGGGATGATTAAAGTTCCAGAGGACTCGGGATCCTCCTCCTTCAGTCGGGTAACCTCGCTCAGTGATCTGCTGGTGCTGTAACGTGTCCGGACAGTTTGGCCCAAACACTCAGACACATTCCAGTTCAACACAGCAGATTAACAACTGCACAGAGGGGAATACGAGGAGAGAGAGAGGGAGAGAGAGAGAGAGAGAGGCTCAACATTAAAGAGAGTAAGAGAAGAAGTGGAGGAAGAAACTGACCTAAAGTGACCTCTGGTGCTCCTTTAAGTGACATGTTCACTTTGATGTGGAAGTTTATCTTATATTATGTATTATGTTTAATTTAAGAGATGATTTAAATACCATTTACTCTGGCGGAAAGCAACTAAGTACATTTACTCAGAAACTGTACTTAGGTGCACATTTGAGGTGCTTGTACTTTTCTTTCTTATTATACTTTATATTCTACTTTTTACTCCACTACAAATATTTCAAGGCTGTAGATGTCAGTAACTTTACAAATTAAGATTCTTACGTACAAAACGCATGAAGAACTTGTGAAATATTAGAATGTGTTACAGATAAGATAACGCAGCAGCATTTAAAGAAGAGCTAAAACATTTACTTGATTGATGTTTAGGCGATTGACAGAAACATTTAATTGGAATCTGTTGATAATGGTTTCAGTCATTTTTCATGCAAAATCATTTCATGGTACCAGCTTCTCATATGTGAGGCTTTTCTGCTGTTTCATTTGAATAATTTGAATAATTTTTCAGTTTATTTAATGAACTATGTGAAACAAGGTCACGGTGTCACTTTGGGTTCTGGGTAATTGGGACGCCATATCTCCCTATTTTATGACTTTTTGCAAACCAAACAGTCAATCTATGACTCTAGATCTCTTGTTGCCCACATGTACATTTCCTTCCGCCTTTTAAAATCTTGCTGATGATTTTAAAAACCAACATTCCCAATCCAAAAGTAAAAGCAATATGTCATTGGTTGGCTTCATGTAATCACAGTTATGATGTCTGATACATTTGAAAGTCTTGTGTTTGGTGTATTCTTGTTGACATAAAATCCCTCTCGCTGAGATTAGGTCATTTCAATATTGCGCTGCAACGTGCCGCCAACCTGTTTGCCTCCCTCTGCCTGTTACTCGAGAGACTAATCTTATAATAAGATGAAAATCTCTCATTTAAACAGGGGTAACCTTTGTGTGAAAAGAGCTTAGGAAAGGTCAAAATAAGAATGTGGATCGTTTGACACGTGAGGTGAGACTTCAGTATAGGATCACTCCGAACTTGCGCTTTATTTTATGATACGAAGAAATGTGGGAACTACAGTAAGAGTCCAGTTACAGAAGCAGGTGTAGTGCTCAGAGGACAAACACAGAGTCCTTCAACTTTACCAAACCGAAGCATAAAGATGGACTCAGTGATCCAGTTAGATATTCTGCTGTTTAGTTTGTGCATCATGAAGATTATTTTAAGGTACATTTTCAGCTATTAGACACTTTCTTTACAGCACATTTTGCTGTGAAATCAGACGAATCTCCTTTGAGAGTTCAAAGTTTCTTAATCTGGATGTGTGAGCTCACTCATATGACAGAGCTCAACTGTTTCAACATGAACAGGCCCTCAATAACAAAGTGCTGGACGCTCTTTAAAGTTGTTTTTTTACACTAATAATTTTGATTTTTTAAATATATATATATATAATATATTTTTAAAACTCATTCTGTGTTTATACCATGGGCCATTCTTATCATTACTCATATATTTTTGCGAATAGCACAAAGTGTAAAGAAAACACAAAAAAGGACTAAACTAAATAAAAACATACAAACAAACATAAAAAAAAACAAAAGCTCTCAAAGCTTTTATTAATAAGAAATGACTGCACTAAAGGCAAAGCTGTGAATTCCCTTCTCACGCCCAGATTCATCTTTAACGATTTCACTTGCAGCACGGACTTACGGATCTAAAATAAGCGTTTGATGTGTCCAGCTCTGCTCCTCTGATGTTTTTCATGTGTTTGAATCAGAAGGTAATACTGAGTGACGTCTCTTATCAGACTGACATTTAGCTGAGGAAAACACCAACACTCCTTTCAGCCATAAAGGTCTGCTTCCACACGTCATTTCAAAGTGGGTCACACCTTATTTGGACAATACTGTAATACTGTCACTAGAACAGCATATATGCTTCCTGTTTTGCGATGTCAAGCATTCTAGATTCCAATTTAAACTCAGCGGGTCACAAAAAAGATAGTCCTTCTCTTCGTGATGCTTTTGTTTTTTTTATTAACAGCTGTTCACTTTTCTGCCTCTTCTTCATAAGCACAGTGTTTTTAGCCATGCGAGTCAGTCACGCCACCTCTTTGGTCCAGACGGAAATATCTCCATATCCATTGGATGGATTGCTTGAAGTTTTGTCCACACATTCATTGTTCCCAGAGGATAAATCCTAAAGACTATGTCATTCTTCCTCTATCGCCACCAGCAGGCCAACATTTTCATTTTCAGCCTTTGCCCCTGACATTTACTACATACACCAACTGTAGACAAAGTCACCGCGACGTCCCCACTGGATTTGTGGACTATCGTTCTGAAGCCATGACGCCAACTTAGGTTTTCGGAACCAGAAGTGACACAAGACGATATTTTCAGCCGACGAAAACGTTACAATTAACTTTCAGTGGAGTCGGCCCTGCTGGCTATTAGAGAGAATGCAAGTTTACGGCACCTCCGCATTCAGACTTTTCAGGTTGCTGCTTGATACACAGGCACATTTTTCTTGTGAGGACAGTCCACACTTTTACTTATATAATAAACTCTGTTTTGCCTGGCACTTGTTTTCAAATTTCCAGATCAGCAACTATCAATTTCATGAATTATTCATGGCTTTCAATATGACATCATGTCTGTGGAAGCAAAGAACGATGTCAAGTACTGTTTCTTATTCCAACCCACCTTTCTTTCACTGTATCCATCCATCTCTTATCAAGGGCGTCTCCAGGCAGCTTTATTACCCAAAGACAAGACTCCTGTTTGTATGAAAGAAAAGCCTTTAACAGCCCCTTAAACTGAATCTCTCTGGTCCACACGGTAATTGGAATATATAAGAATAAGGAATAAGGAATAATAAGGAATT
This sequence comes from Bovichtus variegatus, assembly GCA_943593645.1. NCBI lineage: Eukaryota > Metazoa > Chordata > Actinopteri > Perciformes > Bovichtidae > Bovichtus > Bovichtus variegatus. The sequence goes on along the minus strand of CALSCE010009344.1, from coordinate 11,338,071 downwards.
GGCCTTCTGCAAACTGGGAAAAGTGTTTCTAACTATGCATCTGAACAAAAACTGTCAATCAACTGCCATCTACATCTTAAGCTTTGAGATTATGTTCAGTGTGTGTGTGTGTGTGCGTGCGTGCATGTGTGTGTGCGTGTGTGTTAGACAGAAGAGGGCACTGTTTCTCTGCATTACAGTGTGTCCAGTTCTCAGTAAACTCAGTTTTCATCTTTGTGCTGAAGCTGACACATAATATGTCCAATTATTTGTTTTCTTTCTTTATACATGTGTATCTTTGTAATCATGTAATCATGTGATCATTATTACTGAAAGTCTGAAGGCTACATCATCTCTTGTGAAACTTATAAAAACAGAAACCAAAAACCATTTTCAAGCATTTTTTTTTTTTACTTCATCAAGGCATGAAAACATTGATATAACAGTCACATTAATGACAGCAGGGATATACAGTCCATCTATCACCAAACAAATAAAGATCTGCACTTCAGACACAAAGTCTAAATATGATACAAATAGACAGCAAGCATGATGATAAGAACTGAATTGCATTTTTATTTTCAGAATGACCTGATGTGGAAACAACAAACAAATAATAAAGTGGCCTTTAAAAAAATAACAGCACGCAGAATCTCTGATATGTATACAGGAATACAAAGCAAATATCTGTCAAAACATCGTCCCTCCACACATGGAGATTATTATATTATGACTGCACGGGTTTCAGGGTGATGGTTTTAGTTTTTGAACATGTCACACAACAGTTTCTCCATGGGAGTGTTTCCGATGGTCCTGTGGAAGAACAGCAGCTCTATCCGTTCCGAGTTCACAAAACGCAGAGAGGGAAGAAGAAGAAGCAGCTTTCCAAACCTGCAAGAAACACAGGAAACAAAAATATAATCAACAGGAAATAGCACAGCATGTATAAACACTTTGTTGCTCATAATAATAATTCAATCCACCTCAGACACAAGTCTTAATGAGCACATTGCAAGTCAACATTCAAGTCTTACAGGTCTTAATGCTAACCATTAAAACGACACGACGTTTGAACATTTACATTTGAAAACTGTTTTAAGAATCGTTGGGAGGAATACATTTCAATGCACAGGCCTGATATTTATTATTCAACCTGTGAGGCTATGTACGTGCAATTTATTTATTATTCTTCCAATTTTAACTGGTCAAACCTTGAGATGTTTTTATTTGTATGTCTCCACTCAAGTAAGTGAAGCCAAATTCAGTTTATCATTTTTGTGAAATAAGTCAGGGCCTATTTTGTTATTCGATGGTGCATTTTTAGGAACCTTCTAAATAACTGGCCAGTAAAAAGAAATAAACTAAGTCAAATCCCTCCCAGAAGCTACGCTGAGACGTGATAGCAGAGCAAGCTTTAGTGACAGGGCTGGCTCAAACCTTTTTGAAGACCTAAGCAGAATTTTAAAGGGCTTCCATAATTCAAACTGTAAGATGTGTTTTTTTTATTCAGCTTTGTAATGATCAGATTTGAACAACAGTCAAATACAATAGAATAGAAACACTCCATGATTGTGTTGTAGTGAACCCAAATCCCAAACTGTTAACTTCAGGGAGTTTGTCTTCTAACTGCTAGATGTTAGACAAAATACAAAGTTTACTTTGATAAATACAGGACTTTGCTTTTGTAATTTGCTTTTGTTTTGCGGCCCTTCTGGCAGCTGTTAGTAAGCTGGATTTTGCCTCGTTTTATGACACTAAAACTTGTGTATTAAATCATTTTGCCATTTTGTCGTCTCAGATCAATTCAACAGAGTAAAAGTATTGAAGGTGTATGTAAGTATCCATGCAGCACTGAGGCAGTGATGTATCAGGTGACATACCTGGCTGGTTGACTGGGGTAGTGTGAGCGGATGTGTTGCCCCAGCATCACTTGAGACTGATCCTGCAGGTTCTCCACTTGTTCTGGATCTTTCAAACCACGAGTCTCTGTGGAGGAGAGCAAACACCAATGTGAGCCACACAAATCCAGACAAATACTGCTGAAAGATACTGAAAGAACAGCTTTGTAACATGAGCTGTTGCCTCTCTCCGCATAGCTACACTCATTTATATTGACAGCTGAATTATTCATATCTAAAAATAGAAAGACCGTAAAGTCTTTAAAGTAAAAAGGGTTTATGTCCTCAGTAAATATCATAACCTTCACCTATGGTCGGTTTTAGGTTACGTTTTATGTATTTATATTGTCTTTGTATGATTTCATGTGGTAGCCTATATTTCATGTATTTTATATTCACATTTGAGTACAATGTATGCTTCTCCTGGCTGCAAGGCACATTTCGTTCCAGGGACATCAAAGTTAAAGTTGAAAGTCAAAAAGATTATGTAATATTCTGGGTGCAAAGCTGACATTTTAGATTTGGAAACAGGGTGGCACCACAGGAAAGCTCATAGACCATCCAAAATGTAAGAGCTTCATTCTCTGTGGAGAATGAATGCGCTCAGTAAATGCTATGGCAATCTTCTTATTATATATTTCTAAATTCAGATCTACAGGGGCGCTAGAGGAAAGTTCAGGGGGAAACTTAAATTATTAGGAACCTAAAGCTAATCTGCCCCATAGTGATTAAGATTTAATGATCTAAATCGGTCCTTTAGGCCCTTAGAATCGTATTATTGCAGGGCAATAATTACATTGGTATAACACTAAATAGAAGCCCGAATGATTTGTGGATTATTTGTTGTAGTTATAGTGCCTGCTGGCCTCACCTGGCTTGAAGAGCACGATGGCTTTGAGGCAGGCAAACTCAGTGGGATCGACGGCGAGGGCCTTGAAGCGGCTGAAGACCTCCTGCAGCAGGCGCAGGTCCAGGCTGGTGTAGCTGGTCTTTCCCTGCATGCCGGGGCAGAGGTCTGGCAGAGAGAGCAGCGGGCAGCTGTCCAGAGGCAGAGACCACTGGATGGCACAGAGCAGGAAGAGCTCGCTCCACGCCTCCTCCAGCAGGATCACCTGGTGTGACATGAAGAAGAGTTGTAATGTAAAGACTGTGATGGAAATGAAGCTTCACTGCTTCAAAGTAGCTGCAAAGTCATATGGAAGCATTACTGCCAAAAAGTAACATGTTGATAAATTATCATACACATTATTTAATATATAATTATCAAGCAGTAACACAAAAGCATGAAATAATGTTATGACTAGTTAGGACTTATTTTCTAAATAATAGTATTTCAAAATAATGAATTTTGTATGTTTGTACGATTTATTATCTATTACTTATTCATACTTTTTGCTCTACAAAGCCAAAATTAAGAGATATTGCCAGTTTATATTTTGCATAATTTCTAATTTTAATCTTCCTTATAACCACTGTTAATTATGTCAATGAAAACTATTATAAAAATTATTTGTTGACTTTTTTTCATGTTGAAAACAAGACTAAAACTAAATAAAAAGTAATCTTTGAAAACAGGAAGTATGACAAAATGCATTACATTTTTTCAAATAAAAATAAATTATAATGTAAAAGACAGACAAATGGTTACATTTAATAAATGTTAATGTTCACTAGAATAAAACTAACAAAAATCAAATGAGAAAATAAACTTTTATAAAGTTTTTAACTCAAAATAACTAACACACGTTATTTTCTCGAAGCACTGTATCATGTCTTTTACTAGCAAAATCAAAATCAAACCTGGCAGTGAAAATGTAACATGCGCTCCAGTGTTATAATTTAAATAAATATAGTTTATTTGTATGCAAGTGTCACCTGGTCTCTGAAGGGCAGGTTTGAAAACACCGGCAGGTTCTTGGCCCACTTCACCGACATGAAGAGCAGCCTCGCCGAGGTCTCGTACACGTTTTCAGAGCTGGATGGGTACAGAGCCATGTGGTACTCCGAGGACGCTCGCTCCGGCTCGTTGCTCGTCACGTCGATGTTCTCGTCAACTGAAAACAGAAGTCAGGCTCAGAACAACTCAAACTAGTTTACATGTGCATGTCATCATTTCAAGTTTGTCATGTTAGCTTGTTAGCATGCTAACCCTGGCTTGCTACATGCTGAAAATCACATTCAAATTAAAATGGGAGCATGTTAATGTAAACAAAATTTTTTTATGTCTTACTCTATATATATATATATATATATATATATATTTTGGTTGCATTTATTGTGTTTCATCATCGATTGTATGATAGATTGTATTGATTGGTTTATCAGAGACTCTAAAACACAATAAATTGGGTACGTTTAAAACATGCAATGATATACTGATTAAGACCCACGGTGAAATTAAGATAATATAAGATAGAACTTTATTTACCCTTATTATTTATCTTTTATAGAAATTGTTGTGCAACAGTTGCAATACACAATACGAGACAGTATAAAATTCTAAAATGTACAAATAGTGCAAAAAGTTTTATACAAATATATATAGTATATATATATATATATATTACATTACATTACAGTTCAGTTCATTTATAGAACTATTTTAAAATAAGATTAAAAAAAAAAGAATAAATAAAAAAGCATCCTATAGGTATTATGTTGTACATATTCTTTCTGCAGGCTTGTTAAAATCCAAACCTTATGCTTCATGCTAACACTAATGCAGCTGTACACCATGTTAAATGAAATTGAATACATCAAATGTTTGTTGACCAACTCCTGCCTCACCCTCTCTCTCTTCCTCTTCTCTGAATAATCCCTTCATGCATCAACAGCATTTCTCCTGTGGCTTCATTCTACCTACATCCCAGGTATGGATGCCAAAACTCGGGTGGCGAACACGTGGTGAAATTGCACCCTAAATGAAAGCGTCCCTTCTGTCTAATCTGATGAAAACCAATGAAATGACATCCTCACCGTCCTCGGGCTCCAGCTTGGCGCAGGTCTCGGCCGTCATGAGACTGGCCATGAAGCGGTGGTTGTTCTGGGGACTGATGCACTGCTGGGGGGCCGCAGAGGAGGTGATGGACATGGAGGAGGTGATGTGGGGCCACGTGATGACAGACGAGGAAGACGAGGAGGAAGAAGAGGATGAGGAAGAGGAGGTGGGCTCCCGCGTGGTGGCCAGGTGCTCCTTGTCAGGGTCCACGTCGATGGAGTCCAGGCGGACTTGAGCTGTGCTGCGGGGCTGCCGCTCGTTCTGTACTGCTGCAGAGAGGCAAAGGACAGGACGTGGAAGGAAAAGAAGGAAATAATCATGAAATATATCTGTGGTTTTGATTTTGATAGCATGATCTGATGCATTTTTTGCATGTTAAACACACTTACCATCCTTATTCATGCCCGCCTGCAAGCACTTCTTCAGCCGACACGCCTGGCACTGGTTGCGATGAGCTTTGTCCACCGGACACATGCCTGTACCGGCCTGGCACCTGTTAACACACAACCAAGACTTTAAAATCCTGTATGTAAGAATTACAAAATGACATAGAAATTGATCTAAAATTCATACACCTTTAATAAGATAATAAAAGCCACCTGTTGGTATGACAACATGACCAAAACTTCAATCCATAACTACATTTAAAATACATACTTTCACCAAAATAACAAATACCAACTTATAGACACAATCTTTGATTCAAATGTAAACAAAAAAAAGTCTGTCAAGATAAAATAATACAAATTGGATCTTAAATTTAAAACTTAATCACAGGTCTTTTTTATACACAGACGCAATTAACAACAACTTCATCTTTATTAAAGTTATTCATGTTTTGGGGAACTTTAAAATATTTCTTTGCAATAATATGCTCAATAATTTTCAAGTAAAACAAGCGTATATTTTCATTTATCAGGTTACAAATTCAATTGTTTAATTGTTGCTGTAATGTCACAAAAATGTACATTTGTACTTTTATTCTGAAAAACATGGACATCTTTTCCTGTCTGATATTATACAAAACATGTGGGTTTTGTTGGATATAAATAAATATAATAGCCTCCCATAATGCACCTCATATACTAACTGTCTTTAGTGGGATTGTGAACATTGTTAATGTTGTTATCTGAAGTTATTAAATGACAAAACTCATGCAGAGTTGGAGTTTTTCTCTTGCCTGTAAATGAGCCTCCTCCTCACGCTGCGTTTGAAGAAGCCGCTGCAGCCGTTGCAGGCGTAGATGCCGTAGTGTTTCCCGCTGCTGGTGTCTCCGCACACTTTGCAGACCAGAGCTGGACTCAGAGCTTTGCCCGGAGATGGACTCTTGGCTGTGAGTCAAAACACAGTCACACAGGGCCGGGCGGTTAGTGCCATTCATGTGGTCTGCTATTGTTTCATACATGTGCCTGCCATCTGTACTGCCAGCTCAGGCTACTGCAACAGCCGTTTAGGCCTGAAAATCTCATTTAATGGATGATTATGAAATTAAAACAATAAAATAGCTGGAGGCAGATTAACAACAAACACACACGATGCAGGGATACTGATATTAATCCAAATAAACCCATTAATTATCCATAAATTCAGATAGCATTGGTTACAGTTGCATAATACATATTAGTTCTGGCCTTGTTCTACTTTAATTAAGTAGATTTGTATTAAAGAAATGCACAGTAAAATGGATTTCAGTGCATATTCATGACTAAGTTTAACTTCATGCTTGTATTGATTATGGTTTTACAGATGGTTTTAAATTTAAACAGTGAAAATGTAATAAAAAGTTTCGTCATCTGGGACGTCAAATCTAAGAATCTCAAACAGAAACGTCATTTAAAAATCAAGATGATGAGTGAATATCAAAAGTCAAAATAAATCAACTTTTTTCCAAGTTGGTGTCCAATTTTTCAGGCTTCGTGGACACCTGTTGTTCCTGGAGGACATGTGAAACTCTTACCTCCTCTGCTGTCGTCCGTCCCGCCGCTCCCAGAAGACTCACTGGGGGAAGAGGACGACATCATGGGGATCTTCAACAAGTGATCCTCCATCATTTCTTTATTGAAAATGTCTCCTGGAGTGATGGCAAAGGGAGGTGAGAAACTTTGTTGCAAAAAAGATTATTCCTCTTCTCTGAAGTTTGTCAATTTTCAAGATACTATTTCCACGATTGACACACGAAAAGTTCAAATTCCTTTTGGGTTTGTTGCAGCAGAAAAAGTTCAAATATGAAATAGTTTTCAGGCCTCCTGTGGTGTCCAGTGGGCAGATGGTGGGTTGAGCCTCTACTGTGTTGCAGCCTCTGATGTGGAGATGCAGACGGGCTGGGGTCCTGCCATGAGCTGGAGCTCACACTTGTTGCACGTCAACAGGTTGCGTGTCCTCCCTCTGGCCGTCGGGGTCCGTCACTGTCTGTGGGTGCTTCCTCGGTGGCAGCTCCTCAAAAGGGAGCCCGTGGGGGGGGGGGGGGGGGGGGGGGGGGGAAGGATTAGCCCCACGCGCTGTGTAAGCAGCATGCCTATTTGTCATCCTCTTAATCTTTACTGTTCATCTACTGGATCAATCAGTCACATTGCCAGAACATTGGCGCTGCTCACACTTGGATCTTTATGGTGTCTGCAAACAAAAACAGAAGAAAAACAGCAACAGTGGGGACTCCTAAAACTCTCTGGTGGAAGTAACTTTAGATCAGTTCCCATACAGCTCCGTCTCCTTGTGCCTCCTCCGTCCACGAGGACAGTCAGTCAACACCCCTCTTCGGTATCTGCATTTAAAGGGATGATTACATGAGGCGCACATTATTATATTTACCAGCCTCTTCAATTTGTATTTCCCCCAAATTCCAGCTCCATTTCCCCCTGCTGTATATTTGATCTGTGTGATTGCCTCTCATTCATAATGACCCCCAGTGTTTGCTGAAGAACTGCCCATTAAGTCCCATTTCACTTTTTTTTTTTTTTTTTTTGACAAACTAGAGATCATCCGCTTCCCTCTGGCTGCCAGAAGAAAAAAGGTCACTAGAGGGAATAATAGAGTTTTGAATGGCTGATGTTTTAGCCGACACTAATTTAGCTCATTCGTGAGGGTCTCCCATTTATTATTAAGAAGCTAGAATCATCATACATGTGGCATTTACATAGGCAGCGGTGTTAAGCAGCAGTTAACAGGAGACTGGAAGACCAGAGAATAAGAAACATGCAGCCTTGTAATCATATTTAAATGAAATTGACTGGTTGTTTCCTAAAATGCCAGACAATATGGGGCAGAATGAGAAGCACCGCACGATATTGCTGTGATTAAGACAAGAAAGGCTTCAAAACAAAGACAAACAAATTATGAAAAATACTCGATTGTGGAAATCAAACTGGAGAAGAGTCGCGGAGGATCTCTACGTAAGCAGAAATGTTTCAGTTCATAAATTCAAAGCAGGTGTCAAACGACGCTTATGTTGTTTATGACAGTATGATGCAATTTTAAGCTCATTTTCATTGTTTGTTTCTTCACACAGTCGAGCGATCTTAATCTAAAGGGGACACAAGCTGCCATGTTTCTGACATCTGTGAGCTGGCATCTGTACTGTTTGTTTTTCTGTTCGCTTTTTGTTCTCTTCTTGTTAATAACTGCGTTCACCACTGATCTTACACACTGGATATATGAACGCTTTGATGCTGCGTTAATTGAGTTTTCACAGAGGAACAAGCTGAAGCCACAACATCTGACACATCATCGCCTTAGACAGCAGCAGTCCACAGCAGACACACAGCAACTTAATGTGCATTTGGAGTCATATTCACTCTCTTTTTAGGTGCCTGTGTTTTTAGTCTCCACTATTCCTGAGAAAAAGGAGTGTCTGTTCTAAATGTTCGTCTTTCTTCGGTGTCTGTCTGCCGTTTGCTGCTGGGCAGGTGGTGTACAGCGGGTTTATTAGAGCACGTTTGCTGAACACAGCTACCTCTTGTGGGCTAGAAAGCCAAAACAATGAGCTAAAAGACACAAAAAAAAGCTGAGTAGAGCTGGTGGGATCTGTACAGTTTATTATTCCTCGCTGTGGTCCACCACTAAGATATTTAGTCCTTCGTTATATTGCGAAGAATAAGTGGGTTTAATGATGTGATGTGGATGAGTTCACAGTCTACAATTACACACACATTAAACAATTGCATTCATATAAAATATATACAATGGAAGAAAAATAAATAAAATATGAAGAAATCACATTTTCTTTTATTGACTATTCAAAGTTTCTTTTGGGGACGAGGTTGTGGACAGGGGGAATTAAACTCATGACCTCAAAATGGTTTTAAATCTTGACCGTGAGCAATGTATTACATTGTCATGTGATCCATTCTCCATATAAAACATGTATTTGTTGTGTACAATTGGTTATTTTGTATAAATCTGTATATATATAAAAAAAAAGCCAGCCTTCAAAACCAGAACTGTTTTATTGCTGCTAATCTCTAGGTGGAAAAACTTGCTCGCGGGGCAAAATTTATGTCGATGTCAGCGACTTCCAGCTCCACCATAACAAGGCCCGACCATAATTGGAAAAACTAAGTGGAAAGCAGTTAAGTAGATTAGTTTGACCACATTTTGTCTGCCTGGGCACCAGCCGGAGTCACCGGGGGAAGAAACACAATTAGCTCAAACGATTAAAAGAGCAGTGAAGACACACTTCTTGTGGGCATCTTTAGCCATATGGTGGCTACTCTCTTCATCCCTGGCCAACACAATGTTGACCTTTGAAAGATTTACCAGTTAATTAGTCTTCTGAGGTCAGTGTTTTCGAAGGCTTTCTTGCGTGGATTCACCCGATTACACTCTGATTAGTGACGTGATTACGGAGTCATTCATGTTTCTAAAAAGAATCAGGAAACACGATAGACACAGTTCCATCCATGACTTCTGATTTATCATTGACATTTTTAATTTATGCAAAGAAAATAGTTTAAATAATAAACAACCTTCGTTTTGATGTCAACAACACACCTGCAAAGATTCTTTTCTTTCTATCGTGGTGACAAAATCTGTTCACATCCAGACAGATGGACGGACAGAAATATAAACACCTGGCAACGTTCTCAAAACTTCCTGTGTGGTACTTCCTGCTGCAGTAGGAGTCTCCAGCAGCACATTATGCAAACAATACCAGCGTCGCTGTCACAGTGGAGGTGTACGGTTACTTTCCCAGGCAGGGGTGTCATGACATTCCGGTACTGACGATTACGGTGATGTTTCAAAAACTAAATATAGATATCATGTTAATAACACAAATCTGTTTCTTTATGTTCTCGTTTTGTCTCCCTCTCCCAACGCCCCACACGCAAATGAGTGAAATTGATTCGCCAAAAAAGACAGAAAACGCACCATAAACAAAGTTGAAGATGAATTTGATTGATAACATAATTTTTTTTCAACTTTCCTATCAATATCGCGATAATATCGTTATCGTGAACTCTTTTGTTTGAGTCCAGACAATGGGAAATCTTGGAAACGCCATGATGTGTCAGTTACTGGTGCTCAATTAATCATGTCATTGCGTCCTCTTGAATATATTCCCATAAAGGTATTTGATGGAAACATGCACTGGTGCACATTTTATAGAATCTATAAATGTAATCTCTACAGTAGAAATACATATGTATAAATGCTATTAAAAGTTTTAAGCAGAAATCGGCCTAAAACTTGCACAACATTATAACGAGTAATCAACAAATATATTGCAATATATTTTTTATTATATTATTATTTTGTATGCACCACTACACTTTCAATAAAATGTTTTTTGTTTTTATATTGATATTTATAAAAGGAAATAATATTTTAATTGCTTATATCATTTGGATTGTATAAAAAACATGAACATTTAAACATTTATTTTACTTTAATGTAAAAAAATGTATCAAAAAAAGTACCCAGATTGTACTCTTTATATTTATGTCTATGCTTATGATGATAATATATTACAGTGGCTGTACTGAGACTGAAAACAAGCTGTAGTGCCTCCAGACAGATAACAGACACCGGAGGAATCCTCATATTGTTAAGAGGTAAAAGGCCTCAGAAACAGCATTTAGACCAGAAGCAAGTACCCACTAATGTCCGACTCATCTCTCCTTCATGTATTATGCAGCTTCAATTTACTTATAATGTGCTGGTAGTACCTTTTAATATCTTATGAGCAAAAGGACCTCATGAGTGATAGCATTATTGCATTATTATTTATTGAAATCACATGTATTATCCACTCAAATAATGTGAGATATGCAAACAGGGTCAGGGTTAGGGTTTGCAAACTCTCTACTATTAACCTCAGTCATAATTACAAGAAAATAAAGAAGGATGGGGGGTCTACACATTTTGGAATATTTGTTATTCACAAAATGCTTCCAGCTCTTTCTCTTTACAGGTTGCGAACAGTTGAGCAATTTTCAACCTTTCATGTTGATGATCAGTCATTAGTTGGCTTGGACCAGCTTGTCTTGTATATAAGGTTCACTATTTCTTATTAAAAAGGCTTACTTACATACTAGCACTGCTAAGGCTGCACAATATACTAACACTTTGAATTTTACAAGAGAATGTTTTTATGGTTTAGAGGTCTAAGATATTGACTTGAGATAATTGCAGCTTCCATGATTCTGGCTGGGCTGGGGATCTTTGTTGCACGTCATCCCTCCCTTATTTAGTTTATTTTGTTAAATATATTTTGGGAGAAGAGGTGTATTGTACCATATTTAGCTGCAATCTCATTTCCGTATGCAGTACCTGGGCAGGTAGACACAGACACAAATACAACTCAGACAATTAATATGAATCCAAGTTCGAAATACAATAATAAATAAATTCAATCATTACACAACACTTTGATGTAATTTAATTCGTGACCATTTACATAAATATTTGGGAGTGTCTTTTGTTTGTGCTTATTAGTAAGATAAGTCAATATCCAATGCAAGATATGAATATTTAAGCCAATTTGCAACTCTTTCCATAGTTTTAGACAGGTTGGCTGGCACTTGTTCAGCATGTCTCCAATGAGCTTATATGACTGTGTCATCTGCAGACATGTTTGTGTCACCTGTCCACTATCAAAAATGCAAGAGAAATTCTATTTCTGCCTATATATATATATATATATATATATACAGTATATATATATACTGTATATA